>OY992877.1:97172492-97199992 GCA_963921405.1 Cepaea hortensis | reverse complement strand
GTTCCTGTTGGCTTGTTAGTGTGTTGACTACTAAGTTGCTGTTTCTAATAAAGTGAATGTATTTTAAATTGATAGTGTTGAGTTTTAAGTTTTGTGTAAAGTGTATGCTGAATGTATGGCTTATGTCCAAGCGTCACGAGTTGGGATAACCTCAATCATGAAATACATGATCAGGCATTCCAAGTAGTGGTGCTTAGATGTATCCTAACTGCTAAACTAAGTATATTAACTGACTATTAAACTAAGTACTACACATGTATTCACAAATTAGACAAGTCATGCAATTTACATGAAAGACGCAGACAAATTAAAATAAATACGGTTTGCGTACAATTTGTCCGCCAAGTGTATCGTTCTCTCATTTAATCCATTCACACAGTCATTCACTCACCTTTCATTAAAAATAGTATTTGGTTAAAATATATAATTAAAGTTGAGGTAAGTGTTATTGCCCTTAGAAAAAATGGACTAGGCGATATTTGCCCTTTAAGAAAATACGTACTTCTTGTACGATGACTCAAAAATGGGTTATAATTTACACAGAGACAATTGTATAGGACGGTTCTTTAGCCTATGAATAGCACCGCCTGTAATATTAACTTAGAATATGTACAAATTACAGGTTAACACATTTTATATACATCATTAATGCAAATATAATACATATTTGGTAATTAACTAATTAAATAAATCCAACGATGATGTGCGCGTTGTCCTCCTGTTGTTAGCGTGTTATGCCATGAATGTTAAAGTTAGTATGGCTGTCTCTTGAGTGTTGTAGTCGATGTCGTTCTGTTTCGGCTGTTTGTAAAGTTTCGTAGTAACAGCAAGTATGGAATGTTCTCAATGTCCCATATAACGTGTTCTTACAGAATTCGGAGTCAGTTCACTGGTTGATCTTATTGGTTGACACACAGTTAACGTTTCTTGCTGGAATCGTTCTAGAGCTTGGGCACTTGATAGTATAGCTCTTAAAGTATAGTTCTTAATGTATAGCTCTTCAAGTATCATGTTCGTGGGTGTCGTAATTAACTTAATCACTGAAAGTACTCTAGCAGGTGTAGAGTTACACTGTTATATGCAACCGACTAAAAGTATCACAGTTTATAGTATGGCTAATGGTCGATGTGATAAGAGTCATTCTACTGGCGCATTTACCTGCCGTGATAATAGGTCAGCCATAATGTTATCGGTGCCCTTGATATGGCGTATTTCAAAGTCGAAATCCTGAAGTAGAAGACACCATCTTTGTAACCGGTGGTTTTTAGGCGACCCATGGTTAAGGACCAATAATGGCGAACTGTCAGTGAGGACCACAAAGTGACTACCTAAGAGGAACTTAGATAATCTCAATATACAAAACAATAAGCTTAAAGCCTCCAATTCCACTGTGGCATAACGTGTCTCTGCCTTCTTTAGTTTGCGGCTCACGTAGAGAATCGGGTGTCTCACTCCATCCATTTCCTGCATTAAACATCCTCCTATTGCGATAGCGCTCGCATCTGTGGTCAAAATAAAGGGTAAATTTATGTTGGGTAATCGTAAGACTGGTGGATTAGAAAAAATATGTTTCAATCTACACATTGCATCATCTAAGCTGGTACTTTTACAAATTTTTGATGGATGGTTTTTAGTTAACATATCGGAAAAGACTGAGGTGAGTTCTGCCCAATGTGGAATGAATTTAGAATAATAGTTAATAAGGCCAAGTAAACTTCTAATCTGTTTCTTGGTGGTAGGCACTTCTAGATTAAGGATCTTAGAAACAATTTTATCATCTGTCAACAATTTGCCTTCAGAAATTCTGTGACCACGGAAGTCTATTTGTGTATAACCTATTTCAACCTTGGAAGGTTTGATAGTAAGTCCAAAAAGAGAGATTTGGTTGAAGACTTGTTTGAGTGTAAGTAGGTGAGAAGTCATATCAGAAGAATGGACGCATATATCATCAATATAGGCTACTACATCTTTAATTCCGTGTAATAACAATCTTGTTAGTCTTACAAATGTGGCCGGTGCGTTCTTGAGACCAAACGGAAGATATAGCCATTCGTACAAACCGAGAGGTGTTGCGAATGCTGTTATATGTCTACAAGAAGGGTGTAGTGGAACTTGCCAATATCCTTTCGCTAAATCGGTCTTGGAAAATAAGGATGATTGAGCCATATTTAAGATAAGATCTTCGCAGCTGTTCATTGGCTCTGCATCCGTTGTTGTTCTTGTATTTAATACTCTATAGTCGATGCACAAGCGGATTGTCTGGTCCTTCTTTTTCACCAGAATAATCGGTGAAGAATATTGAGACATCGATTTTTGAATAATGCCATTCTTCTCTAAATCTAAAATTTCTTTATCTAAATTAGATCTGTAATGGAGAGGAATAGAATATGGTCTACATTTGACCGGTCTCAGATCTGTCAGCACAATTGAATGTGTTATTTTATCAGTGCGTCCAGGTTTGTTAGAAAGTTAAATCCCTTAGAAAAAATGTTGAGTAGTCGAAAATTTGGTTAACTCCCTTAATTAGTAATGTGTAAATCAAAATGCAAGGTTATATTGGTGACAAGGTCCTGAATATGCCAACAAATCAATATGAAGCAACATAATACATTGATGAAAGATGAGAAGTACAGCTTAGAGTTACAATGGGTATGACATGAAACTTAGCTTTCAATCTGAGAACTCGCCGATGTTGTCCCAGAAAGTCTGTCTTGTAATCTCGCCACTGTTGTAAAGGTTACGTAGGTTGTACGCGCCACTATTCGCGGATCAATCTGCTCGTAGAGTGAGAAAACATTAATAACAGTCAAAAAATGTCACAGTCATGTCAAAAATAGTTTACAAATCACAATAATGAGACACACTGCTTAGGCACTGCTGAGACACTGCTGAGGGACTCCGATTAATTCTATTTTATTGCTAGATAGCTACTAATGTTTTAACTTGTAACGTTAACCATTTATGGTACATAAATCAATTTAGTGATTTTACATGGCAATTAATAGTTATTTCACAATAGATTTTATGCCAAAACCGGAAAACTAGCCCCCAAAAAGCCTGTCATAGTCTTGCTCGTATCTAGATAACTAAACTTGGGTTCATACAGGCAACAATAAATCTGTTCGCTATGAGATCGAATATTTATTGTATTTACATATACAGTATGCGTTGGCGCAGTGGGTAAACAGACCCGCGCTATATTACATATCCCAAATAGTGAACATCACACACATAAGTATCATTCAACAGTCTAGCAAACTATCTAGCCTATGTCTATATATCTATTGATATCTATAGAGTCCCTCAAAGGCAGGCCCTGTTGCCTCTCTCAAGTCCGTCTGTCCTCTGCCGGTCCACACGTGTCCCAATCCGACACGGGTGGTAACTCTGTCCGAGTTCCTCGTGGACCCCGCAATAGGCGGGCCACATCAGTGTCCACGGAACCCTGGACTCAATGACCGGTCCTTCTAGAAGGCTCTAGATTACTCGGGCTCTGAGTGACTCTGTTCTCTCCCTTGGGCTGGAGTTGTAGCCCTCTAAATAATGTCTCTAAAGGTGAGACGGTGACAGGATTCCCCCTTCTCCCCTGGTGACGTTTTGTTATAGGGTAATTAGATATATTCTAATTCTGTCACCGAATCACATAAAGTTGGTGTTTGTAGTTTGGTGGACAGTAACCTGGTAATCTACATACTGGCACTAAAACTCATGTATTCTCCCATACACCACTTCTCTGATTTGGTAAAGAGATCACTCTGTCTCCTGTGTCCTTAATAATGCTTATCAGACCGAAGTTACGTGACGTTTCAGTAGTTGTATTTACAACCCGCCCTTCTCAATAGTACCCAACTGGTACCCAGACAATTAACCTCTGTATTAAAGAGAGTTAACAAGACCGAAGTCCTGGCTAATTAAGTACACTTTCAAATCTTGATTTGTGTGTGCATTTCAATACACTTTTACTCTCGTATGTTGTATAATGCTAAATATGTAGTTACCTTGTTATTTTATCCCATCAGACTACATGTGTTCCTGTTGGCTTGTTAGTGTGTTGACTACTAAGTTGCTGTTTCTAATAAAGTGAATGTATTTTAAATTGATAGTGTTGAGTTTTAAGTTTTGTGTAAAGTGTATGCTGAATGTATGGCTTATGTCCAAGCGTCACGAGTTGGGATAACCTCAATCATGAAATACATGATCAGGCATTCCAAGTAGTGGTGCTTAGATGTATCCTAACTGCTAAACTAAGTATATTAACTGACTATTAAACTAAGTACTACACATGTATTCACAAATTAGACAAGTCATGCAATTTACATGAAAGACGCAGACAAATTAAAATAAATACGGTTTGCGTACAATTTGTCCGCCAAGTGTATCGTTCTCTCATTTAATCCATTCACACAGTCATTCACTCACCTTTCATTAAAAATAGTATTTGGTTAAAATATATAATTAAAGTTGAGGTAAGTGTTATTGCCCTTAGAAAAAATGGACTAGGCGATATTTGCCCTTTAAGAAAATACGTACTTCTTGTACGATGACTCAAAAATGGGTTATAATTTACACAGAGACAATTGTATAGGACGGTTCTTTAGCCTATGAATAGCACCGCCTGTAATATTAACTTAGAATATGTACAAATTACAGGTTAACACATTTTATATACATCATTAATGCAAATATAATACATATTTGGTAATTAACTAATTAAATAAATCCAACGATGATGTGCGCGTTGTCCTCCTGTTGTTAGCGTGTTATGCCATGAATGTTAAAGTTAGTATGGCTGTCTCTTGAGTGTTGTAGTCGATGTCGTTCTGTTTCGGCTGTTTGTAAAGTTTCGTAGTAACAGCAAGTATGGAATGTTCTCAATGTCCCATATAACGTGTTCTTACAGAATTCGGAGTCAGTTCACTGGTTGATCTTATTGGTTGACACACAGTTAACGTTTCTTGCTGGAATCGTTCTAGAGCTTGGGCACTTGATAGTATAGCTCTTAAAGTATAGTTCTTAATGTATAGCTCTTCAAGTATCATGTTCGTGGGTGTCGTAATTAACTTAATCACTGAAAGTACTCTAGCAGGTGTAGAGTTACACTGTTATATGCAACCGACTAAAAGTATCACAGTTTATAGTATGGCTAATGGTCGATGTGATAAGAGTCATTCTACTGGCGCATTTACCTGCCGTGATAATAGGTCAGCCATAATGTTATCGGTGCCCTTGATATGGCGTATTTCAAAGTCGAAATCCTGAAGTAGAAGACACCATCTTTGTAACCGGTGGTTTTTAGGCGACCCATGGTTAAGGACCAATAATGGCGAACTGTCAGTGAGGACCACAAAGTGACTACCTAAGAGGAACTTAGATAATCTCAATATACAAAACAATAAGCTTAAAGCCTCCAATTCCACTGTGGCATAACGTGTCTCTGCCTTCTTTAGTTTGCGGCTCACGTAGAGAATCGGGTGTCTCACTCCATCCATTTCCTGCATTAAACATCCTCCTATTGCGATAGCGCTCGCATCTGTGGTCAAAATAAAGGGTAAATTTATGTTGGGTAATCGTAAGACTGGTGGATTAGAAAAAATATGTTTCAATCTACACATTGCATCATCTAAGCTGGTACTTTTACAAATTTTTGATGGATGGTTTTTAGTTAACATATCGGAAAAGACTGAGGTGAGTTCTGCCCAATGTGGAATGAATTTAGAATAATAGTTAATAAGGCCAAGTAAACTTCTAATCTGTTTCTTGGTGGTAGGCACTTCTAGATTAAGGATCTTAGAAACAATTTTATCATCTGTCAACAATTTGCCTTCAGAAATTCTGTGACCACGGAAGTCTATTTGTGTATAACCTATTTCAACCTTGGAAGGTTTGATAGTAAGTCCAAAAAGAGAGATTTGGTTGAAGACTTGTTTGAGTGTAAGTAGGTGAGAAGTCATATCAGAAGAATGGACGCATATATCATCAATATAGGCTACTACATCTTTAATTCCGTGTAATAACAATCTTGTTAGTCTTACAAATGTGGCCGGTGCGTTCTTGAGACCAAACGGAAGATATAGCCATTCGTACAAACCGAGAGGTGTTGCGAATGCTGTTATATGTCTACAAGAAGGGTGTAGTGGAACTTGCCAATATCCTTTCGCTAAATCGGTCTTGGAAAATAAGGATGATTGAGCCATATTTAAGATAAGATCTTCGCAGCTGTTCATTGGCTCTGCATCCGTTGTTGTTCTTGTATTTAATACTCTATAGTCGATGCACAAGCGGATTGTCTGGTCCTTCTTTTTCACCAGAATAATCGGTGAAGAATATTGAGACATCGATTTTTGAATAATGCCATTCTTCTCTAAATCTAAAATTTCTTTATCTAAATTAGATCTGTAATGGAGAGGAATAGAATATGGTCTACATTTGACCGGTCTCAGATCTGTCAGCACAATTGAATGTGTTATTTTATCAGTGCGTCCAGGTTTGTTAGAAAGTTAAATCCCTTAGAAAAAATGTTGAGTAGTCGAAAATTTGGTTAACTCCCTTAATTAGTAATGTGTAAATCAAAATGCAAGGTTATATTGGTGACAAGGTCCTGAATATGCCAACAAATCAATATGAAGCAACATAATACATTGATGAAAGATGAGAAGTACAGCTTAGAGTTACAATGGGTATGACATGAAACTTAGCTTTCAATCTGAGAACTCGCCGATGTTGTCCCAGAAAGTCTGTCTTGTAATCTCGCCACTGTTGTAAAGGTTACGTAGGTTGTACGCGCCACTATTCGCGGATCAATCTGCTCGTAGAGTGAGAAAACATTAATAACAGTCAAAAAATGTCACAGTCATGTCAAAAATAGTTTACAAATCACAATAATGAGACACACTGCTTAGGCACTGCTGAGACACTGCTGAGGGACTCCGATTAATTCTATTTTATTGCTAGATAGCTACTAATGTTTTAACTTGTAACGTTAACCATTTATGGTACATAAATCAATTTAGTGATTTTACATGGCAATTAATAGTTATTTCACAATAGATTTTATGCCAAAACCGGAAAACTAGCCCCCAAAAAGCCTGTCATAGTCTTGCTCGTATCTAGATAACTAAACTTGGGTTCATACAGGCAACAATAAATCTGTTCGCTATGAGATCGAATATTTATTGTATTTACATATACAGTATGCGTTGGCGCAGTGGGTAAACAGACCCGCGCTATATTACATATCCCAAATAGTGAACATCACACACATAAGTATCATTCAACAGTCTAGCAAACTATCTAGCCTATGTCTATATATCTATTGATATCTATAGAGTCCCTCAAAGGCAGGCCCTGTTGCCTCTCTCAAGTCCGTCTGTCCTCTGCCGGTCCACACGTGTCCCAATCCGACACGGGTGGTAACTCTGTCCGAGTTCCTCGTGGACCCCGCAATAGGCGGGCCACATCAGTGTCCACGGAACCCTGGACTCAATGACCGGTCCTTCTAGAAGGCTCTAGATTACTCGGGCTCTGAGTGACTCTGTTCTCTCCCTTGGGCTGGAGTTGTAGCCTCTAAATAATGTCTCTAAAGGTGAGACGGTGACAGGATTCCCCCTTCTCCCCTGGTGACGTTTTGTTATAGGGTAATTAGATATATTCTAATTCTGTCACCGAATCACATAAAGTTGGTGTTTGTAGTTTGGTGGACAGTAACAAGTCCGTCTGTCCTCTGCCGGTCCACACGTGTCCCAATCCGACACGGGTGGTAACTCTGTCCGAGTTCCTCGTGGACCCCGCAATAGGCGGGCCACATCAGTGTCCACGGAACCCTGGACTCAATGACCGGTCCTTCTAGAAGGCTCTAGATTACTCGGGCTCTGAGTGACTCTGTTCTCTCCCTTGGGCTGGAGTTGTAGCCCTCTAAATAATGTCTCTAAAGGTGAGACGGTGACAGGATTCCCCCTTCTCCCCAGGTGACGTTTTGTTATAGGGTAATTAGATATATTCTAATTCTGTCACCGAATCACATAAAGTTGGTGTTTGTAGTTTGGTGGACAGTAACCTGGTAATCTACATACTGGCACTAAAACTCATGTATTCTCCCATACACCACTTCTCTGATTTGGTAAAGAGATCACTCTGTCTCCTGTGTCCTTAATAATGCTTATCAGACCGAAGTTACGTGACGTTTCAGTAGTTGTATTTACAACCCGCCCTTCTCAATAGTACCCAACTGGTACCCAGACAATTAACCTCTGTATTAAAGAGAGTTAACAAGACCGAAGTCCTGGCTAATTAAGTACACTTTCAAATCTTGATTTGTGTGTGCATTTCAATACACTTTTACTCTCGTATGTTGTATAATGCTAAATATGTAGTTACCTTGTTATTTTATCCCATCAGACTACATGTGTTCCTGTTGGCTTGTTAGTGTGTTGACTACTAAGTTGCTGTTTCTAATAAAGTGAATGTATTTTAAATTGATAGTGTTGAGTTTTAAGTTTTGTGTAAAGTGTATGCTGAATGTATGGCTTATGTCCAAGCGTCACGAGTTGGGATAACCTCAATCATGAAATACATGATCAGGCATTCCAAGTAGTGGTGCTTAGATGTATCCTAACTGCTAAACTAAGTATATTAACTGACTATTAAACTAAGTACTACACATGTATTCACAAATTAGACAAGTCATGCAATTTACATGAAAGACGCAGACAAATTAAAATAAATACGGTTTGCGTACAATTTGTCCGCCAAGTGTATCGTTCTCTCATTTAATCCATTCACACAGTCATTCACTCACCTTTCATTAAAAATAGTATTTGGTTAAAATATATAATTAAAGTTGAGGTAAGTGTTATTGCCCTTAGAAAAAATGGACTAGGCGATATTTGCCCTTTAAGAAAATACGTACTTCTTGTACGATGACTCAAAAATGGGTTATAATTTACACAGAGACAATTGTATAGGACGGTTCTTTAGCCTATGAATAGCACCGCCTGTAATATTAACTTAGAATATGTACAAATTACAGGTTAACACATTTTATATACATCATTAATGCAAATATAATACATATTTGGTAATTAACTAATTAAATAAATCCAACGATGATGTGCGCGTTGTCCTCCTGTTGTTAGCGTGTTATGCCATGAATGTTAAAGTTAGTATGGCTGTCTCTTGAGTGTTGTAGTCGATGTCGTTCTGTTTCGGCTGTTTGTAAAGTTTCGTAGTAACAGCAAGTATGGAATGTTCTCAATGTCCCATATAACGTGTTCTTACAGAATTCGGAGTCAGTTCACTGGTTGATCTTATTGGTTGACACACAGTTAACGTTTCTTGCTGGAATCGTTCTAGAGCTTGGGCACTTGATAGTATAGCTCTTAAAGTATAGTTCTTAATGTATAGCTCTTCAAGTATCATGTTCGTGGGTGTCGTAATTAACTTAATCACTGAAAGTACTCTAGCAGGTGTAGAGTTACACTGTTATATGCAACCGACTAAAAGTATCACAGTTTATAGTATGGCTAATGGTCGATGTGATAAGAGTCATTCTACTGGCGCATTTACCTGCCGTGATAATAGGTCAGCCATAATGTTATCGGTGCCCTTGATATGGCGTATTTCAAAGTCGAAATCCTGAAGTAGAAGACACCATCTTTGTAACCGGTGGTTTTTAGGCGACCCATGGTTAAGGACCAATAATGGCGAACTGTCAGTGAGGACCACAAAGTGACTACCTAAGAGGAACTTAGATAATCTCAATATACAAAACAATAAGCTTAAAGCCTCCAATTCCACTGTGGCATAACGTGTCTCTGCCTTCTTTAGTTTGCGGCTCACGTAGAGAATCGGGTGTCTCACTCCATCCATTTCCTGCATTAAACATCCTCCTATTGCGATAGCGCTCGCATCTGTGGTCAAAATAAAGGGTAAATTTATGTTGGGTAATCGTAAGACTGGTGGATTAGAAAAAATATGTTTCAATCTACACATTGCATCATCTAAGCTGGTACTTTTACAAATTTTTGATGGATGGTTTTTAGTTAACATATCGGAAAAGACTGAGGTGAGTTCTGCCCAATGTGGAATGAATTTAGAATAATAGTTAATAAGGCCAAGTAAACTTCTAATCTGTTTCTTGGTGGTAGGCACTTCTAGATTAAGGATCTTAGAAACAATTTTATCATCTGTCAACAATTTGCCTTCAGAAATTCTGTGACCACGGAAGTCTATTTGTGTATAACCTATTTCAACCTTGGAAGGTTTGATAGTAAGTCCAAAAAGAGAGATTTGGTTGAAGACTTGTTTGAGTGTAAGTAGGTGAGAAGTCATATCAGAAGAATGGACGCATATATCATCAATATAGGCTACTACATCTTTAATTCCGTGTAATAACAATCTTGTTAGTCTTACAAATGTGGCCGGTGCGTTCTTGAGACCAAACGGAAGATATAGCCATTCGTACAAACCGAGAGGTGTTGCGAATGCTGTTATATGTCTACAAGAAGGGTGTAGTGGAACTTGCCAATATCCTTTCGCTAAATCGGTCTTGGAAAATAAGGATGATTGAGCCATATTTAAGATAAGATCTTCGCAGCTGTTCATTGGCTCTGCATCCGTTGTTGTTCTTGTATTTAATACTCTATAGTCGATGCACAAGCGGATTGTCTGGTCCTTCTTTTTCACCAGAATAATCGGTGAAGAATATTGAGACATCGATTTTTGAATAATGCCATTCTTCTCTAAATCTAAAATTTCTTTATCTAAATTAGATCTGTAATGGAGAGGAATAGAATATGGTCTACATTTGACCGGTCTCAGATCTGTCAGCACAATTGAATGTGTTATTTTATCAGTGCGTCCAGGTTTGTTAGAAAGTTAAATCCCTTAGAAAAAATGTTGAGTAGTCGAAAATTTGGTTAACTCCCTTAATTAGTAATGTGTAAATCAAAATGCAAGGTTATATTGGTGACAAGGTCCTGAATATGCCAACAAATCAATATGAAGCAACATAATACATTGATGAAAGATGAGAAGTACAGCTTAGAGTTACAATGGGTATGACATGAAACTTAGCTTTCAATCTGAGAACTCGCCGATGTTGTCCCAGAAAGTCTGTCTTGTAATCTCGCCACTGTTGTAAAGGTTACGTAGGTTGTACGCGCCACTATTCGCGGATCAATCTGCTCGTAGAGTGAGAAAACATTAATAACAGTCAAAAAATGTCACAGTCATGTCAAAAATAGTTTACAAATCACAATAATGAGACACACTGCTTAGGCACTGCTGAGACACTGCTGAGGGACTCCGATTAATTCTATTTTATTGCTAGATAGCTACTAATGTTTTAACTTGTAACGTTAACCATTTATGGTACATAAATCAATTTAGTGATTTTACATGGCAATTAATAGTTATTTCACAATAGATTTTATGCCAAAACCGGAAAACTAGCCCCCAAAAAGCCTGTCATAGTCTTGCTCGTATCTAGATAACTAAACTTGGGTTCATACAGGCAACAATAAATCTGTTCGCTATGAGATCGAATATTTATTGTATTTACATATACAGTATGCGTTGGCGCAGTGGGTAAACAGACCCGCGCTATATTACATATCCCAAATAGTGAACATCACACACATAAGTATCATTCAACAGTCTAGCAAACTATCTAGCCTATGTCTATATATCTATTGATATCTATAGAGTCCCTCAAAGGCAGGCCCTGTTGCCTCTCTCAAGTCCGTCTGTCCTCTGCCGGTCCACACGTGTCCCAATCCGACACGGGTGGTAACTCTGTCCGAGTTCCTCGTGGACCCCGCAATAGGCGGGCCACATCAGTGTCCACGGAACCCTGGACTCAATGACCGGTCCTTCTAGAAGGCTCTAGATTACTCGGGCTCTGAGTGACTCTGTTCTCTCCCTTGGGCTGGAGTTGTAGCCCTCTAAATAATGTCTCTAAAGGTGAGGCGGTGACAGCAACCAACTATGATAGTTTTATCTATCAGCTATCAGCTATTACCTTCCTAAAATTTAATTTTGTAATTACATGACTGAACATAAGAAAATATAAAAATATATGACAAAAACGGATAAAAATTTTTAGTATAATTGTTATATCTTAAGTTACGTCCCCTGGCTATAGATTAAATGAGTTGATTGACGATGAATTAAATGAGATGCTCCCCACCAGGGACTGGGTGCAGCCGGGCCAGGTCAGACAGACAGATAGACAGACAGATAGACAGACTGACAGACAGATAGTCGGGAACGGGAGCCAAGTTTACTTTAGATAGATCTCTTCCAATCATATTTTCTATCTATTCTTCTATTCTATCCATATTTTGTTGTTATGTTCGGGCCGAACATACATACACAGACAGACAGACAGACAGACAGACAGACAGACAGACAGACAGACAGACAGACAGACAGACAGACAGACAGACAGACACAGACACAGACAGACAGACAGACAGACAGACAGACAGACAGGCAGGCAGGCAGGCAGGCAGGCAGGCAGGCAGGCAGGCAGGCAGGCAGGCAGGCAGGCAGGCAGGCAGACAGACAGACAGACAGACAGACAGACAGACAGACAGACAGACAGGCAGACAGGCAGACAGGCAGACAGGCAGACAGGCAGGCAGGCAGGCAGGCAGGCAGGCAGGCAGGCAGGCAGGAGGAGGGATGAGGAGGAGGAGAGAGGAGCTGGGAGAAAGGAGGGGGAGGAGGGAGGAAGAGGGAGGAGAAGGAGGAGGAGGGAGAAGGAGGGAGAAGGAGGAGGAGGAGGCAAGAGGAAGAGGGAGGAGGGGGAGGAGGAGGGAGGAGGAAGAGGGAGAAGGAAGAGGGAGTAAGGAAGATGAGGGATTAGGAGGAGGGAGGAGGTAGGAGGAGGAGGAAGAGGGAGGAGGAGGGAGGAGGAGGAAGAGGGAGGAGGAGGATGGAGGAGGAAGAGGAGGGAGGAGGGGGAGGGGAAGAGGAAGAGGGTAGGAGGAGGAGGAGGAGGGGAGAGGAGGAGGATTATAACCCATATGCCTGTAGATTTAATAATGGCTGAAGTTGTTCCATGTCTTCTTAGAGTTGGCGACAGTGTAAAGAAATATAAAATCTTCAAACTTGATAGAGATAAGGTAACTATTATTTATTTATTATGTTGTTAGTCACCGACATGACTGTAGATAACTTCTTAGCATAAAAAGATGAGTTACAATGTTATGCATTATGCATTATTTTTATGAAAACTTTGAAAATGCCCTAAAGATTGTATCATGATTTATTAAAACTCATATGCCTGTATATAACTATAGACAAAGAGTTTATACATCTTTGAAAACGATGCAACAATATGACTATAAGGTATACAGAAAAGTTATTAAAAGTTATGCCCCTTGAAATAACTTTTCTAGAGTTAAGTCCCCTTGCTATATAGAAATTATAATGAAAAATGAAAAATTAAAAAATATTAAGTAAGTAGCCGATTTTACACTAAAAATATATCACAGTTGGCAGCGCGGGAATGAGAGGAAGGCGTGTAGAAAATTTCATCTCAATCGGATGGACCGTTCTCGAACGCATAAAGGACATACACACCCACACACATCCTTTTTTATATATAAGATATATAGAGGAGGAGGAGGAGGGAGGAGGAGATGGGAGGATATAACAGCATTTATATATATATCTTAGGGCTACGAACGATTAATTTAAATTTAATAGTAAACTTTTGAAAAATTTACGATTAATTAATAGTTAATTTCCATTACAGGAAAACATTTATAGTCCCATAAATCACATTATAGTCGTATTTGTCAAAAATCGAAATAACACTGTCTTGTTCATATGTCATCTAATAACCAACTATGCAAACAGACGAGTATGTTGACAGTATTTGGTTCAAGTGACGAGCGCGTCTTATTAACAATATAACCAGCAGAGCTGAACAATCGTTCACATGGTACTGAGGTAGCCGGTATGTACAGAATGGTCTTTGCAAGGAATGCCAATTTTGGATATCGATGCTCATTAAGTTTCCATCATTGTAGATGGTCAACCGGTTCAGCAAATTTCTTCTCCATTTTATAACGTAGCGATTCATCAGAAGAGCTGTCGACATTATCTTCCGTGTCTTAGTCAGACGCCATTAGCTTAATACGCTTTTCATTTGATTCACATATAGTTTCAATGTCAATGTCAGTACCATTCGTTGCAGCAGTCTCCATCTGCTCATCATGAACATCAGTTGCTATTTGTTGTTCAATACGTGACCAAGTTCGTTCTTTTGCATCTTTTGACAAACACTTCAGGTATTTGTAGCGTGGACCAAGTGCTGTTGCGATCTGTAGTATTTCAATACTTGTCATATTATTATTAGCTACACGTTCACTGAAGTCATTAATACATGCTGCAATAAATTTAGCTATGTAGCCCGGATGATCATCGTGTACAGTCATATGCTTTGTCAACAATGATAGCAATGGCAATACACAGCTACATGAAACATAATCTTGACCGCCAAGCACGACCGTGGTCTGACAGAATAAGTCCAAAACTTTGACATATTTCAAAATCTTCTCCCAATCCGAATATGACAGTTTTGAACCTTTGTATTGCATCTTTTCATCTGATATGTAGACAGCTAATGCTTCTCTGGCCTGTAGAAGACTCTGTAGCATAATAAAAATGCTGTTATATCTTGTTGAAACATCTTGCTGCAGCTTACACAATGGTGACTCAGTACAATTTTGCAACTCGGTTGTGTTTGCAGCACTACGTTTAAAATGTCCGACATTTTTTCGTCATTTCCGAAACAATGTTTCGGTATCAGGCGCTTTAAAACATGTAATATGCACAGTTTTAAGCTATGAGCCAAACATACTTCCAAATAGTCGGCGGCTTATTACAAAGCCTCAACTCGGTATGTCGAAAACTGTGAAACTGCTCCTACTTTACGGCTCCGGCATTATATATATATGTGCGTGCGTGCGTGCGTGCGTGCGTGCGTGCGTGCGTGCGTGCGTGCGTGCGTGCGTGCGTGCGTGCGTGCGTGCGTGCGTGGGTGGGTGGGTGGGTGGGTGGGTGGGTGGGTGGGTGGGTGGGTGGGTGGGTGGGTGGGTGGGTGGGTGGGTGGGTGGGTGGGTGGGTGGGTGGGTGGGTGGGTGGGTGGGTGGGTGGGTGGGTGGGTGGGTGGGTGGGTGGGTGGGTGGGTGGGTGGGTGGGTGGGTGTGTGTGTGTGTGTGTGTGTGTGTGTGTGTGTGTGTGTGTGTGTGTGTGTGTGTGTGTGTGTGTGTGTGTGTGTGTGTGTGTGTGTGTGTGTGTGTGTGTGTGTGTGTGTGTGTGTGTGTGTGTGTGTGTGTGTGTGTGTGTGTGTGTGTGTGTGTGTGTGTGTGTGTGTGTGTGTGTGTGTGTGTGTGTGTGTGTGTGTGTGTGTGTGTGTGTGTGTGTGTGTGTGTGTGTGTGTGTGTGTGTGTGTGTGTGTGTGTGTGTGTGTGTGTGTGTGTGTGTGTGTGTGTGTGTGTGTGTGTGTGTGTGTGTGTGTGTGTGTGTGTGTGTGTGTGTGTGTGTGTGTGTGTGTGTGTGTGTGTGTGTGTGTGTGTGTGTGTGTGTGTGTGTGTGTGTGTGTGTGTGATATATTCCGACAGGGAATCTTCATACTGCTCGTAGAAAAACTAAGAAGTATAAAGAAACCAGCCAAACAGATACCACAAGAACACCGCATGACGAGAACACAAAAGAAGAACCATCTGCAAATCTAACCATTAGAGAACTTCTGTTTACTGAGACCAAGCACAAATAGCAAAATCATAAGCTTAATTACAAGACCACGTGAATAGTCTAAATGAAATGTGTAGGAAACATAACATGAAAATTAGCACAAGTAAAATAGAGATAATGATTGTAACTAGAAAAGAAAAAGCAACAACGATTAACCTAAACGAACATCCCGTGAAACAAGTAAAGAGTTTCAAGTACCTAGGAAGTATAATATCATCAAATGGCAAATCAGAAGACGAGATCGAAAATAGATGCAATAAGGCAAATCAACTCATTGGACAAATAGCACCAATACTAAAGTTAGTTAGTTAGTTAGTTAGTTAGTTAGTTAGTTAGTTAGTTAGTTAGTTAGTTAGTGGACAGATCATCCTCATTGCACATCGAACCATTCAGTCCATAAGTGCTCGGATCCCCTCCTCAGCAAATCCCGCAGCGTGTAGCGGCTAACGACACCAGTTCTGTGTTGGTTTATCAATATTCTTTGGCTTCCTGCGTAGTTTTCTTGTTTGGCCACACCTCTTTTAATTTGCAGTTCTCGAAGTCTGACCATGGTTGTAGATTCACTGTCATCACTTGGTTCTCGCAAAAGTCTTACTTCTCGTAGGGCATTCAGAATGTCCTGGTCCTTGGCGCTTCCGCCCTCCACAGTAGCCTTACCTGCGAGCTTGTCAGGCCGCTCATTTTCTTGTACTCCCGCATGACCTGGCACGAAGATAAAACTAATATTTGCCAGCCGAGACCGCTCCAGAGACAGCAACCATTCTCTTCGGATCCACCCCATCTCTATCCTCTTGAGCATTCATATTGAGTCGCTAAGGAAACGCCCTAGTGAATGCCTGTGTCTCGAGCCATGTTATTGAATTACTTACTGCCATGACTTCCATAGTCAGGCTACTTGTGGTCTCAGTAAAAGCACCAGAGTCCTCCTTCACAATTCTCCCTCCGGCCTGCGCCGTAAAATCCCATGAGCTTCTCACATGTCGGACGACAGACCCATCTGTGTATATGACATCATCACCGTCTAACAAATTCTCGAAAATCAAAGCTTGTACTTCCGCCTCCACAGCAGCCGGATGTTCTTGTCTGAAATTTTTGTCTAGTTGGATGCAGACTGAAAGAGACGTACATAAATTTGTTGGCACTTGTACCCACTCCTCGCCAGGTTCTAAGTCCTCAAGTGAACATACATGTCGAAGGATGTCCTCGGCTTGACCCATCCACGACCTTCCTCTTTTTAACCTGCTGCCCTTCACCTTCCTATCTTCACTATGTAGTGGATGGTGTGTGTTTAAGTTAACTCTGAGGTAGGCACGTGCTCTGCAAATTTGTATTCTGTCTTCAATGGTTGGAAGATCAAGAAGGTAGCGCATCGCCCTGCATGTTCTGTATCCTTTCCATCCTTTCTATCTGCTTACGGCTGAGAGTCAGGATCGCCATCGCATACTAAAAAACAGACATGACCAGCCCTTCGTACAGAAGATATAGATGGCGCTGCTCACAGTTTGCTGCCGCCATCACCCACATCGCAGCCAAACCTTGCTTGGCCTTTGTTATAACCTGGTCTAAGTGCTCGTTATAAGCAAGGCATCGATCAAAACGTATCCCCAGGTAATTCATTGTCTGCGTTCTTTCCACCGTCTCTGAACACAGCATTACAGTTGGTGTTGGATTGTTGACAGTATGGTTATTCAAAGAGAACCATGTCACTGGTGCCTTTGTTGGGTTGACCATTGCCCCAGCTTCAACACACCAAGTACTTATGCGATTGAGTTCGGTTTGTAGGTCCGCAGCAGCCTGATCTCTATCCTTACCCTGACGACACACTAAAACATCATCGGCATATGACAATGTCCTCTCTGGTCCCGTGATCTGCTCGCTGTTGATTCTCACAGTGTAGGCGTTGAACAGTACTGGAGATAATGGTGATCCCTATGGTAGACCAGGATATATTGTTGTTGGTTCTGGAGTCCAACTGCCACATCTAAAAACTACTTTCCGTTGGAAGAGGGCTGCAGTGATCCAACTCAGGAGGAAAGGACTTATCTTGAGTTCAAGAAGCTGAAGCATTAAAAAATCCAATGGTACTCTGTTGTACGCGTCCTCAAGATCAACCGCTGCCGCAAAGGTTTAAATGCCTGAGTGGAAACCTTCATAGACGTCATGGGCAAAAACTGCTGCATTGGTCCAGGTTTCTCTTTTTTGGACGGTACCCTCCCAGGGTAGGTAGGAAAACACCTTGCCTCTCTAGCTGACATGATATATTTCTAGCAATTAACTTCTCCAGCAGCTTGCCTATTGTATTCTGCATGGTTATTACTCGATATCCCTGAATTTTTGTGTAGTCTTTGCCAGGCTTCGGCAAGGGAACCAGATAGCTGTATTTTATTAAAGTACACACAGTTATCAATAACTACTAAGAAAGCACTTTACAACATAATCTTCCTACCAACCCTATGTTGCGAATGCCAAACCTGGACAATGACAGAAAAAGAGAAAAGAAAAATCACAACAGAAATGAGATTCCTTAGAAGAATACTCAGTGTATCAAGAAGACATAAGACCAGACATGAAGAAATCAAGACTAAAGTGGGAATTGTATCTGCACTAGATTTTATTATAAGGCAGCAAGACAAATGGTTTGGCCATGCAATTAGGTTACCATCTAACAATATACCACAACAAGCAATGATGTACAGACCATAGGGAAGCAGAAGAAGAGGCCGATCATGTAAACGATGGACGCAGGGAATTAAAGTCCATGGGTATATCGATACATGAAGCTCATAAGCGGGCACTCTCCCGCTGTTTATACTTCATCTCGACACCGCAAGTTACAAGAGGAACAAGATGAGATGAGATGAGATGAGACACCATAAGTGATGTTTCTCTGAGGAGTGAGATAAGCGTCAAGAAATCGTGCTAGATGTGCTTATATTATACCAGAAGAAAGAATAATGTCATTATTTTTTTTTTAAACGGAAATTGAATTGGCCACGTAGACAATAAACCAAACAAATGAAATTGGATGAAAGCAGTGGCATACAGATTATGGCTTGTCTTGGAAAGATATAGCAAGCAATTTTCAAATGCGATTATATACTCAATTACAACGCATCACACTTCCAATAGCGCGTAAGGAATTATGGCCAAATCATATTAGATGCAGGCAGCAACAGCTGCTGCTGCTGGTTCTTCTTCTTCTTCTTCTTCTTCTTCTTCTTCTTCCTCTTCTTCTTCTTCTTCTACTGTTTCTTATTCTTCTTTCTTGCTGTTGTTCCTTCTTCTTTCTTCTTCTCCTTCTTCTTCTTCATCTTCTTCTTCTTCTTCGTTTACTTAGCCTACTTTCTGTATTTCTTTCTTTCTTTCTTTTCTTTTCTTCTTCTTCTTCTTCTTCTTCTTCTTCTTCTTCTTCTTCTTCTTCTTCTTCTTCTTCTTCTTCTTCTTCTTCTTCTTCTTTCTTTCTTTCTTTCTTTCTTTCTTTCATTCTTTCTCACTCCTTTCCCATCCTTCTCCTCCTTTTTTTCTTCTTCTTCTACTTTTTCTTCTGCTTCTTCGTCCGTTTCTTCTTCTTTCTTCTCCTCTTCTCCTTTTCCTTCTGTCTCTTCTTAAATGTAACTTTTTAATAGATGTTCTATGTAACATAACCTCCACATTCCCTTGTGTACTTTCATTTTCTCTCTCTCTCTCTCATCTCTCTCCTGTGTTTCCGTTTCCGGCTTCGAGAGGACGTGTTTTAACATATTCTCCCGATTTTTGATTATTTTAATAAGTTTACTCAATTCAATCACGATGCTGTGTATATCATTGTGTTCATTCTAAACTGGATTTACATACAACTCAACAGTTCAAGTCTATGTGACTGTTTATTTAATGAAATGAGAGTTTCTTTATTTTATGTGGCCGTAAGAGCACCAATCTATGAATGTTACCAATTATCGATTCACGACAACGTGAGAATTTGCACCACGCACCTTCTACAGAAAGGCCTGCGCGTATATTTACTCCATCATTTTGTTCGTTTAAAGCTGGATTTACATACAACACAAAATGTCAAGTTTATGTGAATGTGTATTTAGTTAAATGAGGATTTCTTTGTGAATCGTGACGGTAAGATCACCCATTTTTCAATTTTACCAATTATCGATCTACGACAACTTGAGAATTAACCATGCATGGCTAGCAAGTAAACGTCACGCACGACCTACAGAAAAGCCTGCAATATTATTTTATTCCTTGCCTTATCGAGCTGCCTATGTTGCCAAAATGTCCTCCAACTTGCGATCATCAACTGTGTCCAAGCGGCACAATGTAAACAAGAACAAGACGGGACAAATTTTGACGAGCACGCCAGCTCAGCGAATGAATCTATCATCTACATCGCCAACCTCAATCGTGTTGTCTAGTGAACAGTCAGACACTGAATTCCAGCTGGACATACAACAGAATTCACCAGCTCAATCTAATCAAACCAGCACATCACATTCAAGCACTCTTTCTTCGGCCGAACCACAGAGCCACAATGATATTGATTGTCGTGAACTTATTCAGGCTTTGGAGATGAGGTTAACAGATTTTATTACCAGCAACACCACTAATATTATTGCTGTGCTTAAAAACGAAAACCTTCTTCTTCGAGAAGAAATCCGCCTCCTTAGACAAGAGAAGGAAACTTTCAAAGCATCCATACATGCTTTAGAACTAAGAAGTGCACAGTCATCTAATAAAAGTGCACAGACAGAAACTACCCTTGGTGTTATAGATGCGTGTGCTACCAGTGAATGTTCGTCGCATAATGACATACAGACAGTTTCTACAATCAACAAAACTACTTCTAAACCTGTAGAACGCACACCATCCATCTACCCCATTGATGTGCATATCAGCAACAGGTTCCAGGCCTTAAGTGTAGACTCTCCAGCAGCAGACCAGGAATCACAAAGTTCAATTGTTACCACTACTGGGCATCAACAACCAACGCAAGCAAGCTATAATAATCAAGAACACAAGAAAGACCGCAGTGGTCAGTGGCAACAACAGCCCAAGCGGACACGCCAGCAGCGTGACCTTACAATTGATGACAGTGCAACTCATGTTATCATTGGAGACTCCCTGCTGAAGGGAATCTATAGTGATCGCATGTCATCTTCTGACAGCGAGTCAACTTCAATCTTTCCTCTACCAGGCGCTGACATTGATAAGCTTACCGCTACACTGCGAAAATTCCAAGTGAATGAGAAAATTAAAAAAGCGACAGTCCATATTGGTGTCAATGACATAATGGATAATAACATCATAAGCACCTCACAACTATCTACGCTGGAGGTACTGTTACGAAATAAATTTCCTAACTCATCTATGTTCATTTCATCCATCATTCCACCATGTTATGGATTCCAGCGTCGGACTGCCGATGCTGCCAATCTAACTTTGTTTAAATTTTGTAAAGACAATGCCATTAGTTTCATTAATAACACCCCGTACTTTACTTCGTCGTCCGGGGCTCCTAAGAAAAAACTATACAGGGATCAAATACATTGTTCCAAGCTAGGAAGTAGTATACTAGCGAAGAACATAAAATATCCCGAACGTGCACAACAACCAGAACCAGTTACAGGAGTAACCCGAACTTCACCCCCGGCGACAGCGACATCTAAGTGTTCAGAAAATGCTCCTTCTCTTCCTGCACCACCATTGCCTATACCCCAGGAATACAATGCCGTGGATAGCAACCCATGCTCCAATCCCAATGTTGCTAACTATGATGGTTTGTTTCCTCCCTTGCCCATAAAGCATCCTCCCCCTATTGTGTCAAAGGGGACACCGTTAAACAATGTTGCTGTGCCCCCGATGTATGCTTCTAATGTAGGCACTTCCAGTAACTCTCACAGCAGTGGTCCCTCGTTGGATGGTAATCTACACTCCTATCAGTGGAACCGCCAACTTCAACAGCTAATGCAATACAATCCTGCAGCCCTGCATCAAGCTTTCATGATGTCACTCCAGCACAGACATTTTTCTACCCCATCCAATAGTCTTAACTACTACTAAATAAAGTTTCAAAAACTCTGAAAATTTCTACCGCAAGCGACATCATCCTTTCATCGTGCAATGTTCGCAAATCACGATCAGTGGCTTCACAAAGATGGCCTAAGTATAGGCCATCTCAACATCTATCATTTGCTCAATAAATTACCTGAGCTTTCGGTAATACTGTGCAAACAATTCCATGTGTTTGGAATCACAGAAAGTCGTCTCAACGACAAAATATCCGACTCTGAAATCACTCTTAAGGGGTTTAAAGTAATTCGAAGAGACGCAAACCAAAAATTTGAGACAGGTATTGCTGTATACATTTCCAATTCTCTCAACTGTTACCGTAGAAGTGATCTCGAGTCAGTAGAGATAGAATGTGTTTGGTTAGAAGTGAAGCCAGCCAACCAACAGCCGTTTCTCATTGGATACCTATATAGGAATCCGTGTGCTGGGTACAATTGGTATGACTGTTTCACTACAATGATGGATATAGTGTTTACAGAAGGTAGAGAAGTCATGATATTAGGTGACTTTAACATAGATATTCCTAAATCCAACCAGACATGGGACGATATCATTCTTTCTTACAATTTCAAACAACTAATAAACCGTCCCACAAGGGTTACTGACACATCCTCAACTATAATTGATCATATATATGTTACTTGTCCAGATAATATTATTGAATGTTCTGTTCCTGTTTGTACAGTTAGTAACCACTACCCGGTATGTTGTACATGGTCAAGAATTGGGTTCAAACCTCTTAAACATAAACATGTAAGTATCAAATTTAGGAATTTTAAAGCATTCAACCAAGATTTATTTTTGCAAGACTTAAGAAAAGCAGCCCTTGATCACGTTTACCAACTTCCTGACCCGGACGATGCATTAGCTTTCTGGACGAAGACAGTCTACAATGTGTTCGATAAACACGTGCCAATCAAAGAAGTTCGAGTCAAAAATCAACATAAATCCCCATGGGTCACTAGAGAAGTGTTGGAAATCATGAGAGAGCGAGATACAGCACACAAAAATAAAGACTTCAATTACCGCAGACTAAGGAATAAAGTTAAATATCACATTCGTAGGATAAAAAAAGATCATTTTAAAAATTTGATTGTAGATAATTCAAACAGTACAAATATATGGAAGGCTATTAACTTGCTAACCAATAAGAAACGCCCTACAGAATCAGCAATACCAAATTCTATAACATGCGATGAATTCAGTTGGTTCTTTCAATCAGAAATAGAGAATCTAAAGTCTTCAATACCAGACTCATCGTGTAATTTAAGTTCACTGGCATCATTCTGTGAGGAGAAGTGCACCAGAAATATTCCCGATGAGATTCCTTTAATGTCTGTTGCAGACGTTTATAAATATCTCTTGAACCTCAAATCAACAAACTCACACGGCCTAGATGGTATCAGTAATAGAATTCTTCGTTGTGCTGCACCAGTCATTAGTGAGTCCTTAACGTTCATGTATAACCAGTGCCTGGCCAAAAACTACTTTCCATCTGCTTTTAAAATTGCTAAAGTGTTTCCGCTAATTAAAAATGGCTCAATCGATAATAGCGTTTTGGGTAATTATAGACCTATTTCCTTATTATCGTCGCTATCAAAACCACTAGAAAAACACATTCATAAAATAACGTTACACCATTTAATTAACAACGATCTAATAATTAACAGTCAATCTGGGTTTCGACCTAAATATTCTTGCCATAGTGCTCTAACAAAAATGACCGATAACTGGCACTTAAACATCAACAACGGTAGAATTTGTGGAGCGGTGTTTGTAGACTTTAAAAAAGCTTTTGATATGGTAGATCACGATATTTTAATTAGAAAACTAAAGCAAATGAAGACAAGCACCAACATGGTGAACATAATTACGTCATTTCTATCCGACAGGCAACAAGTCGTGTCCTTCAACAACTGTCTATCAAGACCCACACAGCTTAATATTGGTGTGCCTCAGGGCTCAATACTAGGTCCGCTGCTTTTTGCAGTTTATATTAATGATCTTCCTTTATACATCAATACAACTTGTGATCTATTTGCTGACGACTGTTCTATATATACTAGTCAAGAAAACCGTAGTGAATTAGAGAATTCTTTACAAAAGGAACTTGATAATCTTACTAGATGGAGCAATGAAAACCGCATGCAAATTAACATCGGCAAAACAAAATCCATGCTAATAACGACCAGACAAAAACTACAGACACTAGCCATAACTGGATCACCGCTCGAACTCCGCATGGGCACGTTACCTATAGTTAATGTGACTGAACATAAAACACTAGGGCTTTTAATAGACAGCCATTTGAACTGGAGCTCTCATGTTCACGCTCTTACCAAGAAAATAGCACAAAAAGTTTACCAACTTGCTAAAATTCAGCACTTCCTGGACGAAAGCACACGAAAAATATTCTATACATGCTATATCCAATCACATCTCAATTACTGTTCCACAGTTTGGGATGGTTGCCCTAAATCTAATTTAAAACGACTATGTTCTCTACAAAACCGCGCTATTCGTCTGGTTTCTGGCATAAAGCACGTTGAAAGTAATAATTTGTACAGTCATCTAAGACTTCTACCACTACAAAAGCGCTTCCTTTTCAACAAAGCCAAATTAGTGAATAAAATTATATCTCAAAATACCCCAGAGTATCTTCTGCCGCTGATTCAATCTAATGCAATGAACAGCAAGCGCCTAAATTTGTTACATGTCTCAAAGCCTATATTGGACCTATACAAAACATGTTTTGCCTATTCTGGTGCTCACTTATGGAATCATCTGCCTCCAGATCTGAAAACTCCAATGAGTCCCTACACATTTAACCGAAAACTCTTTCAATACTTAATCCATACCGACTATATGCCACCATAATTCATTTACTGGTATAATTGTTCAGTATAATTGTTCATTATAATTGTTCACTATATATGTGTGTGCGTGTGGGAGCGAGAGAGAGAGAGAGAGAGAGAGAGAGAGAGAGAGAGAGAGAGAGTGGGTGTCAGAGAGAGGGAGAGAGTGAATGCATGTGTGCATGCGTGTGTGTGGAGAGAGTGATTGAGCGAGAAATGGTGGGGGAATGTGTCAGTGCATGCATTCGTACGTGTATGTGGGAGAGTGAGTGAGGGAGTGTGTGCGTGCGTGCATGCGTTCATGTGTACGTGTATGTGTGAGAGAGTGTGATTGAGAGAGTGAGTGTGTGTGTAGGATTGTGTGTTAGAGAGTGAGACGTTGGAGAGTTGATGTGTTAGTGTGTGTGTGTGTGAGCGCGCGCATGCGTGTGAGTGTGTGTATATGAAAGAATACAGAGAGAGAGAGAGAGAGAGAGAGAGAGAGAGAGAGAGAGAGCTGAGCAGATGCATGTCATGTAACACGCATGTTATGTAACACGCGAATCCATATGTTTGTGTATTCTCATCTGTCATATTATAAGTTAAATACCATTTGATTTTATCATGTATAATCTAAACTTATGTTCATTACTGTAGTTTGAGTGAGAGAGTGAGTGAGTGTGAATGAGAGACAGAATGAGTGAGCGTGAGAGTGAATGAGTGAGCGTGAGAGTGAATGAGTGAGAGTGAATGAGTGAGCGTGAGAGTAAATGAGTGAGCGTGAGAGTGAATGAGTGAGTGGGAGAGTGAATGATTGAGCGTGAGAGTGAATGAGTGAGCGGGAGAGTGAATGAGTGAGAGTGAATGAGTGAGCGTGAGGGTGAATGAGTGAGCGGGAGAGTGAATGAGTGAGCGTGAGAGCGAATGAGTGAGTGGGAGAGTGAATGAGTGAGAGTGTCTGTGTGTGTGAGTGAGAGTGAATGAGTGAGCGTGAGAGTGAATGAGTGAGCGTGAGAGTGAATGAATGAGCGGGAGAGTGAATGAGTGAGCGGGAGAGTGAATGAGTGAGCGGGAGAGTGAATGAGTGAGCGGGAGAGTGAATGAGTGAGCGGGAGAGTGAATGAGTGAGCGTGAGAGTGAGCGGGAGAGTAAATGATTGAGCGGGAGAGTGAATGAGTGAGCGTGAGAGTGAATGAGTGAGCGTGAGAGTGAATGAGTGAGAGTGAATGAGTGAGCGTGAGAGTGAATGAGTGAGCGTGAGAGTGAATGAGTGAGAGTCAATGAGTGAGCGTGAGAAGGAATGAGTGAGCGTGAGAGTGAATGAGTGAGCGTGAGAGTGAATCAGTGAGCGGGAGAGTGAATGATTGAGCGTGAGAGTGAATAAGTGAGCGTGAGAGTAAATGAGTGAGTGTGAGAGTGAATGAGTGAGCGGCAGAGTGAATGATTGAGCGGGACAGTGAATGAGTGAGCGTGAGAGTGAATGAGTGAGCGTGAGAGTGAATGAGTGAGAGTGAATGATTGAACGGGAGAGTGAATGAGTGAGCGGGAGAGTGAATGAGTGAGCGGGAGAGTGAATGAGTGAGCGGGAGAGACAGAATGAGTGAGCGTGAGAGTGAATGAGTGAGCGGGAGAGTAAATGAGTGAGCGGGAGAATGAATGAGTGAGCGGGAGAGTGAATGAGTGAGCGTGAGAGTGAATGAGTGAGCGTTAGAGTGAATGAGTGAGCGGGAGAGTGAATGAGTGAGCGGGAGAGTGAATGAGTGAGCGTGAGAGCGAATGAGTGAGCGTGAGAGCGAATGAGTGAGCGTGAGAGTGAATGAGTGAGCGTGAGAGTGAATGAGTGAGCGGGAGAGTGAATTAGTGAGAGTGAGAGTGAATGAGAGAGAAACAGAGAGAGTGTGTGTGTGTGTGAGCGTACGCATGCGTGTGAGTGTGTGTATATGAAAGAATACAGAGAGAGAGAGAGAGAGAGAGAGAGAGAGAGAGAGAGAGAGAGAGAGAGAGAGAGAGCTGAGCAGATGCATGTCATGTAACACGCATGTTATGTAACACGCGAATCCATATGTTTGTGTATTCTCATCTGTCATATTATAAGTTAAATACCATTTGATTTTATCATATATAATCTAAACTTATGTTCATTACTGTAGTTTGAGTGAGAGAGTGAGTGAGTGTGAATGAGAGACAGAATGAGTGAGCGTGAGAGTGAATGAGTGAGAGTGAATGAGTGAGCGTGAGAGTGAATGAGTGAGCGTGAGAGTGAATGAGTGAGCGGGAGAGTGAATGATTGAGCGGGAGAGTGAATGAGTGAGCGGGAGAGTGAATGAGTGAGAGTGAGAGTGAATGAGTGAGCGTGAGGGTGAATGAGTGAGCGGGAGAGTGAATGAGTGATCGTGAGAGCGAATGAGTGAGCTGGAGAGTGAATGAGTGAGAGTGTCTGTGTGTGGGAGTGAATGAGTGTGAGTGAATGAGTGAGAGTGAATGAGTGAGCGTGAGAGTGAATGAGTGAGCGGGAGAGTGAATGAGTGAGCGGGAAAGTGAATGAGTGAGCGGAAGAGTGAATGAGTGAGCGGGAGAGTGAATTAGTGAGAGTGAATGAGTGAGCGGGAGAGTGAATGATTGAGCGGGAGAGTAAATGAGTGAGCGTGAGAGTGAATGAGTGAGCGGCAGAGTGAATGAGTGAGCGGGACAGTGAATGAGTGAGAGTGAATGAGTGAGCGTGAGAGTGAATAAGTGAGCGGGAGAGTGAATGATTGAACGGGAGAGTGAATGAGTGATCGGGAGAGTGAATGAGTGAGCGGGAGAGTGAATGAGTGAGCGGGAGAGACAGAATGAGTGAGAGTG
>OY992877.1:97127492-97167492 GCA_963921405.1 Cepaea hortensis | reverse complement strand
GCTATAAACTGGGTAGAACACTTGGTAGAATGTAGATTTCTAACACGCACCACACGTGTTCCCAATTCTGCATTCTCATAACACTAGTAACGCCTAGTATCGACTTTATTGCTCCGAGTTGTATCCCACATTGATCGGTCTCTTTCCGCAGGGCGGCCAGCAGAAGCTGTCTCACAAAGCACGAACTTCGTGCTCCAGTCATGACCCTCAGAGCCCCAGAGAAAATTGCATCGTGAACCGAGAGTCAGAGTCCGTTGAAGATCCCACAACCTTCAGGGCACGACGCAAGCGGTTTAACAGAATCAGTGCAAACAAAGACGTATGTCTGGACCAAACAAGGTGCACAATCACATGAACAATTATTCTGATGTCAATTTCCATTCGTTAATCATAACAATTGCGGAAGATACCGTGAAACGAAACAAATAATACGATGACCCTAGTACGGCGATATATCGCCCTTTTGTCCAAAGGATAGGTCGCATTTGGCGTTATAGTATCCTTCGGCACCTGATCAGTTAACCACTTTGCAACAGAGACCCCCACCCGTCCACGGAGATCCCCACCCGTCCACGGAGATCCCCACCCGTCCACGGAGACTCCCACCCGTCCACGGAGACCCTCACCTGTACAAGGAGACCCTCAATCGTCCACGGAAACCCCCCACACGTCCACGGATACACCCACCCGTCCCCCAATTACTTGTATCATTCTTTTTAAGAATTACAACATAATACATAATTTTGTCATATATTCATGGCTGTCGATAGTATAGAAGTATACACATGTTTTTACGTAGTGTATATGAAACATTAAAATCCTCTAACATCCATTAACATCCTCTAAAAAGTACTGGAGAGTTTTGGTCAGAGACCATAACTTTATGAAGGGAAAATCTCAACTGCACCTCCCCGCGGTAGAGGATGGAAACACACTACGGTGTGGCTAACACAGCTCTGGGGACCGAGTATCCACCGGAATAAGTGGACAAATCTGCAGCTGAGCAGAGCAGGGCACTCACTTGTCCTTACAGTCGGAAATGGCTGTCAAAGGCAGAGATAAAAAGACCACCATGTGAATGTGGAAGGCAAGGGGAAACCAACACATTATCTTCCCAAGACTTCATGGCAAAACATATATCAAAATTAGTGAAGGACGTTAATGGCTGTCTTAGGGCATCCTCGTCCGGTAGGGACAGTCATTAGCCACAGGTGACACCAGACCGTCATCCAGCTACTGATGGCAAAATCTTAACTAAAATAAATAAATTTAGAATAGGAACATGGAATGTTAGGACATTAAATGAGCTAGGAAAGTTGACCAATGTTCTAAGAGAGATGGATAGCATGAAAATGAATATACTAGGCGTTAGTGAGATGAGATGGAAGGGATCGGGCAAAATTATAGCTGACAATCACACAATAATTTATTCTGGAGGGGATACACATGAAAAAGGTGTAGGAATAATATTAGACGAAAAAACAGCCAAGTCAATTAATGGATACTGGTGTATTTCAGATAGAGTTATTATGGTAAAAATCAAAGGCAAACCAATAGACATAAATATTATACAAGTATATGCACCAACAGCAAGCAGTAGTGATGAAGAAATACAACACTTTTACGGCGAAATAGAAATGGCGATGGCTCAAATTGGATCACAAGAAATAAAGATAATACTTGGTGATTTTAATGCAAAAGTAGGAAAGGGAAAAATGGAGGATGTAGTGGGGAATTATGGTTTAGGTACAAGAAATGAAAGAGGGGAAAAGCTAATAGAATGAGCAAATATCAATGATATGATAATTGGAAACACATGGTTTAAACACCATAAAAGACGACTGTACACATGGATAAGCCCTGATAAGAAAATACGCAACCAAATTGACTACATACTAATTAATAAAAGATTTAGAAATGCTTTAATGAATGTAAAGACAATGCCTGGTGCTGACTGTAATAGTGATCATGTACCACTATGTGGACAAATAAAAGTAAGATTAAAGAGAGGGAAAAAAATGGTTAAGAACATGAGACTTAATAAATAGGTTCTGAAAATAGATAAAGAAATGCAAGAACAATACAGAGTGACTGTGACAAACAGGAACAATGCAATAACTAAAATACAGAGTATAGATGAACAATGGGAAATTTTAAGGGACTCCATTCATCAAACTAGCAAAGAAGTATTACCGGAGAGAGGCAAAATAGCTAAGAAAAAATGGATGAATGAAGATATCTTAAAACTGATGGACAAAAGAAAACAGAGTAAAAATGACAAACAAGAATACGCTAAGATAAATAAAGAAATAAAAGATAAATGTGGGAAGGCTAAAGAAAGTTGGTTAAACGAGCAATGAAAAAAAAATTGAATTAAATTCCATTAAAGATACAAAAAATATGCTCAGACAAATCAGTGAGCTTACAGGAAGAAAAATAAGAATAAATACAGAGTGTTTGAAATCAAAAACAGGAAAGATAATATTAGAGGAAGATGCTATAATGAAGAGGTGGAATGAGTATATAAGAGAATTATATGAAGGAGAAAGGGAAGAATTAACAGAAGATAGTAACTTAGAAGGTCCACCTATTCTGAAAGAAGAAGTCGCTGACGCTATGAAACGTATGAAGAAAGGAAAAACAGCTGGGCCAGATGAAATCACAATAGAAGAATTAGAAGTATTGGGAGAATTTGGAGTAGATATATTAACCAAAATGTTGAATGATATTTACAGCAGTGGATATTTACCCAGTGATATGCTGAAATCTGTATTTATAGCTATACCAAAAAGACCAGGAGCAATTGATTGTGAAGATTTTCGTACAATTAACCTTATAAACCATATCACTAAGCTTCTACTCAGAATCATAATGAGAAGAACCAAAAAGAAAATAAAAATGGAAATTAGTGAAGAACAGTATGGATTTGTGGAAGGAAAGGGCACAACCAATGCAATTTATACATTACGGACACTAATAGAAAGGTCAATAGAGAAACAGAGAGACATATATTTGTGCTTCATAGATTATACTAAGGCATTTGATAAATTAAAACATGATGAACTGATTAAAATGTTGGAAGATATCGACACTGATGGAAAAGATTTAAGAATAATAAAGAATATTTACTGGAACCAAGTAGCAGCAATTAAAATTGGAAATAAAGAGGGTAGTTACGAACAGATAAAGCTAGGAGTACGACAAAGGTATGTCTTGTCACCAGATCTTTTCTACCTTTATAGCGAAGTAATAATGAGAGGGATCAAAGAGATGCCAGGAATACTAGTTGGAGGTTATAATATAAATAATATACGCTATGCAGGGACGCAGAGGTGTTTCCAAGGCACCAGGGCCGGGTTATATACTGGCCAAGACCTTTTGACGCGTCCTCGTCGAGCGTCCTGGGCAACAGGTCCCTTCGGGGTCCTGACTAAGGTCAGTAGGATCGCCGATTCCTCCGAAGTCGGAGAGTGTCTGCCTGTACGGCGAGGAACCACCGGTCTGCACACCAATAAGCCAGACATGGGACAACGGATACTCACGCAAAACTCAGGTCCTGTATGACATCACACTGATGTTGGACAACAGGATGCCTTCATCCGACATACAGGACTTCGCGTTGGAGCTCAAGCCAACGAACGCAAGCAAGCAAGCATACGCTACGCAGATGACACAGTATTGATGGCGGATAATTCAACAGACCTACAACAATTATTAGACGTTGTAGTAACAGAGAGTGCAAGGAAAGGACTCTCCTTGAATATCAAGATAACAGTAACAATGGTAATATCAAAGAAAATGGTGACACCAAAATGTGACATAGAAATAGAAGGGAAAATCCTTAACCAAGTTGATAATTTTAGATACCTAGGGGCATTTATAACATCAGATGGAAGATGTACAACAGAGATTAGGAGCAGAATAGGGCAGGCAAAAGCCGCATTTCAGAAAATGAAGAGTATCTTATGCAATAAGTCACTATCACTGAATGTAAGAAAGAGAGTGATGAAATGCTATGTAGAACCAATTTTGCTGTATGGCAGTGAATCTTGGAATGTAAATGAACAAATTAAAAAGAAATTAGAAGCAACAGAGATGTGGTTCCTGAGACGAATGTTGCGAATTCCTTGGACTGCCAGAGTAACTAACGACGACTGCCTGAAACAGGCTAACGAAACTAGCACATTATATACAACAATAAGACAGAGACAAACAGCTTTCCTCGGTCATGTGATGAGAAGAGAGGCATTGGAGAACATCGTAACAACTGGAAAGATCGAGGGGAAGAGAGGCAGAGGTAGACCAAGAGAAGTGATGCTGGATGGATTGAGACGGTGGCATGGAGGAATATCAGCAGCAGAGTTGATCCAGAAAACCAAAGACCGAGATCTATGGAGAGCCATGAACGCCTACGCCAGCCGGCACGGCACTTGATGATGATGATGATGATGATGTATATGAAACACATCATTATTAACATATGCTTTACCAACTGCAGTAGACATTCATGTCTCTCCACAGATCTTGGTCCTTGACGTTCTGAATCAACTATACTGATGATATTCGTCCATGCCACTGTCTCAGTCCATCCAGCATCATTTCTCTCCGTCCACTTCTCCCACTGATTTTGCCAGTCGTCGATGTTTTCCAATGCCTCTCTTCTAACTAAATAACAACGGGATAAATAATAGTCATTATATTTTGTATTAGGATATACTACGTGGTTAGATAAATATACGAACATAATGAATATTTTGAAAGGCGGGTTTGTAATGAAAGCCAGTTTTATGCTGTACGTTATTGTTATTGGACGTTAGCGAAAGAATCCTTATTTTGATAACCAATTTTAACATTTGGCTGTGAATTCCGGATAAATGGTAAACAACTGAGACATTACTTGCAGATACTTCATAGACATGGGGGCTGCGGAAGATAATTATTAATAACACGGAGAGGAAACATTTTACAAATGTTGCATGTTCTTTGCAACATGCGATCAACCCCAGCCCGATTTTCTAAGCAAGTTTACGTTCAATAGTTTGCCATTGCTTTCTGAACTGTAAGTCAACTCTGAAGCCTAACATAGAAAGCATATAACACAAACCAGTAGGAGACGGTATACAACTTCGGAAACAGTATGAGAGGATGTTGTAACAACTGGTTGGAATAGTTAAGATAGAGGAATTCAGCGATGGCGGCAAATCTTTTTCCTAAGAAGACAATCCACAATCTATGGCAGTGGTTCTCAACCGGTGGTGAATTCCCCCCAGGGGAGAATTTTAGAGCTTCCAAGGGGGGAATTAAGATTATTTCAAGATGGCGTTAATACAAGAGCCAATTGCTTGATATTGTTTTTCCCTTCACACTTTACGGTTCTGTGCGTCTCACCCTTCTAAAATTCATTTTATAAAGTAAGTAGACCCACAAATTTAATGTCGACGTCTAGACTTGTTTTAGTATGTGCTATTAAATTTAGCTTCCATTATTGCGTATACTGTGGTGGGGGGGGGGGGGGATTTTTAGGTAGAAAATACGAAAAGGGAGAATGACGTTCTGAAAATATGGTGAAGGGGGGCACTGGCCAAATTTTTATGTAGGAAATACGAAAGGGGGGAATGACGTTCTGAAAATATGGTGAAGGGGGGCATGGGCCAAAAAAGGTTGAGAACCACTGATCTATTGGGGCATCATAAAAGGGGGCATATGAGTACATCGGAACAATGGGAAAGTTGGAGGAGAGGAGAGGCGAGGGAGACTAGTGAGAAGATGCTGGACATGGCATGGAGTGACATTGGTATTGGAAAGGACTGGCAGAACACGACATAGAAAGCTAGGGACATATATGGTCACACGGCATGGACTATTAGAAGAAGAAGAAGAAGGTCAGTGCTGAGATGTTAATGTGTGAAATTATGCTCGCCGTCCAATCAACAACAATGCAGCAGATCAATGGGACCCGTAAATCAACCTCAACGGAAATGACTGCAGCAACGATGGTGTTCCACGTCACTTAAACTTTATTAATGGCTATCGGTCGAACAGACTCAAACATGACCGTTCCCATGTTAATGGGACTGACGGTAAAAAAATATAATAAATAATTATTTGACAATATTCTATGTCAGCTGCCTATCTCGATTCCATTTTACAATTTAAACAAATGACGAATAAATATGACACTGTCCATCGCTCCGTAATTATCCTACGTTTACTGATCCCTATACAATCTCACTTACGCTACTTTGTGAGTGGGTTGACTCCATGACTTTCAGCTGCCATTCGACCGGAACTTTTGGAAGCAATCGACTATCTCATGTTCTCGACGTGAAGCGTTTCTCTGCCAATCGTCCTTCTTGATAGATATTGTGCCCTTGTTTCTTCATATTGCTGTAGTATCAGATGTCGTGTCGATAACGTCCTTCAGTTAAGTATTCGTGTTGATCTTTTGGTGTTGTAATTTGGTGCGCCTGTCTCCATGATGTTTTCAAAACTTGACTAACTATCGTAACGTAGTCCGTCGTGATGTCATATAGCAACATGTGTATTCATGCGCCTCTCGGTTAACTCTCTCTCTCTCTCTCTCTCTCTCTCTCTCTCTCTCTCTCTCTCTCTCTCTCTCTCTCTCTCTCTCTTCCTTTTGCTACAATTTTGTACCTACTTCTAAATCATTGACTCTTGCCTCTGGCGCTACATGGCAGTCAGCGTTAACGAATGGATAAGAGCGCTCGCTCTTAACCTTCCGGCGTGCTAATGTCGAGCTTCGGGGTTCGTGCCGCACCGCGCGTAATTGCGTACATTGAACATGAACATGTCATAGTCATGTGATAAGTACTGACCACTGAATAAAAGAGCACATGCTTGTCGTCCCATGATGCATAGGTTCTGTTTCTGACCGTTGACAAAATGGTCGGGTTGATCCAAAATCCATCCAAAGAAGCTCAAAGAGCGGTGATTCAGTTTCTTTCATTTGAAGGATGTCGACCAGTGGACATTCATCGAAGAATGCAGGCAGCGTACGGTAACAAATGTGTGTCGAAGACAACAATGACAGACTGGGCATGAATGTTTCGGAAAGGATGTCAGTTCGTGACAGATCTTCGAGGGCCGGGTCAAGTGCATATTGTTGCAACAGGGAAAAAAAACTATCGCCAAAATTGATGCAGCAATACAGATGAACCGTTGTCGAAGCATACGTTCACTAGCGAAAGAATTTGATGTGTCAATTAGGACAATTCAAAAGGTCGTTCATTAGAAACTGCAATATTGGAAGGTGTGTTCACAGTGGTTACCACGGATGTTGACCGACCACCAAAAGGAGGAACGGATGGGATGGTGTTTGAACCACTTTCTGCGTTACAGAATGAAGGGTGATGAATTTCTCTTCCGCATAGTGGCAGGCGATGAATCATGGTGTCACCACTTTGAGCCGAGCAGCAAAATAGAGAGCATGCAATGGAAGCATGCTGGATCACCAAAAGCCAAAAATTCAAGTTACAGGTTTCCGCTTGTAAGGTTATGCTGAAGGCATTTTTTTACCATGAAGGGCTTTTGTTGGCCGACTTTAAAGAACCTGATGTCAACATCAACTCTACCCATTATTTGCAAACACTAGAAAAGCTGCAAAAAGCCATCACGAATGAACGACCCGGCATGCTTTCTCGCGGTGTGATTTTGTTGCACGATAATGCTCGTACGCATGTCGCAGAAATTGTGCAGGAAGCATTAGCAAGGAAGGAGTGGGAAATTCTGAAACATCCAGCCTATAGTCCTGATTTGTCTCCATGTGATTTTCATTTGTTCGGGCCTCTAGAAAAAAAGCTTTCAAGGGGCAACGATTTCACACAGATGCAAACGTAATGAACGCGGTAAACACTTAGTTCAGTGAGCAACCACAATCCTTTTTTGCGGACGGCATTCGCCGCCTACCTAAGCAATGAGATGCTTGCCTGAATGCCTACGGCGACTTCTTCTAACGAACCCATGGTGCATAATTCATTCAAAATGAATGCTTTGTTTAATTCTATCACAACTGTTAATGTTTCTTTCATGCGTTTGTAATAAAGCCATAGGAACGGGTTTCAAATGAACGTCCCTATTACGGTATGTGTAAGAAAGAATGTTGAAGAAGGGGTGGAAGGTGTTGCGAGTAGAGATTCAATCTATTTATTTGCATGTCCAAAGCGATTAAACGTGTTACATGAAGAAATATGGGGTCGTACTACAACGATCTAAGACAGACTTATGGGATTAGACATACATTTAGTAACTCAAGCAAGAAAGCCGTTCAGGTTCTCTAGATAATTCGCTGTGACTAATAGGGTCCTGAAAAACATCCGCAAGAATATGTTCCGTGATGTGCATGGAACTAAAAAAAAAATACATCCTGATTTAAGTACAATTCTTGTCTCTAATGGAGCAGACGGTAGCGATTATTGAAAATCAATTCTTGGTAGGTTTGTTTTTTTTGTTATATTTTTCCACAGTTTTTCAAACATACATAACGCAGCTCATTAATTAATTAGTTCATTCATTCATTCATTCATTCATTCATTCATTCATTCATTCATTCATTCAATAGTATGTGCCATGCCGTAAGTCCGCCTTAACTGCTTCTCCAAGTATATAAAATTTAACTATAACAGAGTCAATATAACAGTCAAATCCATCAATGGTGAGCTTTGAAACATTGGAGGAACGTATGAGTTTAGTTACTGCTTTAATGTGGCAGTTAACAGAGTTATGATAATATCTACTGTACAATTAGAGGTCCTGTTGTTGCCAAGATCGGCATCTAAAATACGCGTACACTAAGATACAATATTCTAACCTGTTCCGAGTTCATTCTGGCGTTACTCGTCGGTACTTCTCCTTCTTCCGTTCATCCCGACCGTTTTTGCTGTCATATTTATCGGATCGTGTCTAGGTTCAGCTTGTCGTTCTTGGATCCATGGCGATCCTAATATATGTCTCCAGCTGTTATTACTTGATAGCCACTGCTAGACTTCCAATCATCCAATAGCCACACCAATTCGTTCCCGAATTCCAACGCACGACCTTTCTTCTTGATCGCCCACAACTTATGTTTTTGTTGCCACGATTGCGTTGGTGTGACGTTTTTCGTTGTCAACTTGTATCCCTTAGCTCTTCTTGCACTTTTGACTCTAGGCTTCTTCCCATCTTTTTCTATGGCGTAAACCCGGCACCTTCTCTGTGGCAGTATTTCCTTTGCAGAACCTCGCTCCAATAACAACCTTCCGGAAAACGTTTCGGTCATAAGCAAGATGTACCGCGTCTGATACACCCATCTGGAGATCATCTACCACACCCTGCACCCTGCACCCATCTTCACTTTGGCCTTCCTCTTCTCTCTTCCCAGGCATATACCCCTCCATTATTGTGTCTCTCCAAACTTGCATGACGTTACAAGTGACCAAAATATTTCAATTTTCTTTGATTTATCATCTTTAGTAGTCAACTTTCTTCAATAGTCAGATCTTGTCGTATGGATGCATTTGTTCTTTTCTACGCAGCTATGAGAATCAAATATCAATAGGGATAACAGACAACATGGAACATTATGGCTATTTAGCCAGGAAGCTGCAATGAGAGTACTCGCTGCACTAGCAATCTAGACCAGTGCTAAAAACTGCCGACATAAGCCTGGTTGATGTGGAAGGCAAGTGAAACCACCACATTATCTCTAATGAATAAAGTTGTAGAACTTGGAACCTCTACGACCAGCCCAAGGGCTGCAATATTTGATGATGAGGATAAGTCTGTATTGAACACACATTTGCGAACTGGCGTTACGTTTTCTAGTATATCTCTCTCTTCATAACATGCCCAAAAATTGTGGCTATCTGCGTGCAATTATTCCAGTCAGTTTTTAAGTTGTAATCTGCTCCTTGATGTACTGCCATATTTGATTTTCAGTCCGTCCAATGCATTATTAGAATTTTCATTCTAAATCACATCTAGGCTGCCATTGTATGTTTCTAGGTTTGTTTACTTATTACTCAGATTTATGATGCATGCAATAGTAAATACTTTATATATAACACTTTTCACACTCTTTTTTTCCCACTGAAATCGACAGCCTTATGTTAGTATGTTTTTCAGCTTGTTTTACTCCGGTTATATGAATCTTTCATTCGACATTAATACCGTGCCAGTATAGTTAACACATTTCGCTTATTTAAGATTTTTCCCATTTATGTGAACATCAGTCCATCCATCATGTGCCATGCCGATAAGCGTGGGTGGTCATGTTCCGCCATCTAACTCGATCACCAGAGTCGTGAATCAGCTCTGTGTTCCTGTCTCAACCATGCCACGTGGCCAAGCCATCCAGGTATTTACTTCTCGGTCTTCCCCTTGGTCTCTTCCATTTGATCTTGCCAGTCGTCACCAAGTTCTCCAATTCATTTCTTCTCATAACAAAAAAATGTTGACTGTCTACGTCTAATGTCTCTAATCAGTTTACGATCTTCATTTGTTTTGTGAAAGACTTGTTCATTGGTTTTCCTGTCTGTCCATGGTATTCTTTGCATTTTCCTCAGAAACCACATTTTCACAGCCATCAGCTGTTTTTCAGTTTGACTGCTTATTGTCCACGCTTCACATCCATACAAAAGTATACGTTCTATGTAGCACTGGAACACTCTTTTTCTCATTTCAATTGATATCTTTTTATTGGTAAGTATATTTTTCATCTTGCAAAAGGCTACCTTCGCAATGGCGATTCTTGTTCTAATCTCTTCAAGGCATCTCCCATCAGATGTTATGACTGTGCCGAGATAACTGGTATCGATTCACATGCTTAAGAATATGCCCATCTACTCGTATATCACATTGTGGTATTTCCTTCTTCCCAGTGACGACCATAATCTGTGTCTTCTTAATATTCAGTTCTAACCCTAGTTGCTCACTGTGTGCAACAACCGCATCTACTAAATTTTGCAGGTCCTGTTCATTGTCTGCAGTCAATACTGTATCATCTGCATATCTAATGTTATTGATGTATCTCCATCCATATTTTCTATATTTCTGAAAATATTTTCACTGTACAGGGAAAAAAGATCTGGAGACATTACGCTTCCCTGTCTCACACCTCTTTTAATAGGCTGATATCGACCTACATTGTTATCAATTCTGATGGCAGCTTGTTGTTTCCAATATATGTTTTTGTACAAGTCTAAGGTCTTTTCCATCAATTTGTAGATCTTCAAGCATCCTCATCATGTTGACATGTCTCACTTTATCGAAAGTCTTTGTGTGAACATCAGTACAGGTAAACAAATGCCGCTTCGATATGTTTAAAAAAATAAACATCAGATAATTTACTATGTGTTCCCTTCCTATGATGAAAACTAACTAGGAGCACCAATTGTAGGAGTACTTTGCTGTGACTCTCCTTTCCCCTTCCTAATTCCGAAAAAGCAATCAGCGGAATATTCTAGATTAGAATTTCACATCTGCGGCGAGGGCTATTTGGATGCTGCCAGGTCATGATTCAGCACAACGCACATACACTGACAGAGATTACACCCAGGTCGGTCATGTTTCTTAGAAAGGTTTTCAGTATTTCATTGTCAGGAGACTTCTAACCAATGCCCAGAGGGTGCCACTGATAGATTAGATCAATGCGATCAGAAGGGGAGGCTGACTTTAGACCAATAACAAATATCTTAGAGACAATCTGCAGCATCCGATTACCGACTGTAAATAACGAGGAATTACACTCCAGCAGGAAATTAACTGACAAAGTTGAGATTCAATGCAAAGATGTAAACAGCGATGTGTTCTTAAATGATGACATTGGGAAAATTTCCAATAAACAGTTTGTTTATTTACTTGATCGTTTGTTGTCCCAATGGTTTCTAACATATATGTATGCACATCTTGAAGGTCACTCTATATGAATAACACAAAGAAAACAAATCGCGTAACAGGAACTTCTTATATGTATGCCACGTGTTATGACCATCACAGTTTGTACGCCTGGGCACAGGATTTAGTGGTCATCTTACCCTCCCATAGGAAACATCGAGATCTGGCGTCAAGCCCTCGTCCGACCGTGCTGTGCCAATGTTGTCGTAACGTCCAACACATTCAGCCAACGCGCCTGCTGACTCTCTATGAATATAAAACAACTGTAATGATTGGCGATCAACCTCTGTGCTGTACAGCCGACGATTTCCTGATAACACTGATGGGACATGATGCCTTCCACATCAACTGGTCTTTGGTTGTCTGCAATCTTTAGCAATGGTTTAAACAGACACAGAATCAAACCTCAAGACCTCACCATAACACACTGAGTCATCTGAAAGATCTTGTTGGTAAATAGCTATGAAGAACATAAACTAACCAACATGAAAATGATTGGTCAAGGAGTTAAGACTAAATGTCTAATATCACTGATCAACTATACGTTACTAGGGAGATCGGAAAAGAGATAAAGATAAGACCCACTCTCTCTGGCCTCGTCTGACATGACGGGAATGTAATTTGAAAAAGTAATGGCCTCAGCTTTTCTCTGAAAGTCAAATTATGCATTCTGATATTTTTAAAAATCCGGAATGATGATGCCGAGATAGTGGTTCAACCCTGTCATGGACAGAAAAGAGTTAACAAAGTCAAGAAGTCAGCGCAGAAAGTGCATGAACTTCTCGGCTGGCTGATGTGGCCCGGAATGGTGTGCGTCGTCAAATAAACTGTGTTGGGCTGCCGCTATGCGTCCTAATCACTCTGTTCGAGCATCGGTCAGCAAACGTGAGCGTGTGAGCTTAGTTACGGGAATCGTTACTGCAAATATACCTGTCATGAGATTCATCTAGCAACAGTACCTTATTACCTAAAAGCTCAGTAACACCCAATGGCAAAACCTCTACACCGGTCAGTTGAGCTAAAATGTTGGCTTCTCTTCCTTGACTTGGGGGAGTAAATTACAAGTTTCTCTGAAGTCAGGTGTGTTTGCCTGATGGCGAGGGACTCTGGTAATAGGGAAAGCTAATCCACACGCAAATTTCAGTCCAGTGCACTAGAAGTAGTAGCTCGTGTATGGACTACGCTTGAGTTCAAAGGGAACGAGTGCACACACAAAATTATCCATACCTCCCGGAGTGGCTTGCTCTTTAATCAGTGTTTAAAAATTAAAAATTCCCCTAGCACAAACCTGCTGGGGTATGTAAGGTGTAACATCATCACATGTGTGTAGCAGAAACCTGCTGGGGTGTGTAAGGTGTAACACTATCACATTTTGTAGAAGTTAATGCGCGCAGGAATTGGTGGCCAGTCTTTCCCTGCTATAGCCGACGAAAAGAGCTGGCATCGACATGTCCAACCGTGCTCATATCATAATCAATGTCACGTCTTAACCGCTACACCACCCTGCTAGCCCATCAGTGTAAACGTAAATTACTCTTGTATGTGCCTTATGTGACACTGGCCACATATTTCTTTAGACCAATCACCACACAGCCAGTGATGAAGTCAGTATCCCACCGGTCGCCTTTACTTCCCATGGCATTTCCTGGTATCCATTTCATCCAGGGTCGACCAGGTCAATGCCAACATTAGAATCCGTGCCGATGCGGATGGAACCCATGACCATCTGATCAGCAGGCCAGCATCTAGCCACTACGTTACTGCGGCTCCCATCAGTGTAAACGCTTGTACCAACTGCCGGTTTGAAACGCAGGTTTCACGATTTCGAACCTAAACTTTATAGAAAACATTATATAGGTAAAAGTAGATATTTCCGTTAGGGTGTCAAGTTTTAGGCTTTCATAAATAATTCCCTTCTTCTTTCGTTCTGTAGCCGTCATTGGGACACAGGCCTTCAACAAGCCCACTACAAACCCTCATGTCCTTATCTATCCCGTTCAGTCTCGTCCATGCCATCCCAATATTATTCATTTCTGTATCTAATTCTTTTCTCCGTCTTATTTCAAGACTTCGGCTCTTTCTTTTGCCCTCTAGATTCCAAACAAAGGCTTGTCTAGTTATACTATTCTTAGGATTTCGCAGTATATGTCCTATGCAACACCAGAGTCTTTTCTTCGCCTCTTGGTTCACTGGTTTAACAGATTATAAGCCATAAGATAATGAGATCCCCTCTGCCGTGCGTCCACCTTGACGAGGTAGAGGGGCTTGCGCGTTCCAATGACCCCAAGAGCTATGCCGACGGTAGCACAGTTACTGGTAGGGTCACCCATGTCGGACAGGTCAAGGGAGAGGGACCAGACGAAGAGACGTACAAACCTGCTGCCTTGTAGGTAGACTGGGGACAGTCAAAGGCTAGGGAAAGCATCCCGAACAAATGCTTGTCGAAATCGGATGTACTGAGCCACAGGCTTGACAAAGAAGTGCAACGTAACTTTATCATTTCATGATGCCACAGATGAAAATTAATCGTTGTGGCGCTAATCCCGTGAAGTCCCATCAGGCGGTGATAGTGCCGGGCCCCCTGCCTCGAGGGGGTCCAGCCATGACTACTGGTGGTCACCTTCCCCTGTGCTGTGGAGTCAAGGCACAGAGGAGTAGGTTAAGAGCTATTGACCAAACACCCCGGACACTCAACATACTACAATGGAATGCAGAAGGAGTCTATAACAAGAAAGCCTCCCTAACACAGCGTCTTCATAAAGATAGAATAGATGTGGCATGCATTCAAGAGACACACCTCAACGCCAATCGCACATTTTCAGTCGAGGGATATCAGGCCACACGTTTCGACCGTGAAGGACACAAAGGAGGAGTTGTAATACTTACACGAAATACAATACCTTGCAGCGAAGTATCTGTGATCTCTGACAACCAAACGGAAATTATAGGTGTTGATATAATGATAAAGGGCGTGAAAATAAGAATTTACAATCTGTATAGCCCGGCAGATAAGGATCTTACACTCTCAAACATGGAAATAACTGACACAAATTGCATTGTTGTCGGAGACTTTAATAGCCGTTCAGAAAGATGGGGATACCCAGATACTGACAAAAGAGGAGATGAAGTGGAGGACTGGGAAATAGACTCAAATCTCCATCTACTCAACAAAGCGGATGACACACCGAGCTTCTACTCCAGAAGATGGATTACCACTTCTACTCCAGACTTAGCTTTCTGCACAGGAGACATCCTCCACAAAATCGATCGCCATGTGCTTGACCAATTAGCAGGTAGTGACCACAGACCAATCAAGCTTGTAATAAATATGGAGTATGTTCCACAGGAGCAAAAGCCTTTGCCCCGTTGGAATTACAAACGAGCAGATTGGGACAGATTTGCCATACTAACAGACAAATATTGTGAAAACATAAATACACGATATGGAAACATGAAGCAAATGGTGGAAAGTCTAAACAGAGCAATAATACAGGCGGCCACTGAGTCTATTCCAAGAGGAGCGAGGAAAAATTACAAACCATACTGGACTGAAGAACTACAAATTTTGGAGGACAAAGTTGAAGATGCTAGGAAGACCGCAGAGAGAGAACAAACAACTGAAGCGAACATCTCTCTCAAAGCCATCTCAGAAAAATATAAAAGAACAGTAAATCAAACAACAAAAGATTGTTGGAGGAAAAAAACAGAAAACCTGAATTTTGACAGGGATGGAAACAAACTATGGAAACTAGTGAAAGCCATAAACAATGAAGGACCTAGAAACAAACAAATAACAATTAAACAAGGAAATGCCTTGCTTACAGGAAAAAAGGCTGCAAATGCACTAATGGAACACTATGCCAGTGCAAACCACATTGATATTACAGCCGAACAGAAGAAAGCAATCAAAGATAATCAGATACATCATAGATATACAGAGACAGCAGCAGAATATATGATGGCAAATCTAACAATGGAAGAAATGGAGCAGGCAATGAATACCCTAAAAAAGAAGACATCACCAGGAAAGGATGGAATCACAAATGAAATGCTAATAGGACTAGGCACTAAGGCAAAAAAGAAACTACTAGCAGTCCTAAATTACAGCTGGAAGAGGGGAATAGTCCCACAGGCATGGAAGGAAGCTATACTAATACCAGTCCCAAAGAAAGGAAAAGACCTGGAAGAACCAAATGGCTATCGACCTATCAGTCTTCTTAGCTGTGTAGGAAAATTAATGGAACGCATTATCAATGGCAGGCTAACATGGCATCTGGAAGAAAACCAACTCTTAACACCTCACCAAGCAGGATTCAGAAAGTACAGATCCACTGAAGATCAAATAACCTATATAGCTCAGGAAATAGAGGATGCCTTCCAAGAGAAAAAGCACACACTAGCGGTCTGGATAGATTTAGAAAAAGCATTTGATAAAGTATGGAAGGAAGGACTGAAAGTAAAACTGCAAAAAATGCATGTTTGTGGGAAAATGTACAAATGGATCAGTCACTACCTTGAGAACAGAACTGCCAGGACAAAAGTACAAGGACAAACCAGCAAAATGATGCTATTGGAGCAAGGTGTCCCCCAAGGAGGAGTTCTTTCACCAACATTATTCCTAGCATATATAAACGACATCACGGAAAATTTTCCAGCCAGAGTACACACATCATCCTTTGCAGATGACCTAGCCATATGGACATCTGAAGAATATATTAGTACAGCTAACAGCAGAATACAGCAAGCCCTATTAGCGCTAGAGTACTTGTCAAAATCATGGCTAGTGAAGATAAGTGAGGAGAAAACAACATGCACAGTGTTCTCCCTCTCAACTAAAACTCAGCAAACTAAGCTGGTATTGAATGGAAAAATATTGCGCCATGAAGAAAATCCAAATTATCTAGGAGTCACCTTTGATCGTCGCCTGACATGGAAGACACAGGTTGAGAAAAATCGAACAAGAGCAAGGCAAAGAATGGCAATCATGAAAAAGCTTGCTGGTACAACGTGGGGAGCAGATGAGAAAGTTCTCAAGAAGTTATATACTGGACGGGTGAGGCCAGTACTGGAATATGGCATTGCAGCTTGGGCAACAGCAGCTAAGTCAAACTTTAACAAAATAAGTAGAGTCCAAAATCAAGGAATGCGAATCATAACTGGAAGCCTGAAGACAACGCCTATTAATGAATTAGAAAAGATCACTTGTTTACAACCAATGCAGGATAGAAGAGATAGCAGAGCCCAGCAACAAGCTGAAAAATTTAGAAGATTGACAGACCACCCTATGTATAAAAGGTTTAGTGGTTTTGGAAAGGAAAGACTAAAGCGTAGCAACTTTGTAGAAACTGCAAAACGAAAGATTAGGGCAGATCCCATACTTAACATATCAACAGTCAAACCCATTTACAATGCAGACAAGTTCCCAGCTTGGAGACAGCAGCAACTGCCTGAGATGATAGAAAACATTCCTGGTATTGAAAAAAAAGAACACTCAGCATGAAACCGAAAGAAGAGAAATAACCCTAAACTACATAAAAGAACATTACCCAAGCAGCAATTGGACCCATGCATATACAGATGGATCCGCCAAAAATTCAGTAGAGAATGGAGGAGGAGGAATTCTCCTAAATTTAAAAAATGGAGTGAAAAAAACACATTCAGTGGCAACTGGAAAGTTCTCAAGTAACTTCAAAGCGGAGGTAGAGGCTCTGAAAACTGCAGCAGAAATGCTCTTGGTGGAGGAAAATAAAGAGACGCAAATAGCTATCTTTACAGATGCAAAGTCAGCTGTCTCAATACTGAAGAGCAAAAACAGCACAGAACTAGCTGACCTAAGAGCAGCACTCCATGGTCTATGCCAGAAATCCAAAAAAGTTGTAATACAGTGGATCCCATCACATTGCAGTATACCTGGAAATGAAGAGGCTGACAGACTGGCAAAAGAGGGCGGACGACTACCACAGCTTGACATAGACATAACCTATAATGAGGCAAAGAGGTTGATAAAAAGCACTTATAGAACCAAATGGGAATCAGAGCATCCAGGCCACCAGAAGGATGATGCATATTACAAACTCGACCGAAGAGAACAAGTAGCAATCTTCAGACTCCGCACAGGACATAACAGGCTGAAATACCACTTCTTCAACAAACTAAAGATAGGAGACACAGATGAATGTAATTGCGGAACTGGTAAAATGACAGCTAAACATTTGCTGCAAGAGTGCCCAATATATGCAGAACAGAGAAAGATATTTTGGCCCACACCTGCTTCATTCGGGGAAAAGCTCTATGGAGATATCAACAAGCTCAAGTCGACTGCAGCTTACTTTAACTGTATTCAGGTTGACATTTAAATGTACATGAAGAAGTATTTAGACTGCCACACTTCATACCACAGGCATGTCGGTTACACAAGCCTCCCAGAGGCATGAAATGGAATATTGCTTGGATAGCAAATCCATTACGTGGAAAGTCCGAATCGAAAGCTCACTGTGTGGGCTTCATAAAAGGTGGAAAAAGTGTCCTAGTGGCACAAAATGGAATATTGCTTGGATAGCAAATCCATTACGTGGAAAGTCCGAATCGAAAGCTCAGTGTGTGGATGTCATCTGCAAACTGCATTCTTCTGGCTTCTGGAAGAACAGCCTATGGTGAACGGAAGGCCCAATATACGGAAGTGAGGCTAAGCAGCCATGTGCAGGACGTGACGATTCCTTGGGTGAGCCCAGTACCAGAGCGCTGTGTGATGGCTCTGCAATTATGGAAGCCTCCTTGGATGGCGGGGAATGCCCATGGTCTGCCCCTGCCTTCCCTTGAGGGCCGACCAGGATGCCTTTGGCTGTTCTATATGGGCCAGCTGGGATGGGAGATAACACCACAACAGTGAGAGTCTAACGTCCTAAGAAACCCCCCGGGAAGGTTAACCCGGTCAACAAATGCCCGCAGAAGTCGGATGTGTCGGCCTAACGGCGCAAGAACGCAGCTCTGCTGTAAACAGGCACAACGCAATCACGTCCGAAAAAAAACTCCGGATGAACGAAGAAGAAGAAGAAGACGATAATGAGATGATCGGGTCACTCGCCTTTCTCGTCGCCTTTCCTTCGCTGACAATTCCCAGGAAATTCTAAAACTTGCCAGGTGCCCATGTTTGTGAGGCTGTGTCGACCCCAGAGCTATATTTGTCTAAAATATATAATCATGTCACTTCTGACAATTAAACGCGGACCACTGTTCTGGTAGGCACGAGTCCTAAGCAGTATTTCATCTAGGCTCTGGAAATATTTTTTTAGATATTGGAAATCAAGCATAAATACAGAAGTCTTTATTACTGAATGAAGTGAATGATGCCTCTGAGACTCTTGTCAATGTTGATAAACTGAAAGTTTGTATTTGTGTCTTTATGAATTGCAATGCTTCTTGTCTAACATGACCCTTCTTGGAACATAAAAATTTTCAAGGCAAGTCGCAAAGGTGCAAACAGGAGACATCCTGAACTGTTAGCACTGAATAACGGCCAGCCAGGGGCATTGGCACAATTATTTTTTGCTGATAATCGAAAGCAATGGAAAACGTGATTACAAACACATCCATTGTGACGCTCAATCTGCACACAGAAGACGGTCTGGATTAGACGAGAAAAGGTGATAACATATATTTGCATTGCGGCCTTGAGAACTCGTGCTCCCGGATTCTAGACGCATGCAATGTAAGAGAAACTCACATAGATAAATATCGTGTTTGCTTAGCAAAATGGAATAATCCGGAGAATAACACAACCCTCACCTGAGAATCCCACGCTCGTGTGAGATCTTGAACCAAGATCGCCCACGCTTGTTGGCATGGCACATTATGGTGATGATGAATCTAACAACTCGAAAAACTGTTTGCATAGGTAAATAATTTAGTAGTCACGAGCGTAATAGTGGACAATTGTGATACTATACACGAAAAGATAAATAGAAACTATAAAAATGTAATCTCCTGTGTACTTCAAAGAGACAAAATATATTGATTATAATTTTTTTTTTTTTTTTTTTTGTGTTACATATCCTTTGCAGAACGATCAACTCCAACCCCAGGTTGATTTACTAGGCAATTTGTGTCAGCAGTTCAGCCCGTCTTCCTGGCCTAGGAGTTAGCGTCTTTCTCCGCAATCCCGCATACTCTCGTGAGTGACGTGATATGCGCGAGAATTGGTAGCGGTTCTCGCCGTGTCGGTAACTTACGGGGTATGTGAGCCGGTCGCTCAGAAAGCAATGGTAAACTACTGAGCGTAATCTTGCCTTGTACATCAACAGCAGCTGAAAAATGCTGGAGTTGACTGTAACGTCCTGTAAGGGATATGCAAAAACAACAACAAAGTTTGTCATTGCTTTCTGAAAGACAAGCTAACATTTAGGTCCAACAGACCTGTGTTGGGAACGATCCACAACTCCGCCGTCAGGGCAACGGAAGTTTAAGAACAAGCGCTCTTATCCATTCAGTTACGCTGACCTCTATTTATGAGACTAGATGCTTGCTATTTCCTGAGTGGTTGTAGCCTTCCGAAAATTATGTTGTTAAGTCTGCCGATTAGGATTTATTTTTCTGATGAACAGGCAGATGGTCAGTCAGGCAGAAATGCAGATTATGATTGTCATATATTTTTGAAGGGAGTGGGAGATCACTGTAGTGCATGCCCCATCTCTAACAAAAGAAGTAGAGCCCCATCCTCTTCTATCTTCAATAACCCCAGAATATGAACCTTGAGTTATCTGCAGGCCTCGTTCTATTAAGTATTGTCTAGGAGATATAGATTATGGCCCTGGTAAGAATGGTAATTACTAACTGGGAATCTGCCCCTTCTCCAATGATTCTGATAGCTCTGGAGCCCCCTTATTGTTTATCAAATCTGAGGAAAGTCTGGAGAATTTTCTCAGCCTGATTTAGATGAAGAAAACATGGATGTTGAGCAGTTGATAGATCTAGAGTCTTTTTATTTCCCCATTCAGTAAGTCATTATGAGTTAATTTATCTTTAAACAATCAAACACATAAACAATCACATCAGATTCTGACAACATGATGTACAAAGAAGTTGTTAACACAGATAGGTTGGAACTGACAAATTAACAGAAGGTCAATTCATGTTAATCATTTATTGACTGGCCTGAGCCTTCTGGTCAGTACATACATCTCTATTGTGATTTACACAAAGTAATAGAACAGTTGCACGTTGGACCATTGTCCCAGACAATCAATAACAAGCATCAATATATGAGATGTCAACAAGTGTGAAAACATAGTAAACATTTTGATGTTGTACATATTAAGTATGATGGTGATGTCTCAACCATTAAATGTCAGTTTTCCTTAAATTGGGTGTGTAGTCTACCAATGAGAAAAGTAACCTGGTGACTGGAGGATTAGGTAAGCCAGGGTCCATTGACTGATGGATCCACTTCAGGTCTGCCCGTATAGCTCCTCTGAAGGCCTCCCCCTGCTCTGTTCATAGCCAAGTCATCCTCCACCTCACTTGTGGTTCATCTCTTTCTCTCGGCTTCCCTCTCTCAGGTCTGATTTAGGTGGTTAATTTGCTGATGTGTTGGGTGGTTGTTGGTATGTAGCCACCAAGATCACTGATGAATATTCGCATAAATATATACATTCCTACCAATACAATAATAAGAAGTAGGTCGGAAGAAATCTAAATTCCTGAAGTAGGAACTAGTTCCCCTCCCCTCCTTTTCTCTCTAAGCTAGTGTTGGGTTAATTTGGGGTGGTCAGAGTTTATCACACGGTGTACGCCTTGGATCAACTTGTTCCTGCTGTATGTAAGTTCTCATTTGACCGGGGTCAGTGAACGTGTACAGTAAGACATTGACAAGAGTGAGAATATGTCAAGATGCATGTAAATAAATGACATACATTTAGAACATTTCTTCCACTAAATGGTGTTTACAATGTGTATAAATAATTCTCTGTGTTTTCCCAATTAACTACTTCTTCTTCTTGTGTCTAATAACTCTCTTCCATTACCTGTTGTTGTTGTGATGTTGAGTGTTGGGTTGTGTGGTGATGAGTGGTGTGGAGTGGTGTTGTGTTTTAAGTTATGTTGAGTAATGAGTTAAGTTCACTGCGCGTGATGGTGTTCCGCGAAGCACAACTTTCTCATGTGTTGCAATTCATGTGTGCCCTTATCTAATTAAATTTGACATAAATATAAATATTTATTCCGCCAAACCCTATTAATTCAATAGATGAAGGAGAAAGGAAAGATTGATTTCTCTTTCAGCTTTCTAAATTGTAAATAGGCATAGATAAGTCTGTTTTAGAACAAGGCACTTATTCTAGTACACGAACTGTCATTTCAGCTGTAGATAGTGATAGCATCTTTTACAATGTTTCTGGTGAAATGCACAAGATTGCTTTAGAATCATCACTTCTCACAGTTGTTTAGAATAGAATGTAGTAGTGGAATGCACTTCTTAAAGTTAATAATTATCTTTAAGAATATCAGAGATGGCAGTTCTATCTAAGAGAATATTAGAGAGTCATTTTGCCCGGGAATGGCTTTGCGTCGTTAGAATCTACAGTCGAGCATTTTTACATTTCAGAGGTTTTAATTAATAATAATACATTTCAATTGACATCACAAACACGGGTTTACATTACTTGATACTTGATACATCGGGTTCTTAGTTTAATCACGGGACAAACAAACGTACCTCGGATCCAGACTTCTGCCTTGCCCATTGAATTTTTGGTCACACAATTTCTGACGTCTTTTCGCCAGGCATGTTTTTGCAAGAGTGGGCTGCTTATCATAATTTATACCGGCGTTGGCGCGAAAGCAGTGTCACGTGTCTCTCCCAACCAATGGGGTTCCGAGCTTTGTCTGATGCAATCTTTCCAAGAATCCACGTCATTTGTCACTTGTTCAGTTCCAGTTTCGATGTTAAGTTTTAAGTCCTAGTCTCCATTTGTGGTTGTGAAGTCAATTTCTTTTAATGTTGTTTCCTCTTTTTGCGGCACTTGTTGGTAAATGAATAATGTTGGTTGCGTTATGCCACATGGCCCCACTCCAGATTGTTCTATGGTATGGAACTATGTTTCCAACATTTTCAGTTATCAAGCTGTTCCCATTTTTCCTCCTTTGTATTCTCTTCTGCATCTGATTGACCTGGTTCATCAGGCACTGGGTGTCGACTCAGGAAGTCCGCACCCACATTCATTTTCCCAGGAACATATTCAACCTGGAACGAGTAAGGTTGAAGAAGCAGCGACCACCTCATAAGTCGGGCATTCAGAGTCTTAGATGCTGCGAGAAACATGAGTGGTTGATGGTCACATTGCACTGTGAAGTGTCTGCCATATAGGTATGCTTGAAATTTCTGTACACTCCATACGAGCGCAAGACATTCTCTCTCGATAGTACTGTAATTTCTCTCTGCTGCATTCAATTTCCTGCTAGCATAAGCTACAGGGAATAGCTCTGATGGTACATCTCCCTTTCTCTGCAACAGCGTTGCCCCAATTCCTATGTTACTGGCATCGGTGCGCAGCACGAATGGTTGGTCGAGATCTGGTAGATGTAAGACTGGATGAGCAGTTAATGCCTGCTTTAATGCTGTGAAAGCTCTCTCACAGTCAGCTGACCAAGTGACTTTCTCTGGTTTCCCCTTTTTGGTAAGATCCGTTAAAGGTGCTGACAGAGTATTGAAGTCCTTGATGTATTTTTGATAGAATCCACATAAGGATACAAATGATCTTACATCCTTCTTTGTTTTTGGACGAGGTGCTCTCTGGAGTTTGTCCACATTTCCCTCTTGTGGAGTTATCAGTCCATGAGATATCTTATGACCTAGAAAGTCCAATTCTTGGAATCCTATCTGACACTTCTTTGGTCTAGCCGTCAATCCAGTTTCTCTGAGGCGCCTGAACAAAAGATGCAGGGTTTCTACATGCTCTTCAAATGTTTCAGTGGCGATCAGGATGTCATCCATGAAGTGACTGATGTCTGGATGCTGTAGTGGGTCAAGTAATTTTCTCATCATACGTGTAAAGACGCTGGGAGCATTACTTAATCCGAATGGAAGAACGTTGAACTCATAGTGTCCTCCAGGCGTGCTGAAAGCTAACCATGGTCTAACTTCCGGTTTTACAGGAATCTGGTAATATCCCTTACTGAGATCAATCCTAGTAAAGTACTTAGCTCGGTTGTGTGCTGTGAAAAGTTTATTCTGATCAGGCAGAGGTTCTGCTTGGAATTCAGTTATAGCATTGAGCTGTCGATAATCGATGCACAATCTATGTTCTCCACTTGGCTTTCTCAATAAGACGACGCTAGCACTGTAAGGTGATTCAGATGGTGAGATTATTCCTGCGGTGAGCAGCTGTTGTATTTCTTCCTCTAAAGTCTTTTGCTTTGCATAAGGAACTGGGTAAGTCTTGACTCGCACAGGCACTGTGTCATTCAACTTCATGTCAAATTCCTCCAAATCAGTTCTTCCTGGCTTATCAGTAAGTACTTCTGCATATTTTGCCATAAGTTCCCTAATCTGCTTTTGCTGATCCTTTGTTAAGTTGGGATTGATTTCCACATCCTTAAAGGTCTCTTTGGCTTGCAGTTGGCACTCGACTCCCATTGTTGATCCTTCTTCGACTTCAGTAGCCACACTCATGGCCATCAGATGTGCAGGTTCGGTGGTTGAGGGTCTTTCATGATATTTCTTCAAGAGGTTTATGTGAAATACTTTCATCTTGCCTTTGACTGAAATTCTGTAGTTGGTACGTGAGATCTTCTCCGTCACTACATAAGGTCCTCTCCATCCTATTTGCAGCTTATTCTGACTGGTTGGAAGCAGCAACATCACCTTCTCTCCTACCTCTAACTCTCTATCCTTTGCCTTGTGGTTGAAGTTACGAGAAATTCTTCGTCTGGCTTGACGTAGATTGACATTCGCTTGTTTCCAACTGTGTTGTAAACGATTTTTTCAACTCGGCAACATATGTAGATGCAGTCACGACTGTATCATCTGTAGTATTATCAGTCCATGTTCGCAGTAACGCCTCAAGGGGTCCTTTGATCGGTCGTCCAAACAACAGTGTGGCTGGAGCAAAACCTGTTGAGTGATGGGGTACTTCCCTGTAAGCAAATAAAGCTGCAGGTAAATACAAGTCCCAATCCTCTGTCTTCTCCTGGGCAATTTTGCGCAGGATACTAATCAATGTCCCGTTCCACCTTTCCACAAGTCCATTTGACTGAGGGTGATATGGTGAACTGAAGATATGGCGTGCATGAAAAAGTCTGAAGGTCTCTTCCATGAGCTTACCACGAAACTGTGAACCGTTGTCCGTCAAGATCCTTTGTGGGAATCCTAGACGTGTGAATATTCCTAATAATGCATCAGCGACGTGTTTGGAGTCACAGCTGGGCATAGGAACTGCTTCGGCCCACATGGTTGTTGTGTCCACAAGCGTTAATATGAATCGGTTTCGCCTCTTCGTTGCTGAGAGAGGTCCGATTATGTCTACTGCCACTTTCTCAAATGGAATTCCAGTGATTGGCGATTCACCCAACATTGCCGGTGGTGTCCGGTGTTTTGGTGATACTTTCTGACACTGTGGGCATGATTTTACAAACCGTTGTATGTCTGAATTCATCCCTGGCCAAAAGTAGTGAGTGGTAATCCGCTGTGTAGTAGCGTTGATACCCATGTGCCCACTGAATGGTAGACTATGACCCATCTCTAAGATCTGAGTCCTGTATTGAGTTGGTACAACAAGTTGATTAAACTCTTGTCCAGCTCGTCCTGCTTTTCTGTAAAGAAGTGCTGACTTCATGAACAGATCACCTTTACGTAGAGGTAAATGTGATTTTGGCAGTTTTCTGAAGCAGGGTTCCAAGGTGCTGTCGGCCTCTTGTGCCCTCTTCAGTTCCTCCGTTCGAGGGATTGGCGTAGTTGTTTCTGGAGTTTTTGTTGCCTGTGATCGAGTGGTCATGGTCGCCATCGCCACAGGTTGAACAGGTTCTCCTAGAACGATAAATCTACAGCCGAGGATTACAGGATATATCGGATCGTCCAAGATTGCTGCCTTGATCGTCCCAGTGACATACCGCGAGGCTATGTTCACTTTTGCCACTGGAAGAGACATATTTGTTGAACTCTTCAGTGGTCCCTGTAATTCCACTATTTCCTCTGTCACCTGTTCAGGGTGAACTAAGGATGATGAGACAACACAGTCATATGATAATCCAGTATCATATAAACAGGTCGTTTGGAATCCATTTAGCAAGATCCATTTAGCCCTCTTCAGTTCCTCCGTTCGAGGGATTGGCGTAGTTGTTTCTGGAGTTTTTGTTGCCTGTGATCGAGTGGTCATGGTCGCCATCGCCACAGGTTGAACAGGTTCTCCTAGAACGATAAATCTACAGCCGAGGATTACAGGATATATCGGATCGTCCAAGATTGCTGCCTTGATCGTCCCAGTGACATACCGCGAGGCTATGTTCACTTTTGCCACTGGAAGAGACATATTTGTTGAACTCTTCAGTGGTCCCTGTAATTCCACTATTTCCTCTGTCACCTGTTCAGGGTGAACTAAGGATGATGAGACAACACAGTCATATGATAATCCAGTATCATATAAACAGGTCGTTTGGAATCCATTTAGCAAGATGGATTCTACAACCGGAATACGAGATGATGTGTCTTGATGAGGTGTCTGTTTGGACGTTTCACCAGTGCTCACTTTTCTCTCTTTTCGGTTGGCCAAACATGCCGCTGTGTGTGGAGGTGGCTTCTTCCTGCAACTCTGAAATGTGTGACCTCTAATCTTGCAATGGGTACAGAATGGTTTGTCCTCCCTCGGCGCTGTTTGGACTGAATTTTGAGTGTTTTTCTGGGATTTCCCCTTTTTCCCGGTGGCTACAGTGTTTTCACCCTCTTTTGGCTGTGGAGTTTTGTTCTGAGAGGGGGTGTTGTTCGAACGTCCCTTTCCTCCCATCTCCTTCTGAGATTTCTCAAATCTCTCTGCCAGGATGATTATAGTTTCCAGGCGGTCAGCCCCGTTTTGGGTTAAGAATGCCTTCATTTCGTTCTGCATTTTCCCCTTGATCTGATCAATGATAATCATTTCACGGAGTCCTTCATAATTTTCCTCAAATCCTCCCAAGCAAGTCCATCTTTGTATGTATGACTTCAGTCTTTCCACTAGTTGTGCGTAGCTCTCATCCGGTTCCTTTCTTGCGGTTTTGAACCTGAGTTTATAAGATTCGGCGTCCACTTCGAATCGGCTCAAGAGTGCCGTCTTGAGTGTTGTGTAGTTCTGTTGTTCCTCTCTAGTGAGTCTTGAGAACACTTCATACGCCGTGGATCTTAAGGCCTGCGCTAACTTCGTCGCCCATCTACTTTCTTCAAGCCCACAGCTGACAGCCATTGCCTCGAAGCGTGATAAAAATCCTTCGATGTGGTCAGTCTGTTCATTAAAGGGGTCCAGAGGAAATGACATAGCTCCTGAATTAAGTTGAGAGACGTGAGGTGGTTCTGTCACTGGCGATCCTGATGAGGTTGAGGGTGTAGGACCACTCCCTTTCTCTATTCTCCGGATCTCCACTTCAATCTCCATTCTCCTCAACTCCAATTGGTGTTGACGCTCTCTCTCCTTATCTTCCATTTCAGCCTGTAGTCGTTTCTCTTTCTCCTCCAATTCTGCTTGAAACTGTTTTTCTTTGAGAGTCAATTCAGCCTGCAGTCTTTCTCTTTTGTCGAATGCATCCGAAACATAGTTAGCTAGCTCAAGGCCATCTAACCGGCATTCCCTACCTGTTTCTGTTATTTGGGCTCTAAACTTTGCAGTTTCCGCCATGTCTATAATTTATTGCTTTGCTCTGCCTAACAATATAATTGCAGTTAGTCTGATCCGCGTAAGCCTGTCAGTCCCTGATCTGCAAAGATACAACAGAGCATGTGCAATATTAAAAACACCCTATGTTATGTCTGTCTGTCAATGCTGGAAAAGCCAAAGGCAGCAGGCACTGAAATAACCAGATTTAATTCCTAGTAAAGAAAAGAATCTGAAATTAGACAGAGTTTTCCCAACGGATAAGATTTTCCGGTGGTTGATGAAATGCTGTTAAGTTCAGACTCCACAGGAAAAGAACACCTTCTCTGGAAGAGAAGTAGTGTTGGTAGAGTAGATACACACTATATATTTCACCTGGAGCACCTCTTTCTGAAGTATAAGCCTATTGGAACATGGCCCCCTTCTCCAGGAGTAAAAATCAGTCACCTACTCTTATTTATCTATAAATGTCATTCATATCATGTGGCTGTCAATCAATACCCCACATGGTATCTGTTAAACATTCTAGAAAATGACAATGTTCAAAATCCAAAGATATCTGTGTTAATGTAATTGTTTAAAGGTTAATATATGGGAACCATCCAGGACTTAGCCCACAATATGTCATATATTTTTGAAGGGAGTGGGAGATCACTGTAGTGCATGCCCCATCTCTAACAAAAGAAGTAGAGCCCCATCCTCTTCTATCTTCAATAACCCCAGAATATGAACCTTGAGTTATCTGCAGGCCTCGTTCTATTAAGTATTGTCTAGGAGATATAGATTATGGCCCTGGTAAGAATGGTAATTACTAACTGGGAATCTGCCCCTTCTCCAATGATTCTGATAGCTCTGGAGCCCCCTTATTGTTTATCAAATCTGAGGAAAGTCTGGAGAATTTTCTCAGCCTGATTTAGATGAAGAAAACATGGATGTTGAGCAGTTGATAGATCTAGAGTCTTTTTATTTCCCCATTCAGTAAGTCATTATGAGTTAATTTATCTTTAAACAATCAAACACATAAACAATCACATCAGATTCTGACAACATGATGTACAAAGAAGTTGTTAACACAGATAGGTTGGAACTGACAAATTAACAGAAGGTCAATTCATGTTAATCATTTATTGACTGGCCTGAGCCTTCTGGTCAGTACATACATCTCTATTGTGATTTACACAAAGTAATAGAACAGTTGCACGTTGGACCATTGTCCCAGACAATCAATAACAAGCATCAATATATGAGATGTCAACAAGTGTGAAAACATAGTAAACATTTTGATGTTGTACATATTAAGTATGATGGTGATGTCTCAACCATTAAATGTCAGTTTTCCTTAAATTGGGTGTGTAGTCTACCAATGAGAAAAGTAACCTGGTGACTGGAGGATTAGGTAAGCCAGGGTCCATTGACTGATGGATCCACTTCAGGTCTGCCCGTATAGCTCCTCTGAAGGCCTCCCCCTGCTCTGTTCATAGCCAAGTCATCCTCCACCTCACTTGTGGTTCATCTCTTTCTCTCGGCTTCCCTCTCTCAGGTCTGATTTAGGTGGTTAATTTGCTGATGTGTTGGGTGGTTGTTGGTATGTAGCCACCAAGATCACTGATGAATATTCGCATAAATATATACATTCCTACCAATACAATAATAAGAAGTAGGTCGGAAGAAATCTAAATTCCTGAAGTAGGAACTAGTTCCCCTCCCCTCCTTTTCTCTCTAAGCTAGTGTTGGGTTAATTTGGGGTGGTCAGAGTTTATCACACGGTGTACGCCTTGGATCAACTTGTTCCTGCTGTATGTAAGTTCTCATTTGACCGGGGTCAGTGAACGTGTACAGTAAGACATTGACAAGAGTGAGAATATGTCAAGATGCATGTAAATAAATGACATACATTTAGAACATTTCTTCCACTAAATGGTGTTTACAATGTGTATAAATAATTCTCTGTGTTTTCCCAATTAACTACTTCTTCTTCTTGTGTCTAATAACTCTCTTCCATTACCTGTTGTTGTTGTGATGTTGAGTGTTGGGTTGTGTGGTGATGAGTGGTGTGGAGTGGTGTTGTGTTTTAAGTTATGTTGAGTAATGAGTTAAGTTCACTGCGCGTGATGGTGTTCCGCGAAGCACAACTTTCTCATGTGTTGCAATTCATGTGTGCCCTTATCTAATTAAATTTGACATAAATATAAATATTTATTCCGCCAAACCCTATTAATTCAATAGATGAAGGAGAAAGGAAAGATTGATTTCTCTTTCAGCTTTCTAAATTGTAAATAGGCATAGATAAGTCTGTTTTAGAACAAGGCACTTATTCTAGTACACGAACTGTCATTTCAGCTGTAGATAGTGATAGCATCTTTTACAATGTTTCTGGTGAAATGCACAAGATTGCTTTAGAATCATCACTTCTCACAGTTGTTTAGAATAGAATGTAGTAGTGGAATGCACTTCTTAAAGTTAATAATTATCTTTAAGAATATCAGAGATGGCAGTTCTATCTAAGAGAATATTAGAGAGTCATTTTGCCCGGGAATGGCTTTGCGTCGTTAGAATCTACAGTCGAGCATTTTTACATTTCAGAGGTTTTAATTAATAATAATACATTTCAATTGACATCACAAACACGGGTTTACATTACTTGATACTTGATACATCGGGTTCTTAGTTTAATCACGGGACTAACAAACGTACCTCGGATCCAGACTTCTGCCTTGCCCATTGAATTTTTGGTCACACAATTTCTGACGTCTTTTCGCCAGGCATGTTTTTGCAAGAGTGGGCTGCTTATCATAATTTATACCGGCGTTGGCGCGAAAGCGGTGTCACGTGTCTCTCCCAACCAATGGGGTTCCGAGCTTTGTCTGATGCAATCTTTCCAAGAATCCACGTCATTTGTCACTTGTTCAGTTCCAGTTTCGATGTTAAGTTTTAAGTCCTAGTCTCCATTTGTGGTTGTGAAGTCAATTTCTTTTAATGTTGTTTCCTCTTTTTGCGGCACTTGTTGGTAAATGAATAATGTTGGTTGCGTTATGCCACAATGATATACGATGGAAGGTCATTAAGTGTCAGAGTGTTGGTGGAATAGGGACAGGACGTAAAGAGGACAAGGGACAGAATAGAGTCAAGGACTACAGAGATAACGATAGACAGGACATGGGTAAGGTCACAGAGATGTCATAAGACAGGACATCTACAGGACGGTAGAGAGATTAGAGACAGGACATCGGTGGGGACACAGAGATGTCATAGACAGGACACCGACAGGACAAGGCTTAGTAATATAAGGGGACATAAGTTCACGGGACGCTGAACTGACCAGACGGCATTACACCGAACGACCCAACACAACACGGGCGGACTAACGCACTATGTGACTGTTGAGACGGCCCGGGTTGTCACGAGAAACACGTGGTCCAGTACCACGAGACGATCCGACCAGTTTGAAAACCTCAGACGGGACTCAGACAGTTTAGAGGAAGGAAGTGTTGTGTTCTGGAGCGAGTGTATAGCTTTGCGAGAGTGCTTGTTGAAGATAGTGTGTAATTGAGTGTAGGGCTTGTGTAATTGGCTGAGTGCTATAAGTGTTTGTAAGGCGGCATATTGTATATAATGATTTCACCGCCTTGTGTGTACACTGTAACAATGATCAGGTTCTCCTGAATAAAACTGTGTATACCATACGTACGACTGATGTCTTCTTGGGTGCGTATGAAGGATTTTGAATACCTGTGTGCATGTAAGACGTTGACATTATGTAATAGGAATTTTTTTATAAAGTGCTTGAAAAGTATTGACAACGAAAGATCTTATTTCAGGTCACAAACTGGGTCTTAAGCAATACTCCATGTGGGGGTCGTGAGGATCGAGAAGTTTGCGCATGAGAAATAACGAATACAAAATTATTGGCCCTTATAGGTATGCACTGTGGAAGAACAACAAGCCATTATTCGTTTGAGGATGTGAAACCTTGTGAAAACAACAGAAGAATAAAAGTTCATTATGGAGACAGTTGTTTGAGTCAGATGAGAGTGCATGAACATGTAGAAAGATTTCAAAATAAAAGACTAAATGTTAATGTTGAACCGCGTAGTTAGAGAAATGAGATTCGTTAGGAAAGCCATAATGACCATCTTTTGGGAGTCAGGGACCCTACATTGGTGGATTTCCATGAAAGGGATTAAAATATGAAGTGTGCTAGTGAACAAATTGAAGCCTGCGATACGATCAAAACAAGGGGACTTCTTTCAAAAAGAGTATTGATGCTGCACGATAACGCTCGTCCTCACACGGTTGAGTACACAGTGGAAGCACTATGCGCTCTGACATTTGAGGTCTTGAAGCATCCAGAATACAGTGAGGACTTTGCGACATCGGAATTTCACTTATTTGAACTCTTGAAAGGATATTAGCAGGGTCAGAGGTTAGCAGATGACAACGAGGTGGAATTGGTGGTACAATATTGGTTTAAGGCCTCACCAAAAAACTGTTGCTTAGAATTCATCAACACGTTAGTTGAAAGGACGATAAAATGCGTTGTCAGCCAGGGAGAGTATGTTGAAGAAACAATTTCTCGTTCACATTAATGTAAATAAATTATTCGTAAAATTCATGTTACGTACTGACTTCCTCTCGAGAAGATAAACAGAAATGTAAATTTGAAAAAAAAAGTGTGAACTCTTATTTATTTCAAAAGTCAAAGACATTGATTAGAAGAATTGCTTAAGATGATCTGTGCGATTGTGAATTTCCGAAATTTATAGTCTAAAGTCTACCGCTCAGGATCTACTTTTCTGACAGACAGGCAGTAAAGTTGTCGAGAGAGAAAGATGGATGCACAGGCGCGTGAGAACAGAGAGACCGGCGTGTGACAGCATTCACAAAGAGAAATACGCTGGCAATTAGGAACAGACGGACAATTAGTAAGTAAGTAGGTGTATCCCCCTTTTACGAAGCCAAGAGGCAAAGCTACATCAGTATTTCATTATATAGCTCTATGTGACATCACGCGGCTCCGGTCAAAATCGGCTCCGCATTGAGAATGCGGAGCGAAAGGGATATAACTCGTGAATAACCAATCGACTTGGTTTTTCTTGCAGTATTACATCCCTTTAATAATCGTAAACTCCAGTCGGCGGCGGGCGATCCGTGCGCGTTGAGGTGGGCGATCGGGCGGGGCGCGGGAAGGGCGCGTGGGGACTGGTACCCATTACAATACGTGACGTGGATGGGTAGGTTATTAGTATTAGTCATGGGTCCTAGGTGGAAACATCCTTTTACGGCTCTGATTGCGGGACCAACTGGAAGTGGAAAATCCGTCTTTATGCAAAGTTCATGGAACATCTTCCAGACATGATCGATCCTATTCCAGAGGTTATATGGTCTATGGAGAGTGGCAATCCATGTATGAGTCTATGAAGGGTCTCCAGTTTAACGAAGGCCTGTCGGATATGGAAAAATTTACAGGGGATAGGCGCCGGTTAATAGTGATAGATGACGAAAGTCCGACATAGATGATACAATATAAAATGACACAAAGTAGAGCAGCTTTACATAACAGAGTTCAGACACATACAGAACGTTGCGGCGATTAGCCTTCATCAGCAAACAAACACATTCACAAACACAACATACAGTCAAGGAGATATCCTGTGACTACATCAGAAGGTGACGACAGGGCGAGAAGAACTAAAGCAAGGAAAAGTGGAAGCAATGAAGAGAAAATGAGAATTGAAAAAAAATGTTAATAGAAAAGAATGTTGGTTGAAGAAAATGTTTAATTGATAAAAATGTTAATGGAGAAAACGTTAGCACTCACTTCGCCTTACGGATCTGTAAATGACTAAGAAAATCTCCGATGGATTCTGATACCTGGTGACGGGTGTTACGGTTCAGTGAGCACATAGAAGGAAGGGGGCGGGGCAGGAGGACGTTGACTGGTTTGGTAAGGCTGAGGGTGGTACTAACCAAGACCCCATTGTGTTGTTTATAGGGGCGAGTCTTAAAGTCTGAGTGGACTGATATGCGTGAACGCGCATACCTACATAGACACACTTCAACAGACAAAATGCTTGTGTATGTGGGCATGTGCAAAGTACATGTAAGAAGAGAGAGAGAGAGAGAGAGAGAGAGAGAGAGAGAGAGAGAGAGAGAGAGAGAGAGAGAGGAAAGTGTCTGTGATATACCACATGGGGTATGTGGAGTACGTTGGTCTACACGTACGACGTTCCACTCATACTGTACTCTATGAGACAGTCAGTATGGTTGGTTGTTATACAACATATTCAAGGATCTACTCGCCCAGTGCTTGAGTTATTGGGGCTGTATATGATCCAAACACTGGTAATACACGTTAAGTAGGTAGGCACAGAGAAGCAAGATGTAAGGAGAGAGAGAGAGGGGGGAGGGAGAGGGAGAGAGAAAGAGATAGCGAGAGAGAGAGAGAGAGAGGTTGCAAAGCTGTCTGCGAATTACCGCATGAGGAATGCGGATGGGTCAGTCTACACCTACGAGGCTTCACTCGTACTGTTCCCTATGAACTAGAGCCAGTAAGGTTAATTGTTATATACCGTATTTGACACCAAAAATCGCCCAGTGCTTGTATTATAGGGGCTGTGTAAGACCCATCCGCTGGTAATACACATGGCGTAGGTAGGCACAGAGAAGCAAGATTATGAGGAGAGAGAGAGAGAGAGAGAGAGAGAGAGAGAGAGAGAGAGAGAGAGAGAGAGAGAGAGAGAGTAAAAACTTAATTATAAAATAACATAAGAGAGGTTGGAAAACTGCCTGTGATATACCACATGAGGTATGCGGAGTGGGTAGGTCTACAAATACGAGGCTTCACTCATACTGTTCCCTATGAAATAGAGCCAGTAAGTTTGATTGTTATGCAACGTATTTGACGATCAAATCACCCAGTGGTTGTGTTAAAATCAGACCACCAGCAATATAGTTGGAATATGTAGGCACCGAGAAGCAAGAAGGAAGAGAGAGAGAGAGAGAGAGAGAGAGAGAGAGAGAGAGAGAGAGAGAGAGACAGACAGACATTGGAAAAGTGCCTAAGACACGCCCCTGATGTATGCGGGGTCGATCGGTCTACAAATACGAGGCTTCACTCATACTGTTCCCTATGAAATATAGATGATAGAGTGACTAAACTATTTACTATGCGCAGTCATAATCGCAACTTCAGCGTTATGTATATAGTACAGAACGTATGTGGTAAAAAAAAATAAAGAACAAAGAACCATTAGTCTCAATTCGCAATACCTAGTGGCATTAAAACCATCGAGACGGGTCGCAGATTACCAACCTGGCCAAACAGATGTACACAGGCTGCGTGTCATATGTCCAAGATAGTTTTAAGGACGCGACAGCGGCTCCACATGGGTAAATTGCTAGTCGACCTTCGACATGAAACATCGGAAAAGCTCCAGTTACGAAGCCATATTTGTCCCGATCAACGTCAAGTCGTCTACGTCCCCAAATAATATGTCCAACAGGGTGGAACGTCACGGGGTCATGTCGCGGTTTCTGGGCAAGGCGACGCCAGCTGCCGTAAAAGCCGTAATTAAAACAACGTCCCCGGACCTCGTCCAATCAATTTGCAAATGCTGTCACAATGTTTTAAAATGTAATGGTCCCCTGACACCGGCTCAGAAGAGGCGTCTGCAGAGGCACAAAACAGTCTGATAGCGCTTACGCGTACTAAACTGTCTATCAAGAAACGGAAACAAATCTTACATCAAGGTGGATTCATAGGCGCCTTAATCGGCACCATTCTAAACGTGTTTTAATGTGTCTTGGGGTCGTAATGAACAAAATGATCCTGATTGACCCCGGCTGCTGGAAAAACAGTGTGTACCACCCTACACACTAGTTGATAGCCTGCCTGACCTGGATCACCAAATGCAACAAGTCCTGAAAACCGAAGATCTACCACCATGGGAAAAGCCCGAGTGTATCAGCAAACCTTGCAGCGGTATCTGAATCGTCTCTATCAGTACAGACACAAGCCCTTAGGCACAGTGGATATCAAGGAACAAAACCAGAAGTCAGTACTTTGCAGGCACCAGTAGTCGAGACAGCCAGTCAACCAACACCCATTCAAGTAAGCGAGCCCAAGAGTCAAATAGTCGAAACAACACCACCGTACAAACTCAGGAAAACCAAGAAGAAGAGTAAGATACGCACGCCCAAGTGGGAAAATGGCCGCTCAAAATAGAAGGTATTACTATGACACGCAGAAACCCAGAGCCTACGGTGGGGGACACCGCCTCAAAACGCCAAATTCAACTGGACGCTAAGAAAGTAGAGGCCTGTTTACTGCACCAGGATACATATACTCTACATAAACCGATCCGTCGCCGTTTTCAGAGACGCCAGACCATAACCGATGGTATAAATCAACAGTTTCAGGCCGACTTGATAGATATGAGACTATTACAAAGATACAACGAAGGGAAGTCTATCTAGTGACGTGTCTCGGTGTATTTAGTAAATATGCTTGGGTCATCCCGATCAAGAAGAAGACGGGAAAGGAGCTACTGGAGGATGTGTGTAAGATATTTACTGATAGACAACCGGTAAATTTTCAGACCGACACATGGTCGGAATTTGTCAACCGTAACATCTTAAATTTTCTGAAAGACCAAGGTGTGCATTTCTTTATGACTGAGAATGAAGATGTTAAAGCAGCGATAGTGGAAAGATTCAATCGAACCCTTAAGGGAAAAAAATTGGTGTTATTTCACCAAGACCAATACACTTCGCTACGTTGATGTGATAGATAAGTTGATCCACAACTATAACGCTTCATATCACAGAAGTCTTGGCATGGCGCCCTTGCTAGTCAACTATACTAATCAAGAGGAGATGTGGAATAATATGTACCAGAAGATACTCGCATCAAGAAAAATCCATTTTACAGCCGGGGACCGGGTCAGGCTGGCTCAACTCAAACAATCTTTTAAAAAAGGATAAATGTCCTCGTGTACAGAAGAACTGTTTACCGTCAGTCGTATAAACCTGACCTGTCCGGTGACGTATGTGCTAAAAGACGACTCGGGGGAGGAACTTCAAGGATCATTCTACGGAGAAGAGATCCAAGCAGTCGGAGATACATACGTGTATCGGATCGAAACAATCTTACAAGAAAGGCCAAGGAGAGGCGGTGGTAAAGAGTATTTAGTGAAGTGGTTCGGGTATAATTCGTCATTCAACAGTTGTATTTCATACCTAAGCAGATACCTGGACTAATAGAAGAAGCTAACGTGGAAAGTAGCGTATTGCGCGCACAAAATAACCCAGACGGGGAAAGAACTTCGTTCTGGTGAATGTCGCTTTGTTTGGACAACGAGTGACGCGGCTAGAGATTGTCTTCTTCTATCAGATTGTAGTTATATACACCGTCATTGGCGTTTCATTAGTCAATCTGTCTCGAGGCAGCACCGAATCACCCAAGGGCAAGCTGTAAATTGCTCTATTAAGTATTTGTCTGGGTTACCTGTTACCTAACCCTAAATTATGAGGTTCTACGTGACATTGCCGAGCAATGCTTCGCCGAACATGTTTCCCAACAGCACTACAGGTCACTATTTCGTAAAGTCACCGCAGATGATTGAGGTGAGCCAACAGTACGAAGTGGGTCTGGCCGAAATTCAATTTCCCTGCTATTACTGTAATGTACTAGAGAATGAAGTGTGGATACGATACATCCCACCCAGCGGAGGAGGAGTAACAAGATCATGTCCCCCGTGCCAGCACAGTTCACCAGACACGTTTATAGCTGCGCTGATCAACTAATGAAAGAGCCGGCGGTGGGCGACCAGGCGCGAGTTAGATTCTATTTCAACAAGGCATCAAAGAAATTCATTGTGAAAATAGTCGAGCCCGGAGCCACTGTTACATTTAGCAACACGTTGCAAGAGATATTAGACATGATTAAACAATAAGGGGCGAACAACGACCAGGCACAAAGATTTTATTTTATTTTATTTTATTATTATTTCTGCGGGTCGTAGTAATACTTTCTTTATCGAGAGGCTATTTTTCCCACTTGAGCGTGGGTATCTTACTTTTCTTCTTGGTTCTCCTGAGTTTTTACAGTAGTGTTGTTTCGACTATTTGACTCGTGGGCTCGCTTACTAGAATATGTGTTGGTTGACTGAGTGTCTCGACTACTGGTGCCGACAAAGTGCTGATTTCTGGTTTTTGTTCCTTGATATCCACTGTGCCTAAGGGATTGTGTCTGTACTGATAGAGACGATTCAGATACAGCTGCAAAGTTTACTAATACACTCGGGCTTTTCCCATAGTGGTAGATCTTCGGTTTTCAGGACTTGTTGCATTTGGTGATCCAGGTCAAGCAGGCTATCAGTTAGTGTGTCGGGTGGTACATACTGTTTTTCCAGCAGCTGGGGGTCGATCAGGATCATTTTCTTCATTACAACCCTAAGACATTTTTCAGCACGTTTAGAATGGGGCCGAGTAAGGCGCCTATGAATCCACATTGTTGCAAGGTTTGTTTCCGTTTCTTGATAGACAGTTTCGTACGCGTGAGCACTCTCAGACTGTTTTGTGCCGCTGCAGACGCCTTTTCTGAGCCGGCGTTAGGGGAACATTACCTTTTAACAAGTTGTGACAGCATTCGCAAATTCATTTAACAATGTCCGGGGACGCTGTTTTAATTACGGCTTTTACGGCATCTAGCTTCGCCTCGCCCAGAAACTGCAGCATGGCCCCGTGACGTTTCAACCTGTTGGACATATTATTTGGGGACGTAGACAACTTGACATTGATCGGGACAAATATGGCTTCGTAAGTGGAGCTGGTCAGTTGTTCCATGTCGAAGTTCGAATAGCAACTACCCGTGTGAAGCCGCTGTCGCATTCTTAAAATTCTCTTGGACATATGACACGCAGCCTGGGTATATCTGTTTGGCCAGATTGGTAATCTGCGACCTGTCTCGAAGGTTTTTAATACCACTAAGTAATTCGAATTCAGACTGATGATTCTTTGTTCTTTATTCTTACCACACAGTTTCTGTGCCATATACATAACGCTGAGGTTGCGATGATGACTGCCCTTAGTAAATAGTTTAATCACTCTATCATCTGTCTCGGACATTAGTCACCACTAACCGTCGTCTATCCCCTGTCCATGTTTCCATATCCGACAGGCACTCCGTTAAACTGGACACCCTTCATAGACTCATACATGGATTGCCATTCTCAGTAGCACCACATAAGCTCCTCTGGAATCGGATCGATCATATCTGGAAGATGCGCAAGGAACGTTTGCACAAAGACGGATTTTCCACTCCCAGTTGGTCCCGCAATCAGAGCCGTAAAAGGATGTTTCCACCTAGGATCCATAACTAATACTAATCACCTACCCATCCACGTCACGTATTTTATTGAGTGCCCCTCCCCATTCGCCGCACCCCACCCGCTCATCTATTCCCGCCCGCGCACCCATGGTTCGCCCGCTGTCGGCCGGATTTTCAGATTAAAGGGATGTAATATTGCCAAAAAATAAGAGTCGATTGGTTATTCACGAGTTATATCCCTTTTTCTCTGAATTCGTAATGCGGAGCTGATTTCGGCCGGAGCAGCGTGACGTCACATACAGCTATATAAGGAAGTACTCGTGTAGCTTCCCCTCTTGGCTCCACACAAAAAACGGAGATAAACCTCCTTACTTACTACTCAGACATGCAAGCAAGTGGGTAGACAGGTAGGCATACGTAGACAAGCATAGGCATAAACAGACAGGTAAGAAAAACAGACTGAGATATACAGGCAGGCGGATAAGCAGGCAGACAAACAGAGAGATGAGCAGATACATAGGAACGATCAAAGAGACATGCAAGCAGACAGGGAGACAGACATAGGTATAGATAGGCAGCAGTTAGGAACTGACAGACAGATAGACAAGCAGAAAGCTAGACATATGAGCAGGAAGGTAAGAACAGATAAGCAGACAGATAGGCACACACAGGCAGGCAGACATAGATATGCAGGTAAGCACAGACAGGCAAACAGATTGAGAAACAGTCGTTCATGAAATAGACAGGCATAATGGGAGGACTAACGGGGGGAGAGAGAGAAAGAAGGACGGACGGGGGACAGAGAGAAGGGCGGACGGGAGACAGAGAGAAGGACGGACGGGGGACAGAGAGAAGGACGGACGGGGGACAGAGAGAAGGACAGGGGGCAGAGAGAAGGACAGTCGAACTGGGGGATAAAGAGAAGGAAGGACGGGGGGCAGAGAGAAGGAAGGAC
>OY992877.1:96752492-97124992 GCA_963921405.1 Cepaea hortensis | reverse complement strand
AGTGTAGGGATGGGATGGGACGGGATGGGACAGGTATAAATTACCATTGGATGGGACAGAAAAACATGTCTCATGTTCAAGCCTGCCAGGCTTGGCCATGGGAATGTTATTCCCATGGGAAAGTCCCATGGGACGGCATGGGATGAGACATGCATAAATTACCACGCAATGTAAATTACGTCCCATGGACAACCCTGCTTATCGCTATTTGGCGAAGAGGCTACGGGCGCAATTCGCAATCCCTCATACCGCGTTCGAAACAAGCTGCAGGCGATTTGTAAACAAACTCCCTATATTCATACAATCCATGAGTCGGTCAAACTGCTGAACGTAAATTTGCCAAGAAATCACAAACATCCAAAAATGCTGGAGTTGACTGAGAAGTCCTGTAAGGGATATGCAACTTATCTTTAGCTCAATGATTAAATGGTATTTCATCAGACTTCATTGTAAACATTGCGGATTTGTGGTTGCGCTGTATATAGCACGCATACTGAGTGGCCACTGATCCTATCGACCCTCCTTAACAAGGAGATTTCATGGGAGTTAAAAGCGGTTGGCGCAAAATTGACTATATCACGCATCAAGTGTAGACTGGTCTAAACAAATGGGCTAGCACCATATACTCAACAGGCTCATGGCGTGATCAGGGATCCTTTGCTTGCGCTACTTTAATGGCGGCCATCGTGGTATTGCCCACAATACCCATCGAGTGCCGAATGGTTTAAAACACAAGGTTTATACAGACGTACAGGAGAAATAGCCATATCATGACAGCAGGAGTATGCATACACAGATTTAAAACACAAGGTTTATACAGACGTACAGGAGAAATAGCCATATCATGACAGAAGGGGACGCAGAGGTGTTTCCAAGGCACCAGGGCCGGGTTATATACTGGCCAAGACCTATTGACGCGTCCTCGTCGAGCGTCCTGGGCAACAGGTCCCTTCGGGGTCCTGGCTAAAGTCAGTAGGATCGCCGATTCCTCCGAAGTCGGAGAGTGTCTGCCTGTACGGCGAGGAACCACCAGTCTGCACACCAATAAGCCAGACATGGGACAACGGATACTCATGCAAACCTCAGGTCCTGTATGACATCACACTGATGTTGGACAACAGGATGTCTTCATCCGACATACAGGACTTCGCGTTGGAGCTCAAGCCAACGAACACAAGCAAGCAAGCAAGCATGACAGAAGGAGTATACATACAAAGATGAATTACAATTTGGACTTCTTCTCCTTCTTCTTCCTCATCTGCTGCTATTGTTGCTGTTACTACTACTACTACTACTACTACTACTACTACTACTACTACTACTACTACTACTACTACTACTACTACTACTACTACTACTACTACTACTACTACTACTGCTACTACAATCGCTACTACTATTGCTACTACTACTGCTACAATTGCTACTACTACTACTTCTGCTTCTTCTTCTTGTATCACTACTACTACTACTACTACTACTACTACTACTACTACTACTACTACTACTACTACTACTACTACTACTACTACTACTACTACTACTACTATTACTACTACTACTACTACTACTACTACTACTACTATTACTGCTGCTGCTGCTGCTGTTGCTACAACTACTACTGCATTTTTTTGTTCTTCTCTGCTTCTTCTTCTTCTTCTTCGTCTTCTTCTTCTTCTTCTTCTTCTTCTTCTTCTTCCACTCGTTCGCTATTGCTCTGGTAATGTCTATGGATTCCAATTTTGTGGCCGCATGCTGCTGTAATTGAAAGCTGATTGTGATTCCAAAATAACTTTCTGTAGAAGTTTGTCTTTGTGTGCCAATGTTTAGCCAAGTGACAACACATGTGTCAATTTTATATTTATATTTTCTGGATTAAAAGTTTTTGCTAGATCAATAATAGTATGGTTATCTCGTTGTTGGCTGAATTTTCTAATAGATCCGATAAGACACTTTATGAATGGTTCTTAGTTGTTCTGTTTGGTCCTGTTTTACTCATTCTTTAGCAACAAAGCTGCTGTTACATTTCCGACTATACCACATTGTCCAGATTGTATTCATTTTGCCCATGTTTTCACTCTGGGTATTTTCACAATCTTGTAGATTTTTGCTCTGGAGAACTTGTAAAACTAACATTGCACTAGTCAGAAATTCAGCCTACTTGCACTGGCTTGTTGTATTCAATAGAATGTATTCCCTTAGTTAATTTAAATAGAAGACACAGACATAAAAAGACTGCACGATTTATTGCCCGGCATATTTCGCTACATCTCGTCTAGTGCATACTGCAGAGTTATCTGTCAATGTGAAGTAAATAAGTGAATTATGATTTGTCTGAAATACTTGAAACACAAAGTCGCTGATATTGTTCCAATGTGGAGCATGTGGTATCCCCACGCTAATAGTCATCATCAAGTGCCGTGCCGACTAGCTTAGGCGTCCATGACTCTCCTCAGATCTCGGTCTTTGGTTTTCTGGATCCACTCTGCCGATGATATTCCTCCATGCCACCGTCTCAATCCATCCAGCATCATTTCTCGTGGTCTGCCTCTGCCCCTCTTCTCCTCAATCTTTCTAGTTGTCACGATGTTCTCCAGCTCCTCTCTTCTCATTACATGACCAAAAAGAGCTGTTTCTTCTTGTTGTATATAATGTTCTAGTTTCGTTAGCCTCTTTAAGGCATTCGTTGTTAGTTATTTTGGCAGTCCAAGGAATTTGCAACATTTGTCTAAGGAACCTCATCTCTGTTGCTTCCAATCTCTTCTAAAATTTCTTCCAATCTGTAATTTGTTCATTTATATTCCAAGATTCGCAGCCATACAGCAAAACAGGTTCTATACAGCTCTTCAGCACTCTTTTGCTTACATTCAATGATAGTGACTTATTGCATAAGATATTCTGCATTTTCTTAAATGCAGTCTTTGCTTGCCCTATTCTGCTAATAGTAGCACATTGAAAATGAAGACTTCCTGGGTTTGGGTTTCTTATAATTAATCTGGTCTGTCAGGTGTATCAGTCTATAATAAAATGTCCTGGAAAGTAAAGGCGATCAGAACGATAGTGAGCACATCACTCACCGAGTGTCGACTGGTATAGCACCACATCCCAAATGCGCCCTAAGGTATGTAAAAGAGTCCTTTGATATTTCCAGTCCACGGAAGAAACAAACCTTCTCAAATATGCTGATTGCAAACACACTAACAGAAGACAGAAGAAGGGATGATGATGGAGACATATTTCAGCTGGCATTCATTGGATGGGGAAATCACACGTGATGATGACGACGGTGTAGCAGAGTTAGTTTCATTGATTCGTTCCGCACGCCAGTCAGCTGGGCTTAAATGTTGACTTCTCGTTCTGGAGTTGGTGATGTCAATTACAAGTATCATAGAAGTCAGAGTGGCTTCATCTATTGCCGAGGGGAGTGGAGGGGGCACTGATAATAAGGAAAGCTAGCCAACGTGCACAAATCAGTCCAGGACTGTCCCTGGTAGTAGCAACAACTAGTAGTAGTGGCACTGTGCGGACAACGCGAGAGTTTAAAGCAAGCGGACGGGGAGACAGGAACATCAGTGGATGCTGATTACTGCCTGTACATTTATTTTTAATGATTATTTCGCTCGCTTTTAACTCAAGCATAGTCCGTATGTGTGCTGCTACTTCTAGTGCACTGGGCTGATGTTTGCGTGTGGATTAGCTTTCCTTATTACCAGTGTCCCTCACCATCAGTCAAACCCACACCGACTTTTGCGGTACTTGTAATCTTCGTCCATAAGTCCAGAACGAGACAAGTGAACCCGTTACCTCTGTATCAGCACATCAGAAGTTTAAAAGCGAACGATCTTATCCATTTCGGCCACGCTGACCGTTTTTAATGATAATTCCGTGTCTTCTAGGGTCCCCAATTATTTGATATCTCAGGCTTTCCCGAGAGGTTAGAATACTGAATTTAAAGATCAACATCACGGCAGTGGCGACATTTTCACACATGCTCCATCCCGCTCTTCAAAACCCACTCAAAAGATGCCATTCTATTTGCTTATTCCAGTAGCAATGTGATTACAAGCCCGCCTGGTTTTTCCTTTACGCTTTGAGTAGTGTCCAGATCCTGTGCTAAATCCCCTCAGAGCAAATCTTTCCAGATATGGATACTCTGTCTGCAAACGCTTCAGCTGCCGTATTTCCAGCAAGATTTCTGAAAAGCATTACATTATACTTTGACACGATATATAAACAGAAAAAGTTAATCTCCGTGACAGATTCTGCAGCATGGCTTACATGTGTAGGGAATTCGAATAAACTAAATCACGACATGATAAGCTGGCGTGACCATTCATACTGACATTCTACAATATCAATGAAAACAAAACAGTATCATGTTTCGGAGACTTCAATACGTTTGCCGTATCAAACGCCACTATGAATAGAAGAAAAAACAAACACTAACAGAAGATATGGTTCCTGGAAAAAGAGGTAAAGACTGCATCTGTCTCTGAAAAGTATATACTGTTGCCATATTTAACGTCAGCCTGCTCCCTGACCGAGGAGTTAGCAGCTTTCTCCGTTAACCCCGAATACTCTCGTGGTTGACGTGAGCGCACGAGAATTAGAAGTGGTTCGAGTCGCGCCAGTGACTTATGAGAGTATGGAGCCGGTCGCTCAGAAAGTCGTGGCGTGCTGATGAGCGTAATCTAGCCTAGGAATCAACATACAGCTGAAAGATGCTGGTGTTGACCGCAATATCCTGAAACAGGATGGAAACAAGGGGGAAAAAATATTTAACGTCACTGCCTCGGAAAGTATATACAGTTGCCATATTTAACGAAAACAGACCACAAAGATCAGACATAGCTGGAGGATGGATACACTGGTAATCACCCCTAAAGGAAACAACACCATATGACGGGACGAGAACACAACACCGCCAGGCCTTAACAAGTGTGCGACTCTGTCCAGACATTTAAAACCACATGGATGAAACGAACACAATTGAAGACATTCAAACTTTCTCAAAGAAGCGGATATACGCATCTTTATCTACGAAAGAAAAAGCACTAGATACACTATAAGGTCCCCAAATACAACGGAATCGGTAAGTCGTCTGTTGAACGGGGCCATTCATCTCAAGAGCAAGCAAGCAAGCAACGTTACCGTGGCTTAGAAAAAGACAGCTATTAGAAGGTATGGTTCCTGCAAGAAAATAACTGGGTCCAACAAACATGACGGTGAACACCGGGCATTAAAGACACTTTCGCTTGAAAATACATATGGCAGGGGAACTGGTGAAAGATCTAAAGTCTTTTCACCGGGTCGTAATGAGAGCTACGTTCTGCAAATGGTCTGCTACATGATGATAATGACCAGATTGTACACGCTATATACGAGTCATAGAATATTGAATGTACTTCTAGAGCTGAGTTGAATTGCGTTGAGTCAAAAACAGACATCACAGCACTCGGGACATTCCCATACGTGCTCCATCCTCATCTTGAACAGCCAGCGAAGAGTCCCAATATTAATGATGCCAGGTGACGTCTGATTATATGTCCGTCTGACCTTTCCTCGGAGTATTGATTGTCGGCTAGATTCTCTGGTCACTCCCTGCCGCTGCATTCTCTCCAGACTATAATCATGTATCTGTTCATCCACAATATGCAAAGGATCACAAAGGACCCTGACCACATCTGCCTTATCACGCACCAGTACACCACTGTCCGCCAGTACACCACTGTACACCAGTACACCACTGTCCGCCAGTACACCACTGTACACCAGTACACCACTGTCCGCCAGTACACCACTGTACACCAGTACACCACTGTCCGCCAGTACACCACTGTCCGCCAGTACACCACTGTCCGCCAGTACACCACTGTCCGCCAGTACACCACTGTACACCAGTACACCACTGTCCGCCAGTACACCACTGTCCGCCAGTACACCACTGTACACCAGTACACCACTGTCCGCCAGTACACCACTGTCCGCCAGTACACCACTGTCCGCCAGTACACCACTGTACACCAGTACACCACTGTCCGCCAGTACACCACTGTCCGCCAGTACACCACTGTCCGCCAGTACACCACTGTCCGCCAGTACACCACTGTCCGCCAGTACACCACTGTCCGCCAGTACACCACTGTCCGCCAGTACACCACTGTACACCAGTACACCACTGTACACCAGTACACCACTGTCCGCCAGTACACCACTGTCCGCCAGTACACCACTGTCCGCCAGTACACCACTGTCCGCCAGTACACCACTGTACACCAGTACACCACTGTCCGCCAGTACACCACTGTCCGCCAGTACACCACTGTCCGCCAGTACACCACTGTCCGCCAGTACACCACTGTCCGCCAGTACACCACTGTACACCAGTACACCACTGTCCGCCAGTACACCACTGTCCGCCAGTACACCACTGTACACCAGTACACCACTGTCCGCCAGTACACCACTGTCCGCCAGTACACCACTGTCCGCCAGTACACCACTGTACACCAGTACACCACTGTACACCAGTACACCACTGTACACCAGTACACCACTGTCCGCCAGTACACCACTGTCCGCCAGTACACCACTGTCCGCCAGTACACCACTGTCCGCCAGTACACCACTGTCCGCCAGTACACCACTGTCCGCCAGTACACCACTGTCCGCCAGTACACCACTGTCCGCCAGTACACCACTGTACACCAGTACACCACTGTCCGCCAGTACACCACTGTCCGCCAGTACACCACTGTACACCAGTACACCACTGTACACCAGTACACCACTGTCCGCCAGTACACCACTGTCCGCCAGTACACCACTGTCCGCCAGTACACCACTGTCCGCCAGTACACCACTGTCCGCCAGTACACCACTGTCCGCCAGTACACCACTGTCCGCCAGTACACCACTGTCCGCCAGTACACCACTGTCCGCCAGTACACCACTGTCCGCCAGTACACCACTGTCCGCCAGTACACCACTGTCCGCCAGTACACCACTGTCCGCCAGTACACCACTGTCCGCCAGTACACCACTGTCCGCCAGTACACCACTGTCCGCCAGTACACCACTGTCCGCCAGTACACCACTGTCCGCCAGTACACCACTGTCCGCCAGTACACCACTGTCCGCCAGTACACCACTGTCCGCCAGTACACCACTGTACACCAGTACACCACTGTCCGCCAGTACACCACTGTCCGCCAGTACACCACTGTACACCAGTACACCACTGTACACCAGTACACCACTGTCCGCCAGTACACCACTGTCCGCCAGTACACCACTGTCCGCCAGTACACCACTGTCCGCCAGTACACCACTGTCCGCCAGTACACCACTGTCCGCCAGTACACCACTGTCCGCCAGTACACCACTGTCCGCCAGTACACCACTGTCCGCCAGTACACCACTGTCCGCCAGTACACCACTGTCCGCCAGTACACCACTGTCCGCCAGTACACCACTGTCCGCCAGTACACCACTGTCCGCCAGTACACCACTGTCCGCCAGTACACCACTGTCCGCCAGTACACCACTGTCCGCCAGTACACCACTGTCCGCCAGTACACCACTGTCCGCCAGTACACCACTGTACACCAGTACACCACTGTCCGCCAGTACACCACTGTACACCAGTACACCACTGTACACCAGTACACCACTGTACACCAGTACACCACTGTCCGCCAGTACACCACTGTCCGCCAGTACACCACTGTCCGCCAGTACACCACTGTCCGCCAGTACACCACTGTACACCAGTACACCACTGTCCGCCAGTACACCACTGTACACCAGTACACCACTGTACACCAGTACACCACTGTACACCAGTACACCACTGTCCGCCAGTACACCACTGTCCGCCAGTACACCACTGTCCGCCAGTACACCACTGTACACCAGTACACCACTGTCCGCCAGTACACCACTGTCCGCCAGTACACCACTGTCCGCCAGTACACCACTGTCCGCCAGTACACCACTGTCCGCCAGTACACCACTGTCCGCCAGTACACCACTGTCCGCCAGTACACCACTGTCCGCCAGTACACCACTGTCCGCCAGTACACCACTGTCCGCCAGTACACCACTGTCCGCCAGTACACCACTGTCCGCCAGTACACCACTGTCCGCCAGTACACCACTGTACACCAGTACACCACTGTCCGCCAGTACACCACTGTCCGCCAGTACACCACTGTCCGCCTTCTCGCTTCCCACCAGACAAGCATGTCTTTCTACAGATGCTTTCTATTTTTATTTTTTTTTTATTTTGAATTGAAGCTGTCACTCTGCCCAAAGCATTCCTATCATCACTTTTCACATCATACTTTGTGATTCCGTTACAATCACGACATTCATGTGCTGTTTGCCCTCCAGCCAGCGGCAGCCGATGTGACTTCTTCCACCTCCATTCTCAGATTAGATGTTTGGTATTATATGTCAGGTTCTCTTGTACCAAACACCGTCCACCAACCTTCGCCACAAACCCCCAAGCACTTCTTTCACCTCTTGGCACAAAGCCATTCGTGTAGATGATTACATCACCTGGTCGCGAATTGTCGTGGATCAAGCTTGAGAATGGAAGTTAATGTGACAGCAGCCTTCCGATGGTTGGAGGACAGCACAGCCAGACATGTTGTGTTTCTAACTCGCAGAGTACGCTTGGGAAAATGGAAACTAAAATGTTTCGGATGGAATGGCTAGCCTTGTTTGACAGGACGGCGATGCGAGCAGGTAATGGATTTTCTGCCCAAAGCGTGGAGGTGTGCGAGGCCATGACAGGCTGATGTCCCTCTGGATGGAGAGCTACTTTATTATAAAGGTGATATGGTGACAGCTCTCTGGAATCGAGTGGAGAGTATAGCTGAGCATACAAGGTATCCGTATATGGAAAGAATGGCTCATAAGGGAGTGAGTAGCGTATCTCAAAAAAATACTCAAAGCGTAGAGGAAAACCCACTAAGGCTTTTAATCAAATTGTTACTGGAATAATCAGCATGGAACTTTTTGGCGGCTTTTGGTGGTAGGCGAGCGTGTGAAGGAATGTCCCGAGTGCAGTGATGGCAATTCTTAAATTCAGTATTCAGTATTATAGCCTTTCAAGTAAGCAAGAAATATCACATGGCTGGGAACTCTTGAGGACATTGAATTGCCATCAAAAATAAATGCACAGGCAGTAAGCAGCACTCACACACTCGTATTCCTTTAAAGGCGTTCTGGTGTTATTTGAAGGAGGCGGACTGGAATCATTGCTTGCAATATATCTTCAGAATGTGACAATTTTAATGTGCTGTCTGATCCCTCACCTAATATATCTTGAGAATGTGATAATTTTAATGTGCTGTCTGATCCTTCTCCTAATATATTTTGAAAATGTGAGTGTTGGTGTGTTGTTTGATCTATCCCCTAATATATCTTGAGAATGTGGCAATTTTAGTGTGCTGTACTGATCCCATCCTAATATATGTTGAGAATGTGACAATTTTAGTGTACTGTACTGATCCCATCCTAATATATGTTGAGAATGTGACAATTTTAGTGTGCTGTACTGATCCCATCCTAATATATCTTGAGAATGTGACAATTTTAGTGTACTGTACTGATCCCATCCTAATATATCTTGAGAATGTGACAATTTTAGTGTGCTGTACTGATCCCATCCTAATATATCTTGAGAATGTGACAATTTTAGTGTACTGTACTGATCCCATCCTAATATATGTTGAGAATGTGACAATTTTAGTGTGCTGTACTGATCCCATCCTAATATATGTTGAGAATGTGACAATTTTAGTGTGCTGTACTGATCCCATCCTAATATATCTTGAGAATGTGACAATTTTAGTGTACTGTACTGATCCCATCCTAATATATCTTGAGAATGTGACAATTTTAGTGTGCTGTACTGATCCCATCCTAATATATCTTGAGAATGTGGCAATTTTAGTGTGCTGTACTGATCCCATCCTAATATATCTTGAGAATGTGACAATTTTAGTGTACTGTACTGATCCCATCCTAATATATCTTGAAAATGTGACAATTTTAATGTGCTGACTGATCTCTTCCCCTTTATTTGACTTCTATTAAATACAATAAGTTAAAGACCCTTTTAAACATCGTATGCCTCACTGGATATATGGTGCTAGGCCCACATCGGTATAAACCTATCGGCATTTGGCTGCGGGTGCGGGCAGTATCACGCCGGCAGCTTTTACATTCCAAGATATTTCCTGGCATCCATTTTAGGCTGGGTTGGTCTGAGAGAGGGGAGGGGAGGGGGGGGGGGGGTCCAGGTGAATTTGTAAAATGTAAAACCATGTGAATCGAACCCAAAGATTACAGGTACGGCTGGCGAGCGTTCGGCCGCTGCGCTACCAGAGGTCACGGGTCAACCTGACAGTCCACGCCAATTTTCAACCTCCGCTTCTATGCAGATTCGGCATACAACATTCTTGTCACTGCGTCACCGCAGCTTCCTTACCTATTTTAGTATCGATCAAAAAAAAAACAGAGAGACAGAGAGTGAGAGAGAGAGAGAGAGAGAGAGAGAGAGAGAGAGAGAGGGGAGGGAGAGAGAGAGGGGGGGAGAGAGAGAGAGAGAGAGAGAGAGAGAGTGGAATACCCAGGTAAGTTTTTACAAGCATAGATATGTAACAAATATGTAATTCAGTTAATTTCTCGTATCAATACATTTGATACGAAGTGGCCATTTTTTCAACCTGAGCAGTCCTGAGTTATTAGCCTGTGTCTGATTATTTTCAAGGGCATTCAGAAGGCCGATGTATGCAGGATTGTGCCAAAGTGACAATTTATGTCGTCTTATATAATTTTACTTGACGTATGGGAAGTTCGGAAGTTAAGCTGATAACATTAAATCTCGTTGACATAGCCAGTGTTATTTATGCTCACTGAAGATTGTCGCAAAGAGGTGTAGCTATTATATTAGATAAGTGTCAGGGTCTTAAACTCGGCTCGCTAACCTAACAGTGTGAGACAGTACAAGTACAACGTGATTTGACGTAAGACTCAACGACACACCGTTCTATGGATTTATTCACATATCAAATACAGAACGATGATCACAACAATATGTATACGATACTTCAATACACTTACATACAGCTCACAAGTCTCACTCAAGATGTCCAGACACTCGACTTTCAGTACAGATACCACACAACGCCTTTCTCTCTCTATCTTGCGTCCGTCCAAGTCCGTGTCCCAGAGCTGTCTGCCGCTAGTTCGCCACTGGCCTCCCACCACAGGTGGCGTCACGAGGCATGCGTGCGGTTAGCGTCGTCCTTGCTTGACCGCTGGTCGTTCGTCAGCCAGCAATCTTGCAGGCCGGTTACTACTACTCGCCTGGCGGCGTAACGAAGTTGCTGCCTCCCTGCTGGGAGCTAAGTCGCCTGGCGGGCGTAACGATGTCACTGCATCATCGTACCCTTTTGGGACTCTGACACGCTCCCCCGGCAAATTATGAAAGATGTCATCTTTCATGTATAATATATGTACATGCAGGGTTACTATTCTAACCTTGTCAGAGTCTACCCTTCTGTTGTTACATACATTAGTATCAAAATACACAAATACATATATGCCATAGAAATATATAAGAAATGGAAGTTGCATTCAACGACATGTGGTGTTCAAATTTTAACACATGTCAGGTTTCATCGTCTCGATGGCTGATTACCTCAATTGCATCAATGACCCAGTCAGATCGGTAGTACCAGCTTCACGCATCTACCTCGCAGCAAATAGAAAAAAAAGTAATAATATGGTTCTTGAAACAAAAACCATCTAGCTAGACCGAAATGCGGCTGTTTATAAGTCGCATAAAACGCTCAAACCCTGACCTTATTTGGCCAGTAGCTCTTGTGTTGGTCTGCAATGTCGGCAACCCTCTGCCATGCTAGTAGATGGCTACCTGTTGTGTCAATAGTCTGGCAACACTTGGCTATTTATACACAACACATTAGAATATACATTTCAAATTATGGCCCTTTGTGAAATGATGTAATAACAAATAAAAGAAAGGGAAATAATTTTCACATTAATGAAATACAATAATTTACAATCATTATTTTATTTCTTAGCGTCATTGCTTGACGTTTCTTCATATTAACGAGAAAAAGTCGGTAATATGAATACATTAATCAAGATATGATTCTAAGATTACACTACATAAATATATAAACACACAATTCGTGTATTTAAGTTTGTTGATTCCTAAAGATTTTAGAATCGTCATAGATTTTTGAATTTTTATTTGTCGTCTGCTAATTTTACTCTAAATTTCTAACTAATCCGGAAGTACACACGCAAACTAAAATCAGTTGATGTTTAAGCTTGCAGAACACACTTGTTCCGGTCTGATATAGTTACGGAAAGTACCATGTTCTCACAGTTCAATGTGTCGGATGTTTCACTACAAAACCTTCTGGATTACGATTGACTGTTCATGTGTTGGATGTTTCACTACCGAACATTATGGATTTCGGTTCACTGCAATGGTGTAGCTGTCAATGTTCAGTTTACACGTTCACACTCGTCATTAAAATATCCCTGGAAAATTCCATACGGAGATGTCACTGTCAAATTGGATAATTCGCTTATGGTAAGTTCTTGGGCGAAAGTGACACTGTTCTTGTTCTTGGTATATACAATTAATAAAGTTCGCTTTCTACCACACACTACACAATTATACACGACAATCACTACATGAATTAGTAAAATAAGAACACTATATATAATGGGAGTAATCCCTATCACAATATTGTAGACATTGCACAGCTTTTTGTGAATAGAAAAAAAATTATTCACTTATAAATGGATGTGTCGGTCTGAGTGTATTTGTACACACTGCACTCAGACATTGGTGCTTACTGGGTCGGTTGGACAACGGGACAAAAGATCGGCAATTGAATTGGATCTGCCTGGAATATGTCGAACCTCAAAGCTGTAATCTTGAAGTTTAAGAGACCAGTGCGCTACCATATGATTTGACGGTACTCCTGAATTTATAAACCGTAAAGGGCTGCTGTCAGATTCCACGATAAAGTGACGTCCTAAAAGAAATCTGGATAATTTTGTTATACCCACCACTAAAGCTAGGGCTTCCAATTGAGGGATAGACCACGCCCGTTCTCTGGGCTTTAGTTTCCTGGATACGAAGTAAACGGGATGGAGTATGTTATGGTACTCTTGTAACAAGACTGCTCCAATCGCCACGGAGCTAGCATCTGTACGCAATCTGAAAGGTAAACGGAGATTGGGCAATTTCAGGATGAGATTATTCGAAGTATTATCAGAAAAATATGCAAGTACTTTGCGGAATGCAATTTGTAGGCATTCATTGTTTACAATTTTCTCTGGTTTATCTTTGGTTAGTAGATTAGTAAACACTTCGGTCAGTTCGGAAAAATCAGGAATGAACTGCCTGTAATAATTTATTAATCCCAACAAACTTCTGACTTGTTTCTTAGTAGTCGGAAGTGAGAGTTTTAGTATCTTGGACACAATTTTATCGTCTGTCATGACAAAGCCATTGGATAATTTGTACCCCAAGAAAGTTATTTCCTGGTAGGCTATGTCTACTTTCGCAGGCTTCACTGTCAGTCCGTGCTGTCTAATCCGTTCAAATGTCTGTTCTAACGTCTTAATGTGCTCTGTCATTGTCTCTGTGTGAACACAGATGTCGTCGATATAGCAGATTATGTTAGGAATGTCAGCTAGAAGAAGTCGTGTCATACGTACGAATGTGGCAGGGGCATTGACTAGCCCAAATGGAAGTTTGCACCATTCGTACAGTCCCCAAGGTGTGGCAAATGCTGTCAGATGTCTGCTCTGTTCGTCTACTGCTATTTGCCAATATCCTTTCGTCATGTCTAGCGTCGTAAAGAACCTAGCGTCTGTCAGTTCTGTCAGAAGATCGTCAGTGTTTGCCATTGGCTCCAAATCTAGAACTGTTATTTTATTTAGCTTCCTATAGTCGATGCACAGTCTTATTGTATTGTCCTTTTTGCGTACAATCACTATTGGAGATGAGAAGTCTGACTGGGATCGTCTTATGATGTTGTTTTTCTCTAAGTTGATGATTTCCTGGTGTAAATGTTCTTTGTAATGTAATGGAATGGTGTATGGTCTGCATTTTATGGGTGTGTTTGATGTGAGTGTGATATGATGCTGTTGTTGGAAAAGATGGTGTTGTACTGCTGTATAAGCTGTTTGCAACTGTTTGTCTCTGCTTGAGTTAACTTTGGGTTGATTTTGAGCTCCTTCAAGCAGTTTGTCGTGTCTAATGCAGGCGTTGGAATTTCGTCACTAGCATCGTCATCTTCGTGATCTATTATCACTGTACAAGCTGTCGTATCGTCTTGTTCGTTGTCTCTGTTATGGTATGGTCTTAGCATATTTATGTGAAATATTTTGTGTTTGTCTTTTATGAGGATTTCGTAGTCTACAGGTGAAATCTGTCTCGTCACTTTAAAAGGTCCCTGCCAAGAATCAGTCAATAAGTGTCTGTCACTAGGTAGTAGCAGAAGAACGTCCTGTCCAGGTGTCAAAGTTATCGTCCTGTTACTTTTGTCAGCATACTGTCTATAAGTAGCACCAGATAGTTTTAGTGCATTCTTTGCAATAATACAGGCTTTGATGATTCTTTCACGCAATGATGTGACATATACGTATGATGATATGGGTTTAAGTACTGGAGTAGAGTCAGTTAACATTTGGTGATAAATGGTCAATGGGCCGCGTGGTTTGGCACCATAGATAAGTTCAAAAGGAGAGAAACCGGTACTAGAATGAGGTACCTCGCGATAAGCAAAAAGAATAGCTGGTAGATATAAATCCCAGTTATTGGGGTGTTCTTGTGTTACTTTGGCAAGCATGTGCTTTAGATCCCCGTTAAATGTTTCCACAATTCCACTACTGTGAGGATGGTAGGGGGAATTGAAACATTGCTTCACTCCCAACATTTTGGTGAAAGCTTGGGTAGATGCGGCAATAAACTGAGTGCCCCTATCAGATTGGATAGTATCTGGAAAACCTATCCGAGAACAAATATGGAAGAACACTTCCATTATATCGTTGGCAGTAATGTTCTTTAGCGGAATAGCTTCTGGCCAGCGCCTACATTGATCAATGACAGTTAGAATATATTTATTCCCTCTAGTTGTTGTATGATTAAGAGGGCCCACTATGTCAACAGATAGTTTTTCAAAAGGTCGACTGGCTAAGTCAGTAACTTGTAGCTTTGCCTGTGGGTTTTTTCCTTTTTTTACCAGTTTCTGGCAGGTGTCACAACTTCTGCAATATGCTTTAATGTCATTGCAAAATTTGGGCCAATGGAACTGTGTCAATAACCTTGATCTGGTCTTAACGTATGCCATGTGCCCTGCAAGAGGTATATCGTGGGCAAGATGTAAGGCTTGATTGCGATAATTTGTTGGCAAAACAGTTTGCTCTGTTGTATTGTCACCTTTGGTGTAATACCTGGTGAGTATATCATTTTTCATAGCAAAATGCCATTTTGCATTCTTTGTTACCTTTGGCTTTTGGCCGATCAGATTAAAGTATTTTGACAATGAAGGATCAGCTTTTTGAGCTGTTACAAATGTTTCCTTCATGGTGTTAGTAGGTAGTGATTCTGGGCTAAGCATTTGTATAGCCTCAGTTTGATTACTTTCATCTTGCACTCTAGCAGTAGATCTCGTTACTGCGTTCACACATTCAATGATATCAGATGGTGATGGAACAATGTTATCAATGATGTCATGAGAACTTAGTGCTACATTAGCTACTATACAATCAATAGGTGGTGTGACATTATTAATGATGACATTTGATGGTGATATTATGGTATCATCAATACATAGAGATGTTATGTCATGAGGTTTATCATTCACCTCAGGTAAATTTCCAATAATTACGTCACACACTGGGTTTGTCAATGCAGCGCACTTTACTTTCCCAGTGAGGAAAGGTGTTTCGATATATGCCCATGCTAATGGGTATTTCTCAATATTGCCTGAGAATGTTCTGCATGTTACGTGCCTGCATGTATAGTCTGTAGGCATTATGAACGTTCTCTTCAGACCAATAAGTGAACTGCCTGTGTCACGCAGGACTGTAGCTGACTTGCCATTCACATATCCATGATGGATGATTATCTTGCCTTTTGAGTCTACTACCAAATTAGCTTCTTCATTGGCAATAGGGATGGCGTGACCGCATGTTAAAATACCATCTTCATAGAAGGTGTTACAAACAGAGCATTTATTTTCGCTAAATATGTCAAAAGCCTGTGCTGGGTTCACAGGATGTTTCTCTGGTTGTTCTTCGTCTGACGACGAACCATCAAACAAGGCGGCATTTGCTTTGTTGTATAGCTGTTTACCTTTACAATCTTTTCGATGGTGTCCGTGCGCCTTACAGAGGAAACATTTACGCAGAGTTCTGAAAGATCTACGTTCATTATTTTGTCTCTTTACCATGTTTAGAAGGTAAGTCTGATACTCTGGGTGTTTATCGCACATTTCATTCTGATGATGTGAAAATTTACAATAAATACAGTGCTTAAACTTCTCAGAAGTAGGCCTTTGAAATTTCTGCCTACTGTAGGGTTTGTCATATTTAGCCGCTGCTACAAAGTTAATGTCAGTAGCTTCAGTGGCAAAACAATGTTTGTTGGCTGTGTAGTACGCCGAACCCCGTCTCTCAATCTCATCCACACTAGTGCACTCATTCTCTTGCAAAAACTTAGAAAATGCTGATGGAATAGATGAAATAATTTTATCTCGAATGATGAGATCTTCTAGTCTCTGATAATTTTTGTCAATTTTAGCTGCTGAAGTCCATTTGGTGAATATATCTCGGACTAAGCAGAGGTAATCAGAGAACGTCTGAGTCGGTTTTGGGCTCAATTTACTGAATTGTTCTCTGTAACCTGCCTCATCTAACATAAAATGTGCCATAATCTTAGATTTCAGATAATGGTAATCTTTTCTGAGGTCTTTGGGGATGGTTTCAATGACTTTAAGAGGTTCCCCTGATAAACTCCTCATGTAAACAATATTCCATTCAGACAGTGGAACTTGGTAATGTTCCATTAAAGTTTCAAAATTTTGGGTAAAGGCTGCGATGCAGTCACCCGAGGTATAATTACGTACAATACCTTGATATTTCTTGTACTGGTTTTCTTTCTCCAGTCTCTCAGATTTCTTAGACTCTTTGTTAATAGCAGTCTCAGTGTCAAGTTGTTTCATCTTCAACTGTAACTCCAGTTCTTCTCTCTTGCTCTGAGCTGCAATTTCTGCTTTCTTTAACTCTGTTTCTTTTTCGATCTCGGCCTTTTTCAGTGCACTATCAAATTCAGCTTTAAGCTTTAAGGCTGTTTCTGCCTTCTTAAGTTCACTATCTATCTCAGCTTGCTTGGCGGCCCTTTCAGCTGCCCTTTCTTCGCGTTCATTAGCTTTTTCCTGTACTAGTAGGTATTCAGAGTATTTCTTCTCACTCCAATTTGTCAATTCATCACCTGTTAAATGTAATTTTATCCCCATATCGATGAAATCAAATAATGAAGACATGATGGAAAAATGTCAATGAAATACCAGCCACACAAAATATGTTATAAGTGGTTAGTAATAAACAATTTACAATTGACTTATTTTGACAATACGTGCCTCAAATTGCACCCTTAAAGTATAGGAAAAGAAAAATATACTCAAGTGCCCTGGATGCGGTGAAGAATGATTGGAAATCGGGCTAGGAACTGTAGGGTCGTTACTTCGAAAACGCAAATGACCTCTACGGCAAGGTTTCGGATGGTACGAAAAAACCTGCTTTGTTTTTGGAGAAAAATGAATTAGAGTCTATTTGTTGGTGTGTGCCTGCTTGTCACTAAGTGTTGATTAGGTTTGTATGGCGTTGAGTGTGGTTGTAGGTCGTAAGTTTGTCCGTCAACAATTTTTTTTTCAATACAAGTTACTTTCTTTCCAAACTTTTTTCTTCCGACAACTCAATTCACAAAGACAATCTACATGTATCTCAACACTCTACAACATTGATGACACATCACTTACATCAAGATGACATTTAGTAAGGACATAGACATCAAGTTTACAAGATGGTGACAAGGTCAAAATGGCGACAAGATCACAATGTCGACAAGGTCAAAACGGTGACAAGTTTACAAATCACAAATGTTTTACACGCTTACAAGAACAAACAATATGTATGCACTGTACGTTTACAAATAGTCTTACACATGTTTAAATAATGTAGTAATAAATCAAAATGAGCCTTCCACGATCACATTTACATGTATTATAAAGTTTGACAAAAATTATAACTTCACAAACTCTAGTTTTAAATCGTTAATCACATAAACACGTTCATTTCAAAGCCGGACGAATGCCACCACGTCCACACTTGAACACGTTCATTTCAAAGCCGGACGAATGCCACCACGTCCACACTTGTCAGGGTCTTAAACTCGGCTCGCTAACCTAACAGTGTGAGACAGTACAAGTACAACGTGATTTGACGTAAGACTCAACGACACACCGTTCTATGGATTTATTCACATATCAAATACAGAACGATGATCACAACAATATGTATACGATACTTCAATACACTTACATACAGCTCACAAGTCTCACTCAAGATGTCCAGACACTCGACTTTCAGTACAGATACCACACAACGCCTTTCTCTCTCTATCTTGCGTCCGTCCAAGTCCGTGTCCCAGAGCTGTCTGCCGCTAGTTCGCCACTGGCCTCCCACCACAGGTGGCGTCACGAGGCATAATGACATGGAGTCTGCTTTGAAGAACTAAAAAATCAGAAATAAGTATCATAATGGGTGATTTCAACGCAAAAATAGGAAAGCAAAGCGATAGATGCAGTGTAGGCAACCATGATTTGGGAGAGAGAAATGAAAGAGGATACAGACTTGTAGAAAGGGCAAAAGAACACGAAATGGTTGTAGGAAACACCTGGTTTAAACAGCATCCTAGAAGATTATGGACATGAAGGAGTCCAGACAGCATGATTAAAAACCAGATAGATTACATCCTGATTAGCAAAAGGTTTCGAAATGCGTAAAGACAGTTCCAAATGCAGGCTATTACAGTGATCACAGATTAATTACAGGCACATTGAGGGTAAAGTTAAAGAAGGTCAAGTATACAGCAGGAAACACTAAATATGACATGTGCAAATTGAAAACTGACAAAGAAATACAAGATAATTTTAACATAGACGTTAAGAACAAATTTGATTTATTGTCTGATCTAGAGATCCTATTTCAAGATGTAGATGATCAATGGGAAATGCTGAAGAATTCAATCAGTTGTGCAGCAGAAAAAAACTATTCTAAAAGTAAAGAAAGTGGGCCGTAAGACATGGATGACTGAAGAAATTTTACAACTAATGGAAACAAGAAGACAGAACAAAAATAATCCTGCCAAATATGAAGAAATTCTCAGAAAAGTCAGAACCTTATGTAAGGAGGCAAAAGAAACATGGCTTGAGAAAAATTGCAGAGAAATTGAAAAACAACACAACAGTAAAAATGCGAAACTAATGCACAAAAGAATTCAGGAGCTTACTAATCAAAGAACACGTACATCAGCAGGCTGCCTAAAGACAAAAGATGGAAGAGTCATAATAGACAAAGATCAGATCTTACATGTATGGTCAGATTAAGTGAAAAACCTTTATGACGATAACAGAGACGAACAGTATGATGTTCAAAATAATAATGAAGGACCAGCAATTTTGAAGATGGATGTTCAGAATGCTCTTAACCATATGAAATCTGGCAAGACCCCCGGTTCAGACAGCGTCACAACGGAAATGATTAATGCTTTAGAAGAATATGGAATATGATACTGGATACAATATATGATACTGGAAATATACCTCATGAGTTATGTAATTCTGTATTTATTGCAATCCCAAAGAAATCAGGAGCCTTGGAATGTGATCAACATCGAACAATTAGTGTAATGAGTCACATCACGAAGATTTTGCTAAGAATTATCATGCAAAGAGTTAGGAGGAAAATACAACCTGAAATAGGAAATTAACAATGTGGGTTTGTAGAAGGCAAGGGTACAGTAAATGCTGTGTATATACTGAGATCTGTAATCGAACGTTCTATAGAAGTAAACAAAGATCTACACCTTTGCTTTATTGACTACACAAAGGCTTTCGATAAAGTGAGACGTGTCAACATGATAAGGATGCTTGAAGATCTACAAATTGATGGAAAAGACCTTAGACTTGTAAAAAAACATATATTGGAAACAACAAGCTGCCATAAGAGTTGATAATGAAGTAAGCCAATATCAGCCTATTAAGAGAGGTGTGAGACAGGGATGTGTAATGTCTCCAGATCTGTTTTCCCTGTACAGTGAAAGTATTTTCAGAAATATTGAAGATATGGAAGGAATCAACATTGGGGGACTATGCATAAATAACATTAGATATGCTTATGATACAGTCTTGATTACAGACAATGAACAGGACCTGCAAAATTTAGTAGATGCGATTGTTACACACAGTGAACAACTAGGATTAGAATTAAATTGTAAAAAGGCAGATTATGGTTTTCACTAGGAAGAACGAAATACCACAATGTAATATACAAGTAAATGGGCATATTCTTCAACAAGTGAATAGGTACAATTATCTCGGAACAGTAATAACATCTGATGGGAGATGCCTTGAAGAGATTAGAACAAGAATCGTAATGGCAAAAGTAGCCTTTAGCAAGATGAAAAACATACTGACCAATAAAAAGATGTCAATTGAAACGAGAAAAAGAGTGTTGAGATGCTACATAGAACCTGTACTTTTATATGGATGTGAAGCTTGGACAATGAGCAGCCAGGCTGAAAAACATCTGATGGCTGTAGAAATGTGGTTTCTGAGGAAAATGCAAAGAATACCATGGACAGCCAGAAAGACCAATGAACAAGTCCTTCAAGAAACAAATGAAGACCGTAAACTGATTAGTGACATTAGACGTAGACAGTCACAATTTTTTGGGCACATTATGAGAAGAAATGATTTGGAGAACTTTGTGACAACTGGTAAGATCGAGGGGAACAGACCAAGGGGAAGACCTAGAACCAAGTACCTGGATGGCTTGGCCTTGTGGCATGGTCGAGACAGAAACACGGAGCTGATCCACGACTCTGGTGATCGAGTGAGATGGCAGAACATGACCGCCCACGCTTACCGGCATGGCACATGATGGATGGATTGGAGATTGTCGCATCTTTTCTCTTAAGGGCGAAGATGCCCCGTCGTTGCGTCTTTAGGTTATGACGACGTGTCGATTGTTTAATAGTTGTTTTCGTCTAAGGAAAATGTTTCTCGGTGGACTGCTAATAAACTGTTGCATTCTCAGTGTGGGTTTGACATGGTCTCCTACTTCAAAACCAAAGTTTCTTTTTTGACATCTACTTTACAGAGACGTTACTGCTAGGGTTAGTTGCATTTCCTTTACAGGACGTCACAGTCAACACCAGAATTTTTTGGCCGTTTAGGATTTCATGACAAGTTTACGTTCAGTAGTTTGCCAATGCTTTCTGAACAACCGGCACTCATCCCATTATATGAAAGCCAACACGCAATTCCCTTTGCGTTTTTCACAGATTCTTTAAAGACGGTCTGCTTCCATGCTTCCAAATATCCCGTAGCAGTGTTTTGAACTCGGAATGCGGGACTGCGAATCGCTCTCTTAACCCTTGAGCCACAGAGCGGTTTCTGCTGAATTGTAAGCAGCTATCAGTGTATTTTGCATTTTACAAAAAGCACATAAATGTATGGCAAAAAATTACTCGATATTGGTACCAGAAGGCAATGTTAGTAGCCAATGTAAATTTGAAGATATCTTATGTCGATATTAGATATTTTTAACTGCCATATATCACTTAAAGAATCATACTCCAGAACTGCAAACAATTTATGAAGAGATAATGATCATATGTGGTTGAGGTTATCGTAAATTTTGAAAACGGTAACACCTCTGGCTAAACACTGCTTAATGGAGGGGGCGGACGCAACTTGCGTGTATGCAAGCGTTTAATATGTGTTAAATATAAATAAATTAAATTAAATAGAGCCAATCTGATAATTTAACGGCCACTTTCAAACTCAGCAACACAAACATACAGGTAACATGGAATTTAATTCCAAATGCACAAACACACACTAAATAGGATGATTGTGAACTATTCACAAATGGACAATAAAAACAGTAAGGGATAGACAGAATCGGAAACAAGCCATACGGAGTGGGACGACGGCAAGGAGGAGAGAATAGGAGCTAGCGTCCCAACGACATTCCAGGTAGAAGGCAAGTCAAGACGCGCGCGTGTATATGTTGTGTGTATGTAAATGTGTCGCTTGTGTGTAAGCGCGCGAAATTATCGGACAAAATAAAACAACAGCCCAGATTTTAAGCAAGTCGCCGCTCTATTTTTTTCATAAACCCTACAGTCGAGATAATCTGATTTTGTGCGCAAGTTACCACGTAAATATGAGGATCAATTCTATAACTCCAACCAGAGTCCCCTTGACAATGTCTGGTTTACGACCCGTCTAAGATATACACATCTGGGAGTACTACAAGTATATCAAAATATTAGAAATTAAACAGCTATACATAAAAACAACATTCAATCATCATTCACACACTGTTTATAATGAACATAACCAATGTCTAGACTTCTCGACTATACGGCTATGAGACAAGACAGTAATTTACACCTAATGGCGCTCTGTTACATACAGATTCTGAAGCAGGAGTTCCATAACTAGTTTTATAGGCAAGCTGGAGTAATACAATTCTCAGAGGGGTTTTTCTGTTTTTTCAAGATTGTAGACTCCTTACAGTCCACGCCGTGTGGCGTTGGTGATCATGCCTGTTCACAGCGTTCTGTCTCTTGTCCTGCCAATAATTTCTTGTACAAGTTGAATTGAGTTAAGAACCGACATCACTGCACTCAGGACATTCCTATACGTGCTCCGTCCCCTCGTTCAACAGCCAGCGAAGAGTCATACTACTAATCGTTCCCACCGCTATCTGATTAAAAGTTCTCCTGGTCTTCCCTCTCAGTTTTGATATTCTTCCAGAACCCCTGCCGATCCCCCGCAATCTCATTCTTTTCACATATGTGTTCTCAATCTGTTCCTCCGCCTTCTCCACTTGGTCCCACAAGCGCACGACCACCTCCCCCTTGTCCATAGGCAAAATACCACCAAGAGGTGCCCTCCCTGTCAGTCTATCAGCCTGTTCATTCCCTCGCACACCCGCATGGCCAGGGCAAAATATCCATACAATTCTCACGATCTGTGACCTCTGAAGCGACGAGAGCCATTCCACACGAAACATTCCTTTCTCCACCTTGCTAAGCATACTCTTTGAATCCGTAATGAATACAGCGTGTGTTGCTGTAGTCTCCTCTAGCCACCGGAATGCCGCTGTTACTGCCTCCACCTCCATTCTCATGCTGGAGGTCGTAGTCTCATATGCCAGGCTCTCCTTTTTCAAGACTCGCCCATTTGCCTTTGCAATAAAGCCCCAGCCACTACGTCTGTTTCTCACCACTGACCCATCGGTGTAGATGACTATGTCACCTTGATGTGTGTTGCTCTGGATCAGCTGTTGCACTTCAAACTCAGTGCGGCCCGCTGCCCATTCTCTGCACTCACGACCCAGTGTTATTATTACATTATGCCAGTCCGTCATGTCTTCCGGAACTTCCACCCTCTTTTTTTCACGATTGATGGTCTCTAGATCACATACCTGACTTAGAAAGTTTTGCCTGCGCCATCCAGGACCTGCCTCGTCTTAGTCTATGACCCTTTACAATATCCATTGCTGCATGCAGCGGGTGATCCCTGTCTGCGGCAACTCTCAGGTACCATTTGGTCTGAAGGACCCTATGCCTATCCGTCATTGTTTCTTAGCGCCAGGATATGCCTCATACATATAATTGGTGTGTCCTTTGTGCACCCCAGGATTAACCGCTTGGCAGCATTCTGTATGCGCTCCAACCTTTCAAGCTGGCTCTTTGATACTGTCAGCAGCCCCAAACCATACTAAATGACAGAAATTATTAACTGCTGAAAGAGCCTGTGCAGCATCATCTGATCTACCCCGGTTGCTGCCATAGCCCTCAATGCATTAAGTTCCCTACCAGCCTTCACCACCAAAGCCTCCACGTGATCCTTAAAAGACAAACACCTGTCAAAGGTGATACCCAAGTATTTCAATTTACTCTCTCGACTAAGAGGACATCCATTCAACATAATACCTGGGACGTCTGCCTTCACGATCCGGTTATCCAAGGAGTACCACACAACAGTTGCCTTGTCTGGCTTTATAATGGCCCCTGCGTCCCTGCACCACTCCGCCACCCTGCTTACCGCCACCTGTAAGTCTTTCGCCAAACTGGCCCTGTCTCTGCCCTGTCTGTACACCAGCACATCATCTGCAAATGTCAAGATTCTTCCCACACCTGGTGTCTCAATAGCTGCGATTTTGCTGGTGTAGACATTAAAGAGCACTGGGGACAAGGCAGATCCCTGCGGCAACCCAGGTGTAATAGTACAGGGGTCAGAAGTCCAGGAACCCTGCGCAGTGCAACCTTACGCTCATAAAGGACTGCCGCAACCCATCTAACAAGGCACGGGCAGACCATGTCCAACAGTGTGTGTATTAACCGATCATACCTAACCCTGTTACACGCATCCCCCAGGTCAAAAGCTACCGCCACTTCTTTTTATCCTGGAAGCCCTCATAGACATCGAATGCAAAAGTTGCAGCAGTGGCCCAGGTGTCCTTTCCCGGCCGGTAGCTCCCGAGTCCTTGGGGAAGCAGATTCCGACTTTCCAAATGTTGCTGGAGCCTGCGTGCTACTATTTTTTCCGAGGACTTTGCCATACGTGTGTGTTTTGCAGGGTTATGATTCAGTATCCATTAAGTCTGGAGTGATCCTTACCTGGCTTTGGAAGGGGGACCAGGTAGCTATGCAGCCAATCGTGGGGTATTTCCGCCGTATTGACGCTTAGGTTGAAACAAAGAGCCATCTCCTCCAAGTCCCCATCATTTATGTTCCTCATATGGGAGTACCTCACCCCATCCGGACCTGGCGCTGTGTCTTTAGCCCGCTTCAGTACGCGTCTAATGTCCTCCACTTTAATCTCACATTCCTCCTTCCTAGTGACCCGTGACAAGGCTTCTCTGACGTTATCTCTAATAGCCCTATTTTGCTGATCCGTCTGTTTTAAAAATCGCGCAAGAACAGCCTCCCCTTTGACCTTGTCAGTTGTCATAGGTCAGTTATCATCATCATAAACGGTGCCATGTGTACCAGGCATCACCTGTCTCTTCATCTGCCGGTGCAGCCTCCAGAATTTTCCCAATTTCACATCCCCACCGACTTCATTGATAAACTGTTCCCACTTAATCCTCTTTGCCTCAGCTGCCTGGAGTTTAAAATCCTGCACCTTTACTTTTGTATACCTTTCAGCCTCTTCCAATTCTGTGTCAACTGAATTGGTTGCTCTCCGCACCCTCTGTCAATTCCTTATGGCCGCCCTCTTTTCCCTCTATGAATCCTCGACCTCTGGTGTCCACCATGATGGTTGGGTAAAGAGTATTCTTGTTGGTCTAGATCTTCCCTGTGATCTAAGACGCCCCAAGAGCGAAGAGTGGTCGCGATCTAACTGAATGTCCTGCGAGCTCATAGTCCTAACTGTGCTTGACTTAGGTATCAGCACAGAACAGGGGAGGTGGTCACTTCCATGGTCTCCAAGGACGCTCCATTTTAAATCTGAATGCCACCTGTTGTGATATAAGCGCCAGGTCGATGGCCGTGTCAGGGTCCCCCGGTCTCATTGCTAGCCTAGTGGGTGTCCCGTCATATAGACAGACATCCGTCTCAAGCAAGGCCTCGGCAAGAGCAGTTCCCTGTCTGTTCTCTCCCGACCTGTCCCATTCCTTGGCGCGAGCGTTGAAATCACCACATATCAGATACCTGGAACCTGGGGTGACCACTAAACCTTTCAACTTTCTTGTACAAATGTTCCCCCAAGCCATGATATCAAACTGTCCAGCCTTTCCTCTCCAACTTTAACGACGTGCGCTAGCTTGCTTCTCCTCGTGACATATACGTAACTTAACATAACGGCCTGCCATTTTCTGATGCGAGTAACCAGTTCATTTGTTAGTTAAATTATTTCAAGATATCTTCATGACCGCTATCAGTCCAGGATATTGTTCTATGAAACCAAATCTCCGTAGCTACTGCGTAATTTCTTATTTGCCTGCTTATTGACCATAACTCTCTTCCATACCTCAAGCGTTGGCCCAATATAACTCTTGCGAACTCTTTCTTATCTCCATTGACAAAGATTTATTGCACAGAATTTCCACCTTATGATTCTGCTTTCGCTAGAGCTATTATGCATTTATCTGCCATAATACATTGTCCATCTGATGTTATAAAAGTACCCAAATAAAGTAAATACATTGACTTGTTTCAGACTGGTTCCACTCAGCTAACTGCTTTGTGTTGCCAATAAGTTTTTTAAAATTTATTATCATCATCAGATATTTACGATAAATAATAAATGTTTAATATTTCCTACATTTTATTTGTGTCTTCCCATTTCATCTTATCAGATGCTTTAGTGTAGTCAATAAGGCACAAATATTTACTTTTGTTTCTTCCATCGTTTTTTTTTCTGTTAATGTTTTAGCGATGTGGCATTTGTTCATCATCAATGATGACATCATCATGTAGCAGGTCCTTGAAAAATGCTCACATCACGGCAGGTCGAAAAGTCTCAATCTCTCGTATTTCTCCTCCCTCGTGCACCCTCACCCACAGCCCTGTCCCCATCTTCGTGCTGGTCACCCCTTATAGCAGCATCCCTGGCCATTCCTTCCAAACCCCTGTGGCGTTTAATAACCAAAGTACCATCAAAGTTTCCTTGCCTTATACTGTTTATGAGCGAGTTGTCTTCGATGGTCAGGTCTTGTAAAAGGTTTTTATTCTTCTTGGTCTGCGATATTATAAGTTTGTACGTCAGCTCAAATGTCCCAATTTTCGTCGTTAGTGATTGCGAAATGTTCATGATTCACACCTAACCTGGATGACTGCCACATAAAAATCAGGTCAGCACAGTCATGAACTAAGAATCTGGTGATCATGACAGATAGTGAACCATTATCACCCATGTCTATCGGCATGACACGAAGTTGACAAAGAGATTTAAATCATATTCATCCTGGCCTCATTTGCCATTATGATATTAAATGTACTAAGGGAAAGCAACAGCATCATGTTCCAAATGATAATGTAACTTGCATAAACTGGACAAGATCGGAGTCGATCCAAGACTGATGACTACCAACCATGACCACACACACTGGCATGGCAAATGCACGCACGCACACACACGCGCGCGTGCACGCACACACTCACTATATATATATATATATATATATATATATATATAGCAATAAATACGGTTATATTAATGCCTTTATAAGAAACTGGAAAAAAAAAAGTTTACCAGCAAGCCAATAATGTACAAAAAAAAACAACAAAGTAAGTGTATAACTGTTTAATGCATTATTAAAATCAATTTAAAAAATATAGTTCTGTAAAGATACAAGTTTCATAGAAACAGGAATGTTAAAGCTTGTGGTAATGCTGTTTGCCAATACAAAAATATAAATAGTATAAGGTATTTCTATAGAATGTCTACAAATGACAACTGTCATGCCTTGGATTTTTTTTTTTTTTTTTTATTCGCATATCCCTTTACAGGACATCGCTGTCAACAGCAGCATCTTTCAGCTGTCTGTTGATTTCTTGGCAAGATTACGCTCAGTAGTTTGCCATTGCTTTCTGAGCGGCCGGCTCAGTTATCCCGCAAGTCACCAGCGGGGGACGAACCGCTCCCAGTTCTCGCCCGCTACGAGACTGCGTGATAAACGGGATTACGGAGAAAGTGGTGTAACCCCTCGGCCAGCGAGACCGGCCCTTAAAGGATAAATGAATGAATAAATAAATATCTTAATGTCATATGCAAATTTAATTTTTATTTCAAAAATAGATTTAATTTAAAGCCAGATTCTGTTGTGGGAAAAAAAAAATTAACATGACATGTTGCGGTTGTCAAAAATGTTTATAATATATAAATAAAGCTTAATTTCAGTAAGTCAACAAAAGCTCAACTTACTTTATTAATAAATGTGTATAGAAGCTTCTACTACTGTCTTGAATACCTTATATATTTATACATCAAATTAATTTAACTGTCAGTACAAGTGGTTGGCCATGTGTTACTGGGGTAATGGATCAAAGAATAGTAACAATGTCTCACCAAGTATGTTGTAAGAGGCAACTAAAGAGGGTTAGTCTTGGAGCTGGCTACCCCATCCCATAGAACAATAGTTGCAAAATCCAAGCAACCATGAACAAATGTAAAGATAAGGAAAAAAGAACTCAGCCAATCAAGAAGAAAGGAGGCTCTTCAAGAAGGGGTATATAATAGTGGGAAACGCTACAAGCGGTCTGGATCACAGACTACTTTCGTCATGGAAAAATCAGAACTGGCCCCTGAAGTGAACATGAAAATAACTAGGTCTTTTCACTGGAACCCACTGGCAAATAAAACAAAATTTAAAAAATACGGAGAAAGAACTAGATACAGATACAGATGATTAATATGGGGAGAAGATAGGGCAAGCTGCAAGAGACGGCAACTTGGCATGAGTTGGTAGAGGGTCTAAGCTCCAAAAGAGAGTGGGGGGGGGGGGGGGGGGGGGAAATAACAGGCAAAAGAAAAAGGAAGCCCAAGCAAAGCTTGTGATTTGGCTTTCCACTTGAATCCAAACAAACACCTATATTTTCCTTTTTATATTTGGTCAGAGTATACTAAAGACAACGGTACGTTACCAAGCCCGTAAGGGAAGAAAATACACTATCCCATTTTGCATATCATAAGAGGTGACTAAATAGGCTTATGCTTAGGCAGACTGCCCTATCACACAGAATTAAGCTACAAAGTCCAACCCACCATGAACAATTCACACAAAGAAACTCAGCCAGCCAAAATGAATAAAAGTTCTATGAGAATTGTGACAAGATATAGAGAAGCTGCATGGAGTCTGGATCTCTTAACTTCCTTTTCCAGGAAAATATCCATGATTGGCACCTTGAATGTTAAAACTATGCATTAGGGAAAACAGCACAGGCATTAAAAGAGTAACATTTGCATTTTAAGATTATGCAAAACAAGGTGAAAAGCAGCAAACAAAAAGCTTTAAGCACAGGTGAAACAAAAGGTAGAAGCATTCATAGCAATAGGAAAGTCGTGGAAGTAAAAAACAAACGTAGAACCAAACATATTCACATCCAATGTAAATCAGTACTGCTATATAGATCAGAAACAGAATGACAGTTACTAATAAACTACAAACTGCGCCTGTGTGATATAGTATGACTAAAATAGTGTGATAAATGTGAAGCTCATGGAGAGAGCTAAACAAATTCCAATGATTCAAATGGTCAGAAAGTGGTGATGGCACCGAATAGGACACACTGAGGAAACGAGAGAATAATATAACGACACTCCCTTGTCTGGAACCCACAGGGCTAACGAAATAGTGGAATACCTAAAAACATGGATAAGAGAATTAAAGACGAATAATATGAGAATTTGGACGAAGCTGTGGGCAATAGTACAATAGAGATAGCTTGCCATGAGTTGGTTGAAGACCTATGCCCCGTTAGAGGATAAAGGACAGGAGAAGAATTTTTTTTTTTTTTTTTGCATATCCTATTTACAGGACATTGCAGTCACCACCAGCATTTTTCAGGTGCTGTTGGGGTCTTGGCAAGTTTTGCGTTCAATAGTTTGCTATTAGAAGATTACAAAGAAAATATGGCTTCATCTGTGGCCACTTTCATTTTGGATTTAATCTCTCTGAAAGTAATGTACTTGTGATTTTTCATAGTGATTATTTGCTTCGTAGGCATATGATGCTGAACATTGTGGCACTGAAAGAGTTAAATTATTTCAATATGTCTATTAAATTAACAGAACTATAGCAAGACAAACAGAAATGATATATGTAGCCTCTTCTGATGCATGGCAGTGAATCATGGAATGTGGACAAGCAAATCAGGAAGAACTTGAAGGCAGCGGAGATGTGGTTTCTGAGACGTGGATACAAATACCTTGCACTGCCAGAGTAACTTACGAATGCCTGGAAAATGTTAATGAAAGTAAAACATTATATACAAATATAAGGAGTCAATGTCCTTTAGTCATGTAATGAGAAGATGGACTTTGAAAAACATCTTGACAACTGGAAAAAACAAAGGCAGTATAGGCAGGGAGGAGGAGACCAAAAATGTATGCTGGATGGGCTAGATCAGCGGCATAGGGGTACATCAGAATTTATCCACAACACAAAGGACGAGGATCTATTGGAATGCATGAACACAAGCCAGTTGGCGGGGTACATGCTGAGGTATACACTTCTAGTATTATATCAGCAAATAAATGTTTTAGAAAGAATGATGATGGTAATTCATTATAGTGGAAATAAACCACCTGCTGTCAACGGAAAGTGGTTAAATTGTATTAATGAGACAGACTGTAGGTATCCAGTTTACGTAATTAAATATCAGCATCTCATAATGGGAAAATACATTCAAATTCATAAAGTTCAGAGGAAAAAAAAAAAACATTGATGCTACATCATATGGTTACCACAGTCACTAGGTAGATATCAAGGGTGTGAACCACCAAAAGGGATATCGGAAAGGCATGACACTCAAATGACCATTAAAAACATGAAGGATTCAATCTTGTTCCCACTGGAAAAGGTACACAGGGGGTGACACCATAATGACTTATCTTTAGAAACACCTAATATTCAATGACTTTTTATAGAAATATTCCCAAGAATTCAATAATCACTGTCTATAGAAACAACTAAGAATTCAATGTTTGCTAATGAAGAATGTACATGAGGGTGATACCATAATGATTGTCTATAGAAACATCACAAAGAATTAAATAATGACTAGAAACATCACCAAGAATTAATTATGTCTTAATGAAAATGGTGCATGAAGGTTACATAATGACTACGGAAACAAAGAATTCAATTTTGCTAGGAAAAATGTACATGAGGGTGACACCATAATGTCTGTCTATAGAAACATCACTAAGGATTCAATAATGACTAGAAACATCACCAAGAATTAATGATGTCTTAATGAAAAAGGTACATGAGGGTTACAGAAACATAACTAAGAATTCAATGTTTGTTAATGAAAATGAACATGAGGGTGGTGTCATAATGACTATAGAAATATCAAGAATTCATATACTACACTAGAAAAGTACATTTATAAGACACCTGTTTCACTAACAAATTTCGAGTACTGCACCTAGCCCTCAGCAGCAAGTGTCATCTGAATCTCCGTGTGTATTTCAGGTTCCGTTGTCATGGCATCATCAGCAGCTTTGGATATTTCATTATTCTTGTCATATCTGTCAACATGAAAACAATATCTCTGCATGTAACTAATATAACAAAACTAATGTGGCAATATCATCATCAGTGACATCTCGATGTTCAAGTTCAGCTCTAAAAATCTCCAACAACCTCTATTCTGTGCCTTCAAGACCCATTCTTAAGGCATCTTCCTATCCATCTCTTAATATTGTCCACTTACACTTAGATTCTGTACCAAACAAAATCTAGGTTTGGACTAAACAAAAATGGTTGGTGGAAAATGGGAAGCAGGGCTGTGTCAGAGTTATGACCTAAGTTGTTCATATGGTAGCAGACTATTATATATCATCTTAGGGGATTGCATAGGGAAAAACGACTATGTAAGCCCATAGACACAGGAAGTTGCTTAAGATGATTAATCATCCCATGGCACTTAATGTCTTCCTCTTGTACTTTTTCTCTCTTCTTTTTATCTCCAGAACATTGTTTTATAAGTAACTATGCTTCATATTTCTGAAGTAGATTTGTTTTATTTTACTTACACTTTTAGTGTTTTCTTGAATACTTGTTTTAATACTTTTTCTTCTCCTGCCAGGAGGGGGTTGATCTGGGAGTCCAGTTTCGGGTGAGGAGGGGGGGGGGGGGGGGGGGGGGTTGATATGGGAGCCCAGTTTCAGGCGAGGGGGGGGGGGAGTTGATCTGGGAGCCCAGTTTTTTTTCTTTGGGGGGGGGGGGGAGATTGATCTGGGAGCCCAGTTTCAGGCGGGGGGGGGGGGGGGGGGTTTTGATCTGGGAGCCCAGTTTTTGTTTTTTTTTGGGGGGGGGGGGGGGGGATTGATCTGGGAGCCCAGTTTAGGAAGCTTGATCTGGGAGCCCAGTTTAGGAAGCTTGATCTGGGAGTCTAGTTTAGAAGGGTTGTCTGGGAGCCCAGTTTAGGAGGGTTGGTCTGGGAGCCCAGTTTAGAAGGGTTGATCTGGGGGCCCAGTTTAGGAAGGTTGATTTGGGAGTCCAGGTAGAAATTTAAAATCCTCTTTAATGCATACACTACATGGCAACAACTTGAGCAAGTGGCCTTTATTCTTCAGCCCCCAAAAAACACTTCCAACACATACCAACCATGGTACAGATGCTGTAATGAAGACAGACATGATTACACTAGGTCACAGTAATATCAGATGTGGTGGCCAGCTCTCTTACTTCTTACTTTTCCTTCCAAGAAGAATGGGTTTGACCTGATGAGGCTGGATCAAACCTAGAGCCCTGCCGATTCAAAAACAGATCCAATTTTGACCTACTGGGTGGCTTAATCCTAGGCCACTATGCTGGTAATCAGAGCACTAACTGCTATTAAACTGTTGTTCCTCAAGTTGAAATAAAATGTGAAAGTAGTTCTACAGCAGATACTGCTGTAAATATGTTAGGTTCTATGCTGTTCTATGCATGTGATACACGTGTGCACCACGAATTAGAATGACCCCAAGAGCTACACCAATGGTAGCACAGCTAGTAGTTGAGTCTCCCATGTCAAACAAGCCAAAAGATAGACCAAAGTTAAACACAAAGCTGCTGCCTTGTCAGTATACTGGGGACAGTCAAATGCTAGGGAATGCAAACCCGAAAAAATGCTTGAATTCATATCTACTGCACCACAGGTTTGATAAACAGTGCAATGCAATTAACTTAATATTCAGATTTTAAAACCTGAATGATTAAAATAAAACAATCCTCTAACTGCTAAATATCACAGGAAAAAAAAAATATACTCACACAAAGAAAAATCGTGTGCATACAAATTCACTGTCTTTACATAACCAAATATTGCCAAATTTCTTTAGATGTTCATTGTTAATAACTGTGGACAAATATCAGCAAAGTATAAACATTACTTTGATTGCCTAGCAATGAAATTTCTAGTTTGAGATATTAGACAACTTTAGCAACTATGGTTAGCGATGAGCTAATGAAACATCTTTATAACTACTCCAGAATTCCAATAATAAAAACATCCGAGTGATAGTGTCTGTGTGTGTTGTAAATGCTATTATGTGATTCTAATCAATTCATCTTCTCTTCTAGAGCTAAGGTAGAAAAGAAGCCTAAAGTAAGCACCAGAAAATGTCCTGGGAAGTAAAAGTTGCCAGCAGAATATAGACCACATCGTCTATCAGTGCTTCTGTCTACAAATATGAGGCTAGCGGTCTCTGTGGTGAAGTTGTTACACAACCTCCCTCATGCTCCAAAGCTTGTGGGTTCAATTCTGGGCTATGACATTCAGTTCATGAGAGCAATTTGCTTACACTTCTGGAAGTCGTCACTGGAGCTACAGAGTTAGTGCTTAGTGTGACGCTTTTGGCAGGCCAATCTCCAGAAAGAAACCAAACCATATGGGAACAAACGCTGCGCAATGAAGTCAATTATCTTGCCTTTAAAATCTTTGAATCAAATATGCCTCAGGGTGGGCAAAGTGATGCTTTACATATACTTTGAAATAACAGCAATAAATAAAGCATGACAACTAAATCACAATAATATTGTAAAAACCTTCACATTAAACATGCAACCCCTCTGTTGTGTCTCCACCCTGAAATGGCAGAGGGCTTTGTGTGTTCCATTGACCCCAAGAGCTATGTCGGTGGTAGTGCAGCTACTAGTAATGTCTTCTATGTCCAACAGTTCAGGGAATAAGAAACAGATGAATGAGAGTGTGTGTGTGTGTGTATAAATAAAAGGCGATGTCTGTCTGTCTGTGCGCACACTGTTTGTGAGTGTCTATGGGGGTGTGTGAGAGAGAGAGAGAGAGAGAGAGAGAGAGAGAGAGAGAGAGAGAGAGAGAGAGAGAGAGAGAGAGAGAGAGAGAGAGAGAGAGAGAGAGAGAGAGAGAGAGAGACCAAATTGCTGTTTTGTAGGGAGACCAGGGACATTCAAAGGCTAGGGAAAGCAATCTCAAGAAAATGCTTGTCAAAGTCTGATTACTGAGCCACAGCTAGATGAAATAGTGCTAAGCAATTCGGTTGATTATGAAAAAGAAGTTTAAGAGTCTTACCTTCACAAAGGGTAATACATACTAATTTTCTCGGGTCTCCTCTTATAAACTCCATTGGGGCTACATTCACCTGATAGACAAAATCATATACATTTTATTGAAAGATTATTAAGTTTCATATGTAAAAAGTAGGTCGAATATACAGTGGACAATTAACTGCTGTCAATTTACTGAAACAACATTGTTGTTGACTAACCTTTCACTTCATCTTCTGAGATGGTGTTTGTAAACTAGTGGTTAATACACCGATTTACCAACACAAGTTAAATCTCCACACGATGTATTTGTTTTGTGACCACATATATTGTGATCCTTGGGATGAAATTGAGCACTTATCCTTGCATGAATCTAATCCTTTAAAAACCAGACGCTCTAGGGATGACCCAGCCCATAGAATGAGGTCTAGAGATCTTAGAAAGGTGAGAAAGAATGGCATTGGTCTTCCAACTTCATAATGCTGCGACTAAGTTTATGCGATGTTCTATTGGTTAACGTAGCACCGAGTAAAAATTATGCTACTCTTTGTTCCTTCGAAAAGCGTATATGTATGTGTTGCCATTCCCTCACTGGAAGTTAATCGTATTTTACAAAGAATCAATTTTAACATATGGCTGGGGATCCTGGACAACTAGCAAACATGCAAATACAATCTCTTGAGGACATAAAAATGTTTTACAGCAGAAAGTCAATTATACCTTGAAAAGTCAAATCGGCTATCTTCTAAAAAAGGCAAAATGACAATGATAACTTAATCACAAATAGAAAAAGGCAGCCGACATGTTTTGTTCACAATATGAGAAGAGTTCCCAATGCAGACTGTTACAGTGATCACAGATTAATTACAGGCAGACAGGGTGAAGTTAAAGAAAGTCAAGTAGCAGACAGGGTGAAGTTAAAGAAAGTCAAGTATACAACCAGAAACACTAAATATGATTTGTGCAAATTGAAAACTGACAAAGAAATACAAGATAATTTTAACATAGAAGTAAAGAACAAATTTGATATATTTGTCTGATCTAGAGATCCTATTTCAAGATGTAGATGATCAATGGGAAATGTTGAATTCAATCAGTTTAGCTGCAGAAAAAACTATCCCAAAATTAAAGAAAGTGGGTCGTCAGGTATGGATGACTGAAGAAATTTTACAGCTAATGGAAACAAGACGGAACAAAAATAATCCTGCTAAATAGAAAAATTCACAGAAAAGTCAGAACATTATGTAAGGAGGCAAAAGAAGCATGGCTCGAGAAAAATTGCATAGAAATTGAAACAATAAAAATACCAAACTAATGCACAAAAGAATTCAAGAGCTTACTAATCAACGAACACATACATCAGCAGGCTCCCTAAAGACAAAAGATGGAAAAATCATAATAGAAAAAGATCAGATTGTACAAGTATGGTCAGATTATGTGAAAAACCTTTATGATGATAACAGAGAAGAACAGTACGATATTCAAAATAATAATGAAGGACCATCAATTTTGAAGATGGAGGTTCAGAATGCTCTTAACCATATGAAATCTGGCAAGACACCTGGTTCAGACAGCATCACAATAGAAATGATTAATGCTTTAGAAGAATACGGAATAGATAACGTTACCAGACTCCTGAATACCATATATGATGCTGGAGATATACCTCATGAATTATGTAATTCTGTATTTATTGCAATCCCAAAGAAATCAGGAGCCTTGGAATGGTCAACATCGAACAATTAGTATAATGAGTCACATCACAAAGATTTTGCTAAGAATTATCATGCAAAGAGTTAGAAAGAAAATACAACCTGAAACAGGAGAGGAACAATGTGGATTTGTAGAAGGCAAGGGCACAGTAAATGCTGTGTACATACTGACAGCAGTAATTGAACATTCTATAAGTAAACAAGGATCTACATCTCTGCTTTATTGACTACACAAAGGCTTTCGATAAAGTGAGACATGTCGACATTATAAAGATGCTGAAGATCTACAAATTGATGGAAAAGACCTATTGGAAACAAGCTGCGATCAGAACTGTAACGAAGTAGGTCAATATCAGCCTATTAAAAGAGGTGTGAGAAGGGATGTGTAATGTCTCCAGATCTGTTTTCCCTGTACAGTGAACATATTTTCAGAAATATAGAAGATACGGAAGGAATCAACTTTGGGTTACGATACATCAATAACATTAGATGTGCAGATGGTACAGTCTTGATTGCAGACAATGAACAGGACCTACAAAATTTAGTAGATGCGGTTGTTGCACACAGTGAACAACTGGAGTTAGATTATGGTCGTCACTAGAAAGAAAGAAATACCACAATGTAATATACAAGTAAATGGGCATATTCTTAAACAAGTGAATCGGTACAACTATCTCGGAACAGTCATAACATCTGATGGGAGATGCCTTGAAGAGATTAGAACAAAAATTGCCATGGCGAAGGCAACCTTTTGCAAGCTGAAAAACATACTGACCAATAAAAAGATAATTGAAACGAGAAAAAGAGTGTTGAAGTGCTACATAGAACCTGTACTTTTATATGGATGTGAGGCGTGGACAATGAGCAGACAAGCTGAAAAACATCTTATGGCTGTGGAAATGTGGTTTCTGAGGAAAATGTAAAGAATACCATGGACAGATAGAAAAATCAATGAACAAGTCCTTCAAGAAACAAATTAAGATCGTAAACTGATTAGAGACAGATGTAGACAGTCAAAATTTTTTGGGCATGTTATGAGAAGAAATGAATTGGAGAACTTGGTGACAACTGGCAAGATCGAAGGGAACAGACCAAGGGGAAGACCAAGAATTAAATACATGGATGGCTTGGCCACGTGGCATGGTTGAGACAGAAACACGGAGCTGATCCACGACTGGTGATCGAGCGAGATGGCAGAACATGACCGCCCAAGCTTAACGGCATGGCACATAATGAATGAGAAGAGAATGTCTGTGAGAGAAGTTTCTTGACAGCCTTTCATCCTGGCATGCAAACATGTCAGCACACAAATTGATATTGGAGAGTGCATAAGGAGAAACATCACGCACGTCATTCACAAGGCATTTATGATGATGAAAATGGCAATTGTCACATCTTCATGCTGAAAGCCAATTTAGTGATCACACCTGGCTCTTTATCTTGCCAAAATCTAATAAGATAGTTTATGCGTGACCATATTTCAGATCTAATTTTTCAGTCTTTATTTTACTCACAAACTATTTTTATCATGCAATTTTGAGAGTATCAAAATCACTGTTTGCAGACAATCATGATAAGGATCTCATCCTGGCAAATAACTAACAAGGTCATTGGAAGATTCCTCACAATGTCTGAAAATTGTGAGCCATGAAAACTCACAAAGAAAACTATATACTATAGTTTCTTACAAGCAGCCACAAAGCAGCTAAGAATTTTTTTTTTTTTTTAAACAAATGGGAAATTTTTAAAAAAAGAGGGCATCCTAGTCTACATAGGAGTAAAACGAGACAGCCAGCTGAAACTATATAGATATATCTAAGAACAAGGAAAACATGAATCTTGCAAATGATTTACTACTATTACTTGAGGAGCAGATACACAGTAACATTGACATCACAACTATGTTAGGTCAGCGATGGATTACAAGCTCCATGCCATAGTCAGTAATACCACTATATCTCATCTATGTGCAAACCCAGGCTCTCAAAACTGTAGAAATAGATTAATATTTGTAGCACAATAGTTACCAAGTGAGTGGTGAAAGAACTAAATGAAGCTGTAGAAAGGTACAGTAGACAAGTTAAAGAACATCTGATTAATGGCATATCTGAACACAAAATAGAAATAAATCTTTCTTGGATTCAGCTAAGAAGGAAATCAAGTCTCAGAGTGAAATGTAATCAAAATGTCTGGGTCACCACACTCACTCAAATGTTCAAACTATGTAACAGACTGTAGCAGTAAGAACTGTCTTAACTATTACTTCAGCAGTTCAACCTCATTTAACTTTGTGATGTATCGATTTTTAGTAATGCATTGAACATAACACCCTGCGCTTATCAGTGTTATGAAGCGATTTTTAGTAACACATTGAACTATGTGTGATGTAAACATTTTTATTAACACCACATTAACTTTGTATGATGTAGCCATTTTTATTAACACCTTATTGAACTGTGTGATGTAGCCATTTTTATTAACACATTGAACTTTGTGTAATGTAACCATTTTTATTAACACATTGAACTTTGTGTGATGTAGCCATTTTTGTTAACACATTGAACTTTGTGTGATGTAGCCATTTTTGTAAACACCTTACTGAATGTGATGTAACCATTTTTATTAACACATTGAACTTTGTGAGATATAGCTATTTTTGTTAACACCTTATTGAACTTTGTGTGATGTAGAGATTTTTAATAACACCTTATTAAACGTTGTGTGATGTAGCGATTTTTAAAAGCACCTTATCTGTTCTCGAGACACTGAAAAATACCCCATAGGAAAGCAAAGAAATCCCTTTAGTAGGAAGAGCAATCCACATGTTGACAGCATCCTAGATCAATATAACATTACAATGGATTCCTGGTCACAGCCACCTCATGGGAAATGAGAAGGCTGACAGACATGCTAATACAAAGGTGCAAAATAAATAAAGGGACAAATAATTCAAGAGATTTTCAGGAACACAGAAGATGGGCAAAGGAAACACTAAATCAAACTATTGAAATTCCCAAACCAAAAGTTGATATTTGCATAAGTTGATACAAATCTATTTTTCTCAACATCAATGGTATTAGTAAAAAAGATGTGTCTAATGTTCTAGCTCTAAATGGTACAAACAGCCTTGTCAATCATACAAATCCCCGGCAAGCAGAATGATGCAGGTGTTCTAAATTATCACCATTATAAATTACTTTTAAATGCCAAGACAGAAGCTATTAAGCCATCTCTAGCAGTTACTCTCAGGACACCTTCTCTCAGGACACCTCTCAGGACAACATAAGAATGGCCCTGAGTTTCCAAGAGTAGACAACTCAGCAGCGAATCAACAATAACCAGAGCCACAGCTCACCTTTGTGTTACTAAAGCCCATAAAGGAAGCAAAGAATGTGAACACTAACCTAGCATGCATGTCATAAACAGTAACTTAGGAGTGCTGGCATGAGACTGGCCACGTCATCCAGTAGAAACCAAAGCTGCAATATCATTAAGTCTACAAATGGCTTGGTGTGAGCTGGAATTATGCTCTATTGGGAGTTGAAAGGCAGAAAAGTAAAGGAAGAAAAGTAGAGTAAGATAAATCCACATTCCAGCCTCAAACGTTCATTTGTTTGCCACTATCCAACTTTTAAAAACATAACAAATATTTATATCTAATATATAAGACAACCAACCTCTGTCCTTTCTTTCTTCCCCTCTTTTGGAACAGCTTTCTCAACTTTACATGAATAGCCCATTGAAGTTCCTAGGCGAGGGGACAGGTAAACCCCTGTACCATATCTAGAACCGTGAAGCTATGAAAATTAAAATCAGTATTCATGTCATTTCGAGTCGTGGAATGTTAAGAGTTTTGATATTACAACAGCAAACAAATACAAGGCATACAGAAATGGAAATGATTGCGACAGTTACTATATTCATGCGAATATTTTCTTCTTCTGAGTTCCTCTTTCGTGTGAGTGCATCACACTCAGTTGTGTACTTCAAAGGTCAGTGTGTCTGACTGGCATGCATTTGTATCAGGTTTTCTTCCTCTAGACAGATTCCATCCAAGGTAACAGTATGTCTATCATAGGTAGGTTTTCTTCCTCTAGACAGATTCCATCCAAGGTAACAGTATGTCTATCATAGGTAGGTTTTCTTCCTCTAGACAGATTCCATCCAAGGTAACAGTATATCTATCATAGGTAAGTTTTCTTTCATCTAGACAGATTCCATCCAAGGTAACAGTATATTTCAGGTAAGTTTTCTATCATCTAAACAGATTCCATCCAAGGTAACAGTATATCATAGGTAAGTTTTCTTCCTCTAGACAGATTCTATCCAAGGTAACAGTATATCATAGGTAAGTTTTCTTTCATCTAGACAGATTCCATCCAAGGTAACAGTATATCATAGGTAGGTTTTCTTTCATCTAGACAGATTCCATCCAAGGTAACAGTATATCATAGGTAAGTTTTCTTTCATCTAGACAGATTCCATCCAAGGTAACAGTATATCATAGGTAGGTTTTCTTCCTCTAGACAGATTCCATCCAAGGTAACAGTATGTCTATCATGGGTAGGTTTTCTTCCTCTAGACAGATTCCATCCAAGGTAACAGTATGTTTATCATAGGTAGGTTTTCTTCCTCTAGAATTATTCCATCCAAGGTAACAGTATGTCTATCATAGGTAGGTTTTCTTCCTCTAGACAGATTCCATCCAAGGTAACAGTATATCATAGGTAAGTTTTCTATCATCTAGACAGATTCCATCCAAGGTAACAGTATATCATAGGTAGGTTTTCTTCCTCTAGACAGATTCCATCCAAAGTAACAGTATAACGAACGAACGAACAAACTTTATTGTAAAAGGGTAACAAATTGGGCACGCAGGCCCGTCTTACATTCGGCCCTTTCGATCACTCATCTTTCATTCATCAAATGTGCATGTTACATTTACATAGGGGAAAAAAAACATTGTCAGATGGATTTTGTAAGCATAAACAATGCATATTACGCATATTACGCAATATGTCTATCATAGGTAGGTTCTCTCCAAACAATTTTGCCAGGACAGTACCCTTATGGCCTACTCTTTGAAATCACTGCCGTAGGTTTTTTAACTTGCTTACGGGACTTCCTGTTTTTTGTCCTTACCTGAGGCGGCCATGAATCTAATCTCACTACCAAATGTGATAAGGACGAATGTGTAATATCAGAAACCAATGGTTATTGGAAAAATGTCCTGCGCTAAGCTATGAACACTGAACCTTGGCCTGAGGAGCACACTAACCTCTTAGCCAAGGATTCTTCTGATCCATGACACTGGTGACCATGAAAGATGTCAGCGAAATATGACCGCCCACGCTTAGCATGGCACATGAAATATCACCTAACTCTGATCTTCTAGTATCTGCAATTCATAAACTTCAGCCGTCACAACATAAAATATTTCAAACAATATCAGCAATGAAATAAGTTCTACCAAAAATGTGGCACAGTTACCATTCTGTTAGTTTCAGAGGCTACAACTAATCCCTCCCGGATAATGGAATGCCAATTTTCTATTGGAGAACCACTGTGAAGAGAAAGCATATTTTAAAAATGTAACATTTACATCAAGATGTGAAAGCTTTTATTCTTATTTTATTTACTGTATAAATTAAAAAGGCTAAAACAAGGTGTAAAAGGGCAAAAGGATAAACTTTATTCCATCATGTTTTTACCCTAACAGCTCAGTATAAGCAGAGCAGTTTGCCGACATCGCACTGAGCACGTGCTACAGGAACGACCTACAGATGTCTCCCAAAAAATGCACTCGTGAACCAATGACCACGTCTAAAAATGAACCCATAACCTTACCTTGATGAAGGCTTCATCACTCCGCCGTGGACACAAACTTACATTTTATTTCTTCTTAACTGAAGACTGTCTATAGCTAGAAATATATACTTTCATGATTGTTTGTGCTTGAAATGTTGAAATAATACTATGGGGGAGAGGAGCTATCTTGGCATAATACTTAGTGCACTTGCCTGACAAGACATTGGTCCGAGTTCAATCTCCAGCAGAGGTTGAGTTAATTTTCTTACCAGCACAGCTCAGATCAACCCGGCCTAAAAAAAATGACGTACCAGGCGATTTAAAGAATTTTCTGGGGGGATTGCCTGGGAAGGAAAGGTGATGAGAAAAGGAACTGGCCACCCAGTATCACATTATGGCCTACAAATTGTAAAGGCATACATTATGGCCTCCAATATGTAAAGGCATACATTATGGCCTCCAATATGTAAAGGCCTCCAATATGTAAAGGCATACATTATGGCCTACAATATGTAAAGGCCTACAATATGTAAAGGCATACATTATGGCCTACAATATGTAAAGGCATACATTATGGCCTACAATATGTAAAGGCCTACAATATCTAAAGGCATTACATTATGGCCTACAATATGTAAAGGCCTACAATATGTAAAGGCATACATCAAGGCCTACAATATCTAAAGGCATTACATTATGGCCTACTATATGTAAAGGCATACATTATGGCCTACAATATGTAAAGGCATACATTATGGCCTACAATATGTAAAGGCCTACAATATGTAAAGGCCTACAATATGTAAAAGCCTACAATATGTAAAGGCATACATTATGGCCTACAATATGTAAAGGCATACATTATGGCCTACAATATGTAAAGGCATACATTATGGCCTACAATATGTAAAGGCATACAATATGTAAAGGCATACAATATGTAAAGGCATACATTATGGTCTACAATATGTAAAGGCCTACAATATGTAAAGGCATACATTATGGCCTACAATATGTAAAGGCATACATTATGGCCTACAATATGTAAAGGCATACATTATGGCCTACAATATGTAAAGGCCTCCAATATGTAAAGGCATACATTATGGCCTACAATATGTAAAGGCATACATTATGGCCTCCAATATGTAAAGGCATACATTATGGCCTACAATATGTAAAGGCATACATTATGGCCTACAATATGTAAAAGCCTACAATATGTAAAGGCTGTAAAGGCATACATTATGGCCTACAATATGTAAAGGCATACATTAAGGCCTACAATATGTAAAGGCCTACAATATGTAAAGGCCTACAATATGTAAAGGCATATGTTATGGCCTACAATATGTAAAGGCCTACAATATGTAAAGGCTTCCAATATGTAAAGGCCTACAATATGTAAAGGCATACAATATGTAAAGGCATACATTATGGTCTACAATATGTAAAGGCATACATTATGGCCTACAATATGTAAAGGCCTCCAATATGTAAAGGCATACATTATGGCCTACAATATGTAAAGGCCTCCAATATGTAAAGGCATACATTATGGCCTACAATATGTAAAGGCCTACAATATGTAAAGGCATACATTATGGCCTACAATATGTAAAGGCATACATTATGGCCTACAATATGTAAAGGCATACATTATGGCCTACAATATGTAAAGGCATACATTATGGTCTACAATATGTAAAGGCATACAATATGTAAAGGAATACATTATGGCCTACAATATGTAAAGGCATACATTAAGGCCTACAATATGTAAAGGCCTACAATATGTAAAGGCCTACAATATGTAAAGGCATATGTTATGGCCTACAATATGTAAAGGCCTACAATATGTAAAGGCTTCCAATATGTAAAGGCCTACAATATGTAAAGGCATACAATATGTAAAGGCATACATTATGGTCTACAATATGTAAAGGCATACATTATGGCCTACAATATGTAAAGGCATATGTTATGGCCTACAATATGTAATGGCCTACAATATGTAAAGGCCTCCAATATGTAAAGGCCTACAATATGTAAAGGCATACATTATGGCCTACAATATGTAAAGGCATACATTATGGCCTACAATATGTAAAGGCATACATTATGGCCTACAATATGTAAAGGCCTCCAATATGTAAAGGCATACATTATGGCCTACAATATGTAAAGGCATACATTATGGCCTACAATATGTAAAGGCATACATTATGGCCTACAATATGTAAAGGCCTACAATATGTAAAAGCCTACAATATGTAAAGGCTGTAAAGGCATACATTATGGCCTACAATATGTAAAGGCATACATTAAGGCCTACAATATGTAAAGGCCTACAATATGTAAAGGCCTACAATATGTAAAGGCATATGTTATGGCCTACAATATGTAAAGGCTTCCAATATGTAAAGGCCTACAATATGTAAAGGCATACAATATGTAAAGGCATACATTATGGCCTACAATATGTAAAGGCATACATTATGGCCTACAATATGTAAAGGCCTCCAATATGTAAAGGCCTACAATATGTAAAGGCATACATTATGGCCTACAATATGTAAAGGCCTACAATATGTAAAAGCCTACAATATGTAAAGGCTGTAAAGGCATACATTATGGCCTACAATATGTAAAGGCATACATTAAGGCCTACAATATGTAAAGGCCTACAATATGTAAAGGCCTACAATATGTAAAGGCATATGTTATGGCCTACAATATGTAAAGGCTTCCAATATGTAAAGGCCTACAATATGTAAAGGCATACAATATGTAAAGGCATACATTATGGCCTACAATATGTAAAGGCATATGTTATGGCCTACAATATGTAAAGGCCTCCAATATGTAAAGGCCTACAATATGTAAAGGCATACAATGTGTAAAGGCATACATTATGGCCTACAATATGTAAAGGCCTAACACTTCACACCCCTTGCCTTATGGGGGTCCTTTTACATGCCTTAGGCATGAATAGCTTGACCATATTTACATAGACCGAACGGTACTCAGTGGGCAATGTGGCCAGTACCACACAAGTTATCTCGGAACAGTTACATCTGATGGGAGTTACCTTGAAGAAATTAGAACAAGAATTGCCATTGCAAAGCTAGCCTTTTGCAAGATGAAAAACATACTGACCAAAACAAAAGATGATACGAGAAAGTGTGTTGAAGGGCTACCAAGAACCTGTACTTTTGTATGGATGTGAAGCGTGGACAATGAAAAACATCTGATGGCTGTGGAAATGTGGTTTCTGAGGAAAATGCAAAGAATACCATGGACAGGCAGAAAAACCAATGAGCAAGTCCTCCAAGAAACAAATGAAGATCGTAAACTGATTAGAGACAGACGTAGACTCAAAATGTTTTGGACATGTGAGAAGAATTGGAGAACTTGGTGACAACTGGCAAGATCAAAAGGAAGATTCCATGGGGAAGACCGAAAAGAAATACCTGGATGGCTTGGCCTCGTGGCATGGTCGAGACAACGCTGAGCTGATCCACGACTCTGGTGAACGAGTGAGATGGCAAAACATGAGCACCCATGCTTATCTGCATGGCACATGATGGATGGATGGATGGGTGGAATTAAAAGTACTAAAGTTAAGAGGGTTGACTTCAATGCGCCCCATTTGACTCGGTCTCTGAAAAAAGAAGCCACCTTCAGAGACCACTGCATAAAGCATGAACTCCCTTGCTCTAGCGATGACCCTGAAGTTTCTGGAGAATAAAACTACACTGAATGAAGTAGTCCAGGGAATGAGCCCACGACCTTCAGAGTGTGAGGCAAGTGGCTGAACCACTTTGTCATGGAGACACCCTTATTTACCAGTTATGATGCTGTAATAACTTCAAGCATCAACTTTAAATCAATTACAGCACTTGGTAAATCTATTATCTGGAAAATGAAGCTAACATGACCAACTTCTCTGGTGCTTTGCAACCCATGTTTTGTCAGATGCTGTTTAATAACCCTATTGTTTGGGTGTTCATTATTATACTATATCTATCAAATATTCCTCAGAAGAGAACAGAATATACATTTAAGCAGTGGCAACAATTGTTTCCATCCTGATTTCAATCAGTCATATGTGTGAGGTCTCCAAGCCTGAGTGCAAGGTCTGGATTCTGAATGTATCAAATGGGCATTTGCTATGACATTTTCTCCAAATGTGTGGATCCCAGCAAGCTTCTCATAGTGGAGACAATGAACCTCAGGACAAGTAAAACGACATGACATCCCAACCCAATTGACATTAGCAGGACATTTGAAAGAGACTGTCCTGCTACCTTTTATTGGCTAAAAGATTTGTCTACGGGAAACACTACATGCAGCTTTCTGAGACAGACTGCCTGCAAAAGCACTGTCAGATAACGCAGATGTATGAAAAGAAAACAACGTGTTACAGGTCCTTTGCAAAATGGCAATGTTTATCATGGCCCACCACAAAGTTTCTTGATCCCTTGCCAGTTCTGCCTCAAGCGTCCTCATGATCAAGGTTTCGCAATGTCCTGTGTGCATCTTCATGCTAGTTGATCCCTGCCTCTCCTTCAAGGAACCTAGTCTTCTATCACTGAACTCTCCATACCAATGTCACATTTAATGTGGCCAAACTATTGTTTCCAAGACATGATGCTGTTTATAAGCCAGTTTTCTTCATGTACAGATTTTGAACAATGTCCAAATTTCTACAATCTTTTCTGCAGCATTTAAACTCAAATGCTCTGGTTTTCTTCTTTAGTGATTGTGAAATGGTCAAAAAATAACAGTAAAACATACTGAGAAGTTTTATGCTATTTTAAAAACATGCAGCAAAAAACGAAATGCACTTACTGAAAGGCAAAAACACTTCCATGTATTTCCTTTTTTCTTCTGAACTCTCTATCCTGGAGTGGGGGGTTGTTACGCATCAAAAACTGGTGTCTTGTACCCACGAAGCTCAGGTGCTGTTTGATGGTAAATGTCAAATATCAAAGGTAAAATTAGCCCCAAATTCTCCTTGTGTGATCTATGGGAAGAGACTAGGGTACTTATTGAAATACCTGTGTACAATGAAAGCGATCCTTTAGAAACCAAATCATCTTCAACAGTTGACCATGTCTCATATTCTGACTGAGCCAAAACTTCAGAATTTGTATATTTTTCAAAAGTATTTTCAGCAGTGTTTAATGTGATCTCTTACGTTATCTCTTATTTTCTCAAAATGTTCTTAAGAATCTGATTGATGTGTGTTCAAATCTGACTACTTTGTATATTTTTAAATAGTTTATATTCCCTAAATATTTTAAGAATGTTATCGGTTGATTTCTGATGTATTTCCCATTCAAAATTGTAATATAAGTACATCTCAAATGTTTTCAAGTTGTTTCTCATATTTGGTTAGACTGTTTCAGGGCTGTAAAATACAACAGACCAGTTACACATATAATTATTTCTTTCCACAGCTCAATATTGATACTTTATGTAAGGAGCCGGCTCTGTGGCAAAGGGGTCAAGGTTCGTAATCCGGTATACCGCGTTCAAAACACCTGCGGGCGATTTGGCAGCAGACCACCTTGTGTTGGTTTTTTTATTACATAATATGGGTGCCGGTCGTTAAGAAAATGGCAAACTACTGAACGTAAACTTGCCCAGGAATCACGAACAGCCAAAAAATGCTGGGGTTGACTGCTATGTCCTGTAAAGAATATGCAACTAACTTTTTTTTAAATGTAAGAAATGTTTGTTTCTTCCAGTATGCTACTTCTGCAATCCTAGATTTGACTTCATCGCCACAACAAGCATCCTTTGTAATAATTTGGCACAGATAGGAAAACATCTGCACGTGTTCATTGGTCCTTCTGGCAATGTACTTTTCTTTTTGCCCAATTTTATTTTCATAGTAAATACTTTTGGCTTTGGTGACACTTTTTTGGTCTTTTTATCTGTACCTTCTATGATTGACTGGTCAACTACAGACATGATGGCACATATTTTCTGTACCTTCTATAATTGACTGGTCAACTACAGACATGATGGCACGTATTCTGTATCTTCTATGATTGACTGGTCAACTACAGACATGATGGCACATTTTCTCTGTACCTTCTATGATTGATTGGTCAACTACAGACATGATAGCACATATTTTCTGTACCTTCTATAATTGACTACAGACATGATGGCACGTATTCTGTATCTTCTATGATTGACTGGTCAACTACAGACATGATGGCACATTTTCTCTGTACCTTCTATGATTGATTGGTCAACTACAGACATGATAGCACATATTTTCTGTACCTTCTATAATTGACTACAGACATGAAGGCACGTATTCTGTATCTTCTATGATTGATTGGTCAACTACAGACATGATAGCACATTTTCACTGTACCTTCTATGATTGATTGGTCAACTACAGACATGATAGCACATATTTTCTGTACCTTCTATAATTGACTACAGACATGATGGCACGTATTCTGTATCTTCTATGATTGACTGGTCAACTACAGACATGATGGCACATTTTCTCTGTACCTTCTATGATTGATTGGTCAACTACAGACATGATAGCACATATTTTCTGTACCTTCTATAATTGACTACAGACATGATGGCACGTATTCTGTATCTTCTATGATTGACTGGTCAACTACAGACATGATGGCACATTTTCTCTGTACCTTCTATGATTGATTCGTCAACTACAGACATGATAGCACATATTTTCTGTACCTTCTATAATTGACTACAGACATGATGGCACGTATTCTGTATCTTCTATGATTGATTGGTCAACTACAGACATGATAGCACATATTTTCTGTACCTTCTATAATTGACTACAGACATGATGGCACGTATTCTGTATCTTCTATGATTGATTGGTCAACTACAGACATGATAGCACATATTTTCTGTACCTTCTATAATTGACTGGTCAACTACAGACATGATGGCACGTATTCTGTATCTTCTATGATTGACTGGTCAACTACAGACTTGACATCTTTTTCTCACCACTGATATTAACTTTGGCAGGTCCACAAGGCCAAATGGGTAAAAGTGCATGTTCTTAAACATTCCTTGTGTTGATGGCGAAGTAAGCGGTTCAACCCCTACACCGCACAGCTGGTCTAAAATGTTGACCTGTCATCCTTGACTTGGGGATGTTAATTACAAGTACCTCTGAAGTCAGTGGGTTCGCCTGATGGCGAGTGACAATAGGGAAAGCTAACCTGCACGCAAAATTCAGTCCATCACTACTATAAATAGTGTGTGTGGACTACGCTTGAGTTCAAAGCGAGCGAACGCAAAATAAAAAATAAGTCTGAAATGGAGGTCAGCATGGTCAAATTGATAAGAGCTCACTCTTAAACTTCTGGTGTACTGATACCAAAGTAGCGGGTTCAACCCCTACATCGGTCAGTTGGACTAAAATGTTGACATCTCACCCTTGATTAAGGGCATAAATTACATGTACCTCTGAACTTTCTGAACTACAGTCAGCATAAGGTCACCATACAGTGGAAACCATCCCATAGTGGAGTACCCGGAAACAATAGAGCTGATCAATTGGCTAAGAAAAGGGTAAAGGAAGAACAGCCTGATGTGCCCATTACATACAACCAAAAGAAAAGAATGATAAAATCAGTCAGGCCACCAAAACCTGCTCAAGATGACTACCACATTATGGACAGACCAGAACAAGTCATTACTGTGCACCTCAGATTAGGACACAATAGATTACGCAACCACATGTATACAAAATTCAAGATTGGTGAATCAGCCATGTGCACATGTGGATTGGCGTCGCAGACAGCAGAGCACAAACTACAACATACCCAGGCATATGGACCACTGAGCGAACTAAAAAAGACAAAATTCAAGAGACTACATTGCAGTTATAGACATTTCAAGCGAACAAAAGAAGAAAAAACATGTACCTCTGAAGTTGGAGTGGGTTCATCTGATGGCGAGGGACGCGTAATAGGGAAAGCTAATCAACATGCCCAAAAAAACGTCCAATGCACTAGAAGCAGTAGCACATCAACGGACTGTGTGTTCAAAGCAAGCAAATGAAAAAAAGAACTTTCTAAACAGACAAGTTTTCTATTTGCTTCATCCATATGTTCTGAACTGTATGGGTGTGGTGATAATAAACATCCATGTGTTCTGAACTATATGGGTGTGGTGATAATAAACATCCCTGCTTCAGTCCTTTTTCTTAGACCTGTACTAGGCCATAACCACACTGGACCAGGTGTGTTGAACTGGTCAGCAGGTAACACTGAATGCAAGGTGCAACAATTAGATACACGATAATTTGCGCCCAGGTGATGTGATCATCTACTTGTATGGCTTTGTGCTAAGAGAGTAAAATAAGTACCTTGGAGTTCATAGCTAAGGTTAATGGACAGTTCAGTGTAGGAGAGCCTGGCATATGATACATCTAGTCCGAGAATAAAGTGGAGGGAGTCACTGAAGCATTCCACTAACTGGAGGATAAACTGCCCACACATGTCTGATTGTAATGGACTCAGTGCTTGCTAAGCAGGTTAAATACAGGTATGCTATGTGCAGTGGCATGCAGCAATTTAAAAATCTAAGATAGGGAGCATCCATTGGATCTTTTCTCCAGGGCATGCTGGTGTGCTCAGAAATTAGCGGACAAATTGGCTAGATCTGCACCTCTGGGTAGGGCATTGATGCATGGGGCAGATGCAATCAGTGCCCTTTGGGATCATGTGTATATCTTGAGAGAGCATTGCTGGAGAGAATGGTGCAGCAGGGAGTGACCAAAAAATCTAACATACTGAATTCAAGGAAAGGTCAGATGGGTACAGATTGCAGCTGATGCCATTAGTTTTTGGATTCTGGTTACTGAAGATGAGGACAGAGCACATATGAATGACCCGAGTGCTGTGATTTTGGTTCTTGACTCAGACTCTGATTGGAACTGAACTCCATTCTTTCTGTTAGTGCTATGTTTATCATATGGGTTCCGTACAGATCAGAATTTGTTTAATAATTGAATTCTACATCATGTTCCAAAACGAAGCTTATTCTATGGCACACCACTGAATGCATTTTCGCAGTCAAGAAAACAGATAAGATATGATATGTGCAATCAAACATACTTTACCTTATTAGCAGGCAGCTTCACAATATGTGATCGATTGCTTGATATAATCCTGCAAATTAAACCAAATATAAAACATGCACATGAATATGAAAAATATTTCATTGTATACGTGTCTTAGTTATGAAAATGCATATGGAAGAATCACTCTTCTCACTAATGGAGAATTAACATCTTACCTGGTTTGGCCATGCTTATAAAAGTAGAAGAGGGAGATGAAAGATTTTTCAGAAAGCATTTTACCATTCATTCTATTGATTTCATTCTTGATATTTTCCAGCTTTTTTTTTTTTAATAAATGTCCTGAAATTTTCATGCTCCAACACTTAATTTGTATAGTTGATTTGGTAACACCTCTAGCACATGTTTTTCCTACAAAGACTAAAGTAGAGCCTATTGAAGATCTTAAATTTAATCAGTAAAATGACAATCTTAAATAGGAAAGTAATAACGACAAGCAATGCTGTCTAGCCAACAGGCAAAAGCAAGAAAATTAGTTTCATACCCTTTACAGGATATGTTGCAGTCAACCCCAGCATTTTTTGGTTGTTTGTGATTACTTGGCAGGTTTATGTTCAGTAGTTTGCTATCTCTTTCTGAACAACTGGCATTCATACCTGTATAAAACTAGCACAAGACGGTCTGAATCCAAACTGGCCACAATAAATCTGGTGATAAAATGTCAATCTTTAATAAGGAAATAAACTATGCAGTCTAGCTGCTGCAGTTATTTAGATAAAATGTTTGACTACATTAAACAACCTATTCCCTTGGATCAAAGATACTTATTCCTGGTTACCAGCTTCCAGAATTCAATCAATGCTACACAATATAATCAGTTAAAACAATACAAAAGACACTTTCACCCCTGTTTTGCTTTTCAGCACCAGGCTAAAGTAACCTAGTTTAAACTGGTATATATACTACCATGGGCTAAAACAATACAAAACACCTCTTAACCTGTGCTTTGCTTCTCAAGGCCATGTTAAAAACAATCTTGTTAAAATTCCGATATGTGAATTATAGTTAAACAATGCAAAAGACCTCTCCATCCCTGTTACATGATTAGAGCTCTGTATGTGCTGCATACATTTGGGATATCTACACTAGGGTATTCAATCAATTCACTGTTTGCAGAGACAAGTTCTAGCTTTTTATCTATCATGTCCAAGAGTTGTAAGCGAGCATTTTAGCGAAGATAGTGAATGCGCTGACGGCATGAGTGTGGTCAGGTGCAGGTTCGACATCAGACTCACCTGTGAAAGTGAGGGAAAGACTACCACCTATTTGCCTGTGAAAGTGAGGGAAAACCCTGTTCCTCCGTGAATGTGATGGTGCTACCACATCACAGACCCATATCAGAAAATTGCTTCAGGACATTTTGTTTAAAGTGTTGGAGCTCTTTGTGTGGCTCTTTCTCCTGATAACGTTACTTGGCCAAATCCTAGGATTTTACATTTTTTAAAAATTAAGTCATATTTGAGCTGTCCCTGCTTGTTTAATACTGTTTTCTTTTCTCTTATAATTACGTTTACAGCTCACCATAAGCATTACATTTCTGTTTCAGCTATTCTATACTCACGTGTCAAAGTCTGAAACATATATAATGTCTGTCGGAAGATGAGTCCATAGTTAAACAATTATTCAGAAATATTAGAAGACAAAATATTTCAAAATGATTATGGGATTTTTTTAACTCCAGCCACTGAAGTGTGTAATACACTATAAACACACAAAACCTATACTACAATTTGTTCAAAGTTCACACTAATAAAGGAAGTAGAAATCTCACTAATCCTGAGAGTTTCATTTGTTTTGGAAGTAGTGAACAAGCAAGAATTATTTTCAACGGTTAATTGGGCATGCAACCAATATTATATTCAGTCCTTGCAACTATTTTTTTAACACATATTTAACATTAAAATGTAAAATCTAGCAGTAAACAATACAATGAACATATGGCAATAACAATACAAATTGTGAGATAAATTTGCATGCACTTGATCTGACTCACACCCTACCAGCCCCCTTCCCTTTGTTTATAAAGCACACACACGTTAAATGGTTAAAGCATTATGGTAAGTAGTACAGCTAAACCAGTCTTGTTCTGCCTGAAAGTTGGTAAGAAGTAACAATCCAAAAGTGCTAAATATTACAGACCAAACATTGTCGTTAAATGACAAATTTTCACATTTCTACATTTTAGGTTAGAAAAACAGTCCATAAGGAAGAAAAATAAAAAGTTTACTAAAACAATGAGTGAAATTTTCTGACAAGGCAGTAACATCTAAACAATGCTTACCATCTTAACAGTGGAAAACATAGTTCATGTTGTGCCCGTAAAATCATCTCCAATTCTGTCTCATGGTGCTTCACCATTTCTTCTACTATAGGTATCTTGTTAAGAACTGCATTTAATAAGTTATAATCTTTGTTCTGCAAAATAAAAAACACAAATGAACATTTCATTGGCACCTTGCCGTCTTGACAGACGATAGTTTGTGCTTCAAAAAGTCAATTACCCATGGCGGTAGCGAATGTGACATAAGACCAATTCGCACTGTAAATCTTCGTCTACAGTGGGTGCATGTGAACACCTGGTCATTTCCACCATCATGCACCATCTTAAGTCTCACATGCTCGGTGTGCGACTTATCTGCAATAATTGTCTCCTTTTTCTTTATTCCATTTCTGATGTTTGCCCTCCAAGCAAAACGTTCAGCGGCGACTTGCTCCAAATGTGCATTATCAATGCCTGTATCAATCATGTTCTGCTTACACACATCTTTGTATCATAGTAGAGGTTCTCCCAGACTTTTTCTTAGCCTGTTCATTGTTGTTGCTGCCTTACCAATCCGGATGTTGATTTCCTGATCTAGGGATAATTTGCTATTTACCACTGATCCTAGGTATGTAAAATGGTCTACAAATGTATATCATAGATTATTTACATATACATGCTTCAACACAAAGTTAATTTTTCTTAATTTTCTTTTCTGAATGAGGTATTTTTTCCAATTATTTTCAATGACATTGCTCAGTTTGATGCTAATGGGAGAATGTTTAGAGAAAGCTCAGAGGCCAACTGTCTGTATGCAGCAAAAAGAAAAATTAAAAATATAGGTATTAGGAAAAAAGAAACAGAGGAAAGGAAACTAACAAGCTTACAAAAGTCACAGTCATTGAATGTCAAAAAGTGAGTACTAAAATGTGACATGCTGAAATGTACCTGTTCTGCTATATGGCAGTGAGTCATGGAATGTGAACAGATTGGGAAGAGCTTGGAGGCAATGGAGATGTGCTTTGAGATGCATGTTGCAAATACCTTGACTAACAACAAGGCCTGGAAAAGGCTAATGACAGTAGAACATTATATACAAATATAAGAAGACAGTGTTCTTTGATCAAGCAATGAGAAGAGGCGTAAAACATGACTAGCTGTTCAGCAGTAGAAGACAAAGGTGGCAGACAAAATAAAATGATTAGGCAGACAAAATAAAATGATTAACTGGGCTGGTGGCATGAAAGATTATCATCAATAGAATCAATGCAGAACAGTACGGACCAAGATCTGTAGAGACATGCATGAATGCCTACACCTCTTGCTAGGGCACATGATGAAGCCTATATAATGATCTATAAACAAGATCAATCGGCCGGTCCATTGGCTGAAGGCTTGCAAGCGCGGTTCGTGATCCGCTTACCATCACATTCGAAACGCAGCCGCGACCGATTTGTGCAGCAGACCATATCGCGTTGTGTTATACCGTGTTGGTATGGGAGCCAGTTCAGAAAGCAATGGCAAACTACTGAACGTAAAATGTTGCCTAGTACATTAACAGCAGCTGAAAAATGCTGGTGTTGACTGCAAAATCCTGCAATGGATATGCTACATTTAAAAAAAAAAAAAAAAAAAAAACAAACAAGATCAGCAGTAAAATAAGGCAAAAACAAGTAACTCTCCTGAAACTTAGATCAGAAACTAAAGCGATTCTAGATAATTTTCCGGATTGTTCTGTCATTTCATGTTGGGTTATTTAGTCCAGAGATACTAAGAAGTGTTTTAACATATCACTCAACTATAAGTCTTGGCTTGTGACTACTAATGAACTTATAGGTCACTGAAAATGTTATGAGCGCATTCGATGAGAGTTCAATACCTGCACTTGCCATTCACTAAGAGAGGCAAAGACTGGCCATTTTTCCATGCATTTGAGCTTTAAAAATGTGATGCTTCTAACACTTCAAATTCATAGCACTTCTTGGTTCAGAATTTGTTTTTAATTGATTTAGTGCCGAAGGATAATATACCGCCAAATGTGATCTTTCATTTGGACAGAATGACGATATAATCACACAAAGGTCAACATGTTTGGTTTCATGAGATCTTCCACAGTATCAATGCTCAGTGAACAGAAAATTACATTATAATACTTGTTCATTTAACTGTGTACCAGGTTTGGTCCAAATCTTTTTGTTTCGCACTGAATCAGTTAATGAACTTAATCCATGAAATTAATTCATTTTTCCCTTGTCTTTCACATGGGATTTTCCTAGCCTAAAAGGATGAGTACTACATATTTTCCTGGAAAGAAAAGGTAACAAAGGGCCCTCACCATAATGCCGTGACTTAGTTATACATGAAAGCTTATCACTTCATGCCCTTACCTGATTATACATTATAGGAATACCCTGATCTTATACAGCAGACAGGAGTTTTTGCCACATTTTAATTCATTAACATTTTAGAATACATTGGAGTACAGTGGTTACATACTGTGGTGCTGACAGGGATTTCTGAGTAACCTGCTAAACAAGAGCAATTTTCAAGGTAAAGCGTCAAAGCAAGATATAATTTATTCCAGAGAAACAAACTGTACAGCTTAGTTTGAGTGGTCTAATTTTTTAGTAAAAAAGTCTTATGAAAGCCAAACAAGGTGCGAGTGGTCAAGCAATTCTAGTCCCATGTGTGGATACATAGGTTGAAAGTGATGTCATACTTGTTTATGTGTTACATTTACATTTTTCAACATGGCCTGTGTAGCAAAAGGTAAGCAACCTTCAAATTACTGCTCTCAAAACTTCCACTGGCAACCAAGCAATAAATCAAATGTTGTAACCTTCTTTAATGAACACACTTCATTCTATAAACTGAATAAATATCTCAACTCTTGGATGTGTGGCCAATTCATTTATATTGGTAGGGTTCATAATGCTTGGATAAGGCTTAAAGATGATTTTAACGTTTTTCTATGAAAGCAACATATTATTCTAGACCTGTCCAAACTTGTAAGTTCTAAATATTTTATAAATATTTTTAAATTGAATATTTGTTTCCTTACTCCTGGATGTAAGGCCAATTGATTTTCATTGGTGGGATGCACAATGCTTGGATACGGATTGAAGGTGACATTATTGCGACGTGATCTGGCAGCAGCTTTTGTCAAAAGAATCAACAGATTGACAACCTATAAAGATTAAGAATATGAACAATTATATATAACCTTAAAATTTGTAAGTAAATCCCTGAAATAATTTATCACTTTTCTCACTTCAGGCTTACAGATATACTCTTTTAGCAACCAAATAATCCAGTAGTAAACATGGCAATATATATATATCAATCAATCAATCATGTGCCATGCCGGAAAGCGTGGGCGGTCATGACTCGCCATTTCACTCGATCACCAGTGTCGTGGATCAGCTCAGTGTTCCTGTCTCGTCCATGCCATGTTGCCAAGCCATCCAGGTATTTTCCTCTCGGTCTTCCTCTTGGTCTGTTCCCCTAGATCTTGCCAGTTGTCACTAAGTTCTCCAATCCATTTCTTCTCATAACATGTCCAAAAAATTTTGACTGTCTACGTCTAATTTCTCTAATCAGTTTACGATGTCAACCAGTGTTTTCAATATATATATATATATGATATATTTTTGTTGTTGCGCTCACTCTCTCTGAACTCAAGCGTAGTCCAAACAAGTCACACTACTTATAGTGCACCAGACTGATTTTTGTGTGTGGATTAGCTTTCCCTATTACCAGTGTCCCTCACCATCAGGCAAAACCATTCTGATTTTAGTTGATCAGTGTAGGGGTTAAACCCACTATATTAGTAACAGCATACCTGAGAATGAACACACTTATCCATTCGGCCATGCTGATCTCCTGATATAGATATAAATCAAAGACACCACCAATCATACATAGTCGGAACCTATTCGAACACTAACTCAGTACAGAGTACATGCCCCCCTTAAAAAAAAAACAGTAATAGAAAATTATCTCGAACTAGCCAGCCAATAAACATTCCCATATGTATAGCAGTTACAACTTCCTTAGGTATTTATAATGTCCGTGTTATACACAACCTCAGAGAGTCATGTATTATTGATTATTTTTCAATGCATTTTAATACTTCTTGTTCTTTTGGTGTCTAAGATTAGCTTCATAAATGAACCTGAATTAAATAATGTTAGAGGAAATAGAGAAGGGCAGAATATCAGACGAGCCTGCTTGCCCAATTCTTAACCCTTAGAAAATAAAGTTTGTTTGTTCATTCAATATAGATATAGATAGATATGTTTACATTTACTATGAATGATACAAATACTGTAAATGCAACTAATAAATGCATCTTTCCATGTTATGGTGTTACAAATATGTACTACCAGCAAGTTTTTCATTTTACCCTTTTTAGTGTTAAGGCATTGAAAAAGTAATGAAAATCAATGGAAACCACAAGTTGGGTAAAATAGTCTAGGACCATTTTTCACTGTACAAATAAAAAACCACAATTTATACTCCATGTCTTCAAAATAGCTAAGTGACTGTTCTTCTGGAAGCCAGTCTTTGAAACCTCTCCATCTCGTTGATGCTAATATCCTCAGCATTCTTGAATCAAAGCCCTTTCAGTGCCAATTTGAGGTGAGGAAACAGGAAGAAAACCAGATTGTCAAGTTTGGAAAGTAGGAGGATGTTCCAGGGCAGTCACATTATGTGCTGCAAAGTACTGCTTCACCCTACGCAATTAACCTACTGGCTCGTTAACACTCAACACGTCTACCCTGTTTTGCCTCTTGGAACAGTTCATCATCCAACTCGCAACAAGCAGTCCTATCTGTGACCACCTCATGTAGATTGCTGTGTCCACCACCTTTTATTTATTTGCCTTTAGTTCCTTCCTCCATGTGTTTGTAGGTCTTCCTTTATTTTATTTGCCCTGTGGGTACTAGCAAAGGGACTTTTTACTTAGGTTTTCTCAGTGTGTATCCAGTGCCAGCGTCTTTCTATCACCTCTTGATTAGCTGTAATCTGACTAGTTATATCCTTAGCTCTACATTAGTGATTCTGCCATACCATTTTAGCCCTGTTCTGTGCAGGCAACAATTAATGAAGGTTTTGTTTATTTGTAATCATTTTAGTCAGTCATGATTGTGATCTATATAGCAGCACTGATTTAATCTCATCTCATCATGTTCATCTTGTACCTTGTGGCACCGAGGTGAAGTATATACAGCAGGAGAGTGCCCACTTATGGGCTTCATGTATCGATATTCCCATGATTTAATGTAGAGTTTAATATTCTAATTTTAGTATTAGTTTTAATGTCCTTTGATTTCAACAAGTTTCCTAGTGCTATAAAAGCGCCTCATGCCATTTATACTCATTTTAATATCTCTCTGCTCCTGTCTCTGTCTACATTGCTACATAAAAAAGAGTAATTTCACCTCACAGGTGCCTTTAAGGGAAGCAAAGAATATTAACACAAACCTACCAAGTATGTCATAAAAAGCCACTAGGGAAGGTTGGTCTTAGGCCTTGCTATCCCATCTCAGAAAACTTTAACTGCTAAATCCAACCAAACATGCCTTGAATACTGAGCAAAGCAAAACTGGACATTTGGACCTTGTTCAATCAAAGGTATTTTCAAATTCAATGATGCTTATGTACAACACACACACTTCCGTTAAGTCAATTTGACAGCATGTGAGATGCTTAAATCAGCATTTTCCATCAGGAAATTGCAATAATTGTCAAGACAGAATTGATCAATCAAACAGGAGTCAATTATTCTAGTATTACTTTGAGCCATGTAGAATTCCATATATATCTCAGAGAAAAATAGAATGTGTTTACCTGAGGCTCACTAACAACATGATCTGCAGCACCTGCCATAACTCCAAGTGTGTGATAAGAAAAAGTACACAATGGATTGGAGCAGACGACTGGCTGTAAATATAAAGACAATAACAATCATAAATGTTCCTTCTTCATTGAGTGTATTGCAGAATGGTTTCCTTGACCCTCCATAACACTTTGCTCTCTATTAGTTTTTTGGTTGTTTCTTTTTTGCACTCGCTTACTTGCTTTGAATTCAAGTGTAGTAAATACACACTATTATTAGTGCTGGACTGAATTTTGCTTGTGGATCAGCTTTCCCTATTAAGTTTCCCCTCGCCATCAGGCGGACCCCACTCCAACTTCAGAGGTACTTGTAATATAGGTCCCCAAGTCAATGATGAGAGGTCAACATCTTAGTCCAACTGTCTGGTGCAGGGGTTGAACCCCTTACCTCGGCATCAGCACATCGGATGTTTAAGAACACGCATTCTTATTCATTCGGCCATGCTGACCTATTAGCAGTTTTTTGTTGTGTTTATAAAGGGGGAAGGTTACAGTGTCTACCTCAGTTTTGGAACGTACAGGGTTCAATCTTTGCATTGGGCTGGGAACATTTCCAAGAAACATTGTTCCCTAATGTCATATTCCTCTATCTCTTAGGTAGTGAGATTTGATATTTAGCTTTCTCGAATAAGGGTGAAAAGCAGGTGTCGTGTGTAAGTTGTGCACATTAGAAATCCCATAGCAGCTGAGAGTAGGCCATAAGTCTGCTATCCATGCAAGATTGTTGGTAAGAGAAAACCTACCCACGGATAGATGCAGCCTCTTACCTTGCATGGAATTAGCCTTGAGGACGTAAAATTTAAATGCATAACAAAGTGAGACTAACTAGGTGTCATGTACTTCCCCTTGAAAAAGAAACGAAGAATATATCTTTCCATGAGATGGCGTAAGAGTATTCTTTCTTTTAGCTACCCTTTACTTAGATTCCCTTTAATTTTACAAGTATACTAATCTTTGTTCGATGAATTTATTAGAGAATTTATGGAAAATATACAAGTTACAAAGCCTTCAAACAAAAGGTGCACACAAAGATTTAATCAGCTATTGAAATTCACTATCCCAGCAACAATCACTTTAAAACAGCAACTGTTTGTGTCAAATGGAGATTAGGTGAATAATTGAGCACAACTGGTTAAGAGTTGAGTTATTTTGAGTTATTTGGCAGCTTAGAAAGCCTAGGTAAAGTATTTGAACACTACATGGCAGTACGAAAAGGCAAAGAATACCATGGACAGACAGAAAGACCAATGAACAAGTCCTACAAGAAACAAATGAAAATCGTAAACTGATTAGAGACAGACGTAGACAGTCACAATTTTTTGTCACATTATGAGAAGAAAAAATTGGAGAACTTAGTGACAACTGGCAAGATCGAGGGGAAGAGAACAAGGGGAGGGCAGAGAAGTAAATATCTGGATGGCTTGGCCACATTGTATGGTCGAGACAGGAACCCTGAGCTGATCCACAACTCTGGTGATCGAGTGAGATGGCAAAACATGACCGTCCATGCTTACCGGCATGGCACATGATGGTGGTGGTGATAGTGTGGTAACTTTTTTTTTTAATTCCCACTGAGGTGTGACATTTGTTTTAATTGACCTAGGCTTCAAGGTCAATCCAGCTTAAAATGCATACAAAGAAAACTAGATAGTAAAGACAGCCAGTATTATACTGACCATATCATCCAAGTACAACCACACACAAAATGCCCTGAAGCTGGAAGCTGCTATGGGTCTGTGGTGTGTCTTTCTTCACCTCTTGATTCTTTGTAATTTGTTTCTCTCCACGAGCTTCTCATTGGTGATTTTATCATTCCATTTGAGCCCAACTTTTTTTCCACAGGCACCAGTTAGTGAGTGAATGCTGTCTACTGTTAACCCTACCAGACCGCTATACCAATTTTTCGGTAATTTCCTAATCTGCCGCTATACCGCTGTACCTAATTTTCAGTATTTTGCCTAGTACGTGAAAAAAATGCGTCACAAACTAAAAATAACCAACCAATCGTGGTCAAACCTCACGGTTAGCCATTACAAATGTCTTCCCCCATAGGTTTGAATTGACTGTGGTTTAAAGCGAAAAAATTCCTGAAAATTCACAATGAAACGAGCGGCTGATGAACCAAGCACTTCAACAAGAAAGCGAAGTAGGTCTAGGCTTTTCACAGTCCAACAGGTGATCGATACTTTGGTTTGTTCAGACTGGATTGGCACAAAAAGGTGGAATATTGGCGCTAGATGCCAGGTAGACCTATTGTCTACAATGTCTCCAAGTTACATCTTATTCTAACCACTTGTTTGCATGTAACTAACATTTTTCTATATCATGTTGGTTTTTTCTATTTAATGCTCAGGAGCCCAGGTAATAGGGACAGTTAGGTTCAGGCCTCAGGTCTGGTAGGGTTAATACTTTTAGTTGCTCCTGTTTCTGATCCATGATCCATATAGTAGCGATTTACCATTTTTTTTTAATGTTACATATCCCTTACAGGACGTTGCAGTAAACACTAGCATTTTTCAGCTGCTGTTGATGTACTAGGCAAGTTTTACATTCAGTAGTTTGCCATTGCTCTCTGAACGACCGGCTCACATACCCCAGTAAGTTACCAGCGCTGTGTGATCTGCTGCTGAATCTCGCGCAGCTGTGTCTCCACGTGGATAATGGGATTACAAACAACGCCATTAACTCCTTGGCCGGGGAGACCGATTTAACATTGGAGTCATGTACTACCCTTGAAAAAGAAACGAAGAATATATCTTTCCATGAAATGGCGTAAGACAAGTCAGTTTAGAGATTGCATTAGTCCATAATTCTGTTTTATCATAGGCCCTCATTCAGCAAAATTAGATGGGCTTAAACTTAAACCTAATCAAATGTTATAGAAGATTCATTTACACAAAGATAAAAGAATATAATTTTAATCGTTAATTCTAATTGCAAAAATCTATGGAAGAATAACTGAAATTTCATCCCATCGCCTTCCATCACTTAATCCTTACACTTATTTGGCAGTTATTTTTAACTCATTGAGACTGGGAGATCAATTTTTGGGGTCTTTTTTGGGGTGTTACATTCTATTGTTCATGGCGGGATAACTTGTGCTTAACATTTTGCTTCATTTAATCCTGGTTATTTCCCCTTGATTATCACTATATAAACGACCCTCTTTGAACGCTACCTTGAGCAGAGCAACCAGACAGACATGGGAGGCCGAAATCTGGCCAAGGAGGTCACCTCAGACAGATGCAAGGCCCAGAACACTTCGGATGAAGACACTGACAGTGAAAGAAATCAAGGCTGTGCTTCGACGATCAAAAAACAGTGCTCCAGGTCCTGATGGCATAAGATACGACAACATAAATAGGTGTACCGACAATGAGCTAGAGAAACTAGCAGACATGTACAACAACAGTATAGGGAGTGCTAGCATCAAGGAGGAATGGTTACACAGCTATCTGATTCCCTTGCCGAAGCCTGACAAAGACCACACAAAAATTCAGGGATATCGAATTATAACCATGCAGAATACAATAGGCAAGCTGCTGGAGAAGGTAATTGCCAGGAAAATATCAAGCCAACTAGAAAGGCAAGGTGTTTTCCCACCTACCCTGGGTGGGTACCGTCCAAAAAGAGAAACCTGGACCAATGCAGCAGTCTTTGCCCATGATGTCTATGAAGGTTTCCACTCAGGCACTGAAACCGTTGCTGCAGGGATTGATCTTGAGGACGCATACAACAGAGTACCACTGGATTTTTTAATGTTTCAGCTTCTTGAACTAAACGTTAAGTCCATTCCTCCTTAGTTGGATCGCTGCAGCCCTCTACCAACGGAAAGTAGTTTTTAGATGTGGCAGTTGGACTTCGGAACCAACAACAATATATCCTGGCCTACCACAGGGATCACCATTATCTCCGGTACTGTTCAACGCCTACACAGTGAGAATCACCAGTGAGCAGATCACTGGACCTGGCAGGACATTGTCGTATGCCGATGATGTTTTAGTGTATCGTCAGGGTAAGGATAGAGAGGAGGTTGCTGTGGAACTACAAACCGAACTCAATCGCATAAGTACTTGGTGTGATGAAGCTGGGGCAATGGTCAACCCAACAAAGGCAACAGTGACTTGGTTCTCGTTGAATAATCATATTGTCAACAATCCAACACCAACTGTAATGCTGTGTTCAGAGACGGTGGAAAGAACGCAGGCAATGAATTACCTGGGGATACGGTTTGATCGAAGCCTTGCTTATAATGTGCACATAGACCAGGTGATAACAAAGGCCAAGCGGGGTTTGGCAGCGATGCGTGTGATGGCGGCAGCAAAATGTGAGCAGCGCCATCTATGTCTTCTGTACGAGGGGCTGGTCATGTCTGTTTTGGAGTATGCAATGGCAATCCTGACTCTCAGCCATAAGCAGATAGAAAGGATGGAAAGGATACAGAATGAAGCTATGCGCATTATTCTTGGATGTACAAGAGATACAGCATGCAGGGTGATGCGCTACCTTCTTGATTTTCCAACCATTGAAGAGAGAATACAAGTTTGCAGGGCACGCGCCTACCTCAGAATTAACGCAAACACACAACATCCACTGCATAGTGAAATTAGGAAGGTGAAGGGCAGCAGGTTAAAAAGAGGACGGTCGTGGATGGGTCAAGCCGAAGACATTCTTCAACAGGTGAGTTCACTTGAGGACTTAGAACCTGGCGAGGAGTGGGTGCAAGTGCCAACAGACTTCTGCACATCTTTTTCAGTTTGCATCCAACTAGATAGAAAATGCAGACAAGAAAATCCGGCTGCTGTTGAGGCTGAAGTACAAGCGTTGATTTTCGAGAATTCGCTAGATGGTGACGCGGTCATCTACACAGATGGGTCGGTCGTCCGACATGTGAGAAGCTCGTGGGCCTTTACAGCTCGGCCCGGAGGGAGAATTGTGAAGGAGGACTCTGGTGCTTTCACAGAAACCACAAGTAGCCTGACCATGGAAGTCATGGCAGTAAGTAAAGCAATAACATGGCTCGAGACACAGACATTCACTAGGGCCTGTTTCCTTAGCGACTCAATGAACATGATCAAGAGGATAGAGGAGGGGTCGATCCGAAGAGAATGGTTGCTGCCTCTGAAGCGGTCTCGGCTGGCAAAGATTAGTTTCATCTTCGTGCCAGGTCATGCGGGAGTACAAGGAAATGAGCGGGCTGACAAGCTCGAAGGTGAGGCTACTGTGGAGGGTGGACGCGCCATGGACCAGGCTGACATTCTGAATGCTCTACGAGAAGTGAGACTTTTGCAAGAACCAAGTGATGACTGTGAATCTACAACAATGGCCAGACTGCGGGAGCAGCAAATTAAAAGAGGGGTGGCCAAACAAGAACACTACGCAGGAAGCCAAAGAAGATTGATAAACCAACACAGAACTGGCGTCGTTAGCCGCTACACGCTGCGGGATTTGCTGAGGAGGGGATCCGAGCACTTATGGACTGAATGGTTCGATGTGCAACGAGGATGATCTGTCGACTAACTAACTAACTAACTATAAACGACGGCAGGCAGAGGAACTCTTCTGGAGTCAATGGCTGCTGTCTCCGACCAGTAAGGTCACTGCCATAGAGGAAAGCAACGGCAAACTACCTCTTTAAAAGTGTCTAGTATATCATGATTCGCTTAAAGACTGATCATCGCAAGACAAGGACAGAGACGTTACAATTAGCAACTTGGAACGTTAGGACGTTAAACGACGACGGAAAATTAGAGAACATAAAACAAGAAATTGAAAAGGAAAAAATTAATATTTTAGGTATGTGCGAAATGAGATGGACAGGATCAGGTATCAAGATAGATGACGATTTCAAAATTATTTATTCTGGAGGTGAAGATCGTCATAGGGGAGTGGAAATTATTTTGGAACGGAAAACAACATCTGTTCAAGGATATTGGGCCGTGTCGGACAGAGTTCTACTAGTTAAATTAAGTGGCAGACCTTTTAGCATAAATATTATACAAGTATATGCACCAACAGGAGAATCCAGTGAAGATAGTGTAGAAGAATTTTATAATGACATAGAGGCTGCCTTAAAGAAATGTAAAAATTCAGAAATAAACATCATAATAGGGGACTTCAATGCAAAAGTAGGAAATCAAGGGGATAGATACACAGTAGGAAACTACGGTTTAGGAGAGAGAAATGGATGACTGAAGAAATTTTACACCTCATAGAAACCAGAAGACTGTCAATATTCTGTCAAAAATGAAGAAATCCACAGACAAGTCAGAATATTATGTAAGGAGACAAAAGAATCATGGCTTGAGGAAAAGTGCTTAGAAATTGAAAACCAACACAAGTCAAAATACTAAATTAGTGCACAAAAGAATTCAGGAACTTACTAATAAAAGAACAGGTACATCAACAGGGTGTCTAAAAACTAAAGATGGCAAAATCATAATAGAAAAAGACCAGATTCTACATGTATGGACAGATTATGTGAAACACCTTTATGATGATAACAGAGACGAATAGTATATTAGATTTAATAATGAAGGACCACCAATTTTGGAGATGGAGGTTTGAAATGTTCTTAAGCATATGAAAGCTGGCAAGGCCCCCGGTGCAGATAACATGACAACAGAAATGATTAAAGCTTTAGAAGAATTTGGACTAGAGCAAGTCACCAGACTGATGAACACATTATACGATACTGGAGATATACCTCCTGAATTATGTAACTGTATTTATTGCAATCCCAAAGAAATCAGGAACCTTGGAATGTGATCAACATAGAACAATTAGTATAATGAGTCACATCACAAAGATTTTGCTAAGAATTATCATGCAAAGAGTGAGCAAGAAGATACAACCTGAAATAGGGGAAGAACAATGTGGGTTTGTAGAAGGAAAGGGTACAGTAAATGCTGTGTATATGCTGCGAACAGTTATTGAACGTGCTATAGAAGTAAACAAGGATATACATCTTTGCTTTATTGACTATACAAAGGCTTTTGATAGAGTTAGACATGTCAACTTGGTGGATATGCTTGCAGATCTATAAATTGATGGGAAAGACAGACTTATGAAGAACATATATTGGAAACAAGCTGCAATAAGGATTGATAATGAAGTGGGACAGTATCAGCCAATTAAAAGAGGTGTTAGGCAGGGATGTGTGATGTCTCCAGATCTTTTTTCCCTATACAGTGAAAATATTTTCAGAAATGTAGAGGATATAAATGGAATCAGCATTGGAGGACGAAACATCAATAACATTAGATATGCAGATGATACAGTATTGATTGCAGACAATGCGCAGGACCTGCAACAATTAGTAGATGCGGTTGTTGTACACAGTAAGCAGCTTGGGTTAGAATTAAATTGTAAAAAGGCTCAGGTTATGGTCGTCACTAGGAAGGAAGAAGTGCCACAATGTAATATACAAGTAAATGGAAATATTCTTCAACAAGTGAATCGGTACAATTATCTTGGAACAGTCATAACATCTGATGGGAGATGCCTTGAAAAGATTAGAACAAGAATCGCCATGACGAAAGTAGTCTTTAGCAAGATGAAAAACATTCTGACCAATAAAAAAAATGTCAATTGAAACGAGAAAAATAGTGTTGAGGGGATACATAGAGCCTGTTCTTTTGTATGGATGTGAAACTTGGACAATGGGCAGTCAAGCTGATAAACATCTGATGGCTGCAGAAATGTGGTTTCTGAGGAAAATGCAAAGAATACCATGGACAGACAGAAAAACCAATGACCAAGTACTACAGGAGACAAATGAACATCGTAAACTGATTAGAGAAATTAGACGTAGACAGTCAACATTTTTTGGACATGTTATGAGAAGAAATGGATTGGAGAACTTGGTGACAACTGACAAGATCGAAGGGAACAGACCAAGAGGCAGATCGAGAGGAAAATACCTGGATGGCTTGGCCACATGGCATGGACGAGACAGGAACACTGAGCTGATCCACGACACTGGTGATCGAGTGAAATGGCGAGTCATGACCGCCCACGCTTTCCGGCATGGAACATGATTGATTGATTGATCACTTTATATCAATATTGTATTGAAAAACATGGAAATATTAAACCTTTGTTATCGGGAGAAGCTTTGCACAGGACAAGCCACTAGATGAATCTTTAATAGTAAATTAAAATGCAGAGAGAGCCTTCCTGTACAAAATCCTCACGTACTTCAAGCATTTTCAGTAAAGTTACAAGTAAAGGACCTTTGTACATGTCTTCAGCGTATTGGGCATCTGGTGATAACCTCATTTGTATAGACCAATTGGCACTTGCTCCGTGGCAAAGGCGTTGCGGACGTGGTACGTGATTCCGTTTACCCACGTTCGAAACAATGTGACCATTTTGGCAGCAGACGTTGTGCTGAGTTTTAACGTGTTGGTAAGGGAGCCGGTCGTTCAGAAAGCAATGGCAAACTACTGAATGTAAACTTGCCAAGACAACAACCGCAGTAAAAATGCTGATGTTGACACCGATGTCCTGTAAATAGGATATGCAAATAGTAAAAAAAACTGGCACATGAGGGGTGATGTACTCAGTGTTGTGCCAGCTGCTTTACTTCCCAGGACATGTCCTGGTATCCTTTTTAGGCTGCGCTGACCTGGAAGTCCAGGCAAATAATATCCACCTTGATCCGAAGTTGAACCTATGACTTTGAACCTATGACCACTGTGCAGGCCAGTAAGTGTGCTAGTCACTGTGTTACTGGAGGCTCCCGCAATATTGGAATGATGCTATGTAAATTAAAAAGGAAATTGTAATACCTTTAACATCATACATACAATACTGCTATGACAGTTGTCACACACAGGACAGAAACTGTTGAGTGTCAGCAATCGTCGCTCAATATAAAGATACAACTGGAAAATGAAAATATTTATTTATTACAAAGAAAATATAACTAAATAGTTAGTACTGTTTTATGTAAAGAAAATCTTTCAAAACAGACAAGAGAGCTATATGCACTACTAACAGATAAGCATAACATGTGTTCAAATTCAAAAATTGTTTCATTTACTGTTTAACATTTTCATTTCAATCGCTGATTTTTATTTTCAGTACATTGCTTGTTCATCATTAACTTCTAAGTGTTATTTGCTAAGAATTATCATGCAAAGAGTTAGGAGGAAAATACAACCTGAAATAGGAGAAGAACAATGTGGGTTTGTGGAAGGCAAGGGTACAGTAAATGCTGTGTATATACTGAGAAACATAATCGAACGTTCTATAGAAGTAAACAAAGATCTACACCTTTGCTTTATTGACTACACAAAGGCTTTTGATAAAGTGAGACATGTCAACATGATAAGGATGCTTGAAGATCTACAAATTGATGGAAAAGATCTTAAACTTGTAAAAAACATATATTGGAAACAACAAGCTGCCATAAGAGTTGATAATGAAGTAAGCCAATATCAGCCTATTAAAAGGGGTGTGAGACAGGGATGTGTAATGTCTCCAGATCTGTTTTCCCTGTACAGTGAAAGTATTTTCAGAAATATTGAAGATATGGAAGGAATCAACATTGGGGGACGATGCATCAATAACATTAGATATGCAGATGATACAGTCTTGATTGCAGACAATGAACAGGACCTGAAAAATTTAGTAGATGCGATTGTTACACACAGTGAACAACTAGGGTTAGAATTAAATTGTAAAAAGACAGAGATTATGGTCGTCACTAGGAAGGACGAAATACCACAATGTAATATACAAGTAAATGGGAATATTCTTCAACAAGTGAGCAGATACAATTATCTCGTAACAGTAATAACATCTGATGGGAGATGCCTTGAAGAGATTAGAACAAGAATCGCCATGGCAAAAGTAGCCTTTAGCAAGATGAAAAACATATTGACCAATAAAAAGATGTCAATTGAAACGAGAAAAAGAGAGTTGAGATGCTACATTGAACCTGTACTTTTGTATGGATGTGAAGCGTGGACAATGAGCAGTCAGGCTGAAAAACATCTGATGGCTGTAGAGATGTGGTTTCTGAGGAAAATGCAAAGAACACCATGGACAGCCAGAAAGACCAATGAACAAGTCCTTCAAGAAACAAATGAAGATTGTAAATTGATTAGAGAAATTAGACGTAGACAGTCAAAATTTTTTGGGCATGTTATGAGAAGAAATGGATTGGAGAATTTGGTGACAACTGGTAAGATCGAGGGGTACAGACCAAGGGGAAGACCTAGAAGCAAGTACCTGGATGGCTTGGCCTTGTGGCATGGTCGAGACAGAAACACGGAGCTGATCCACGACTCTGGTGATCGAGTGAGATGGCAGAACATGACCGCCCACGCTTACCGGCATGGCACATGATGGATGGATGGTTATTTTCAGTATAATTGTAGTTTCATATGCTCATGTTTTATTTCTTAAACTGGCATCTTTTATATTAGTCAACTATACTGAGTTTTCAGAATAATATTTGCCTTTAATCAATGTCATGCAATTTTTCGGTAATTGGGTGGTTCAAGAGTCACAATTCTCTTAGTTTTTATGATAAGCAAATTTCCTTAAGTTCTACAAAAGATCAGATTTAAATTCAATGTCAGAGAAAACAGATTCAAGTTGTAGCAATAATTACAATAAAAGATAAGTAGACCATTTATTTTTCAGTGAGGAAAATGACACACACTATTCTTTTCCAATGAAAACTGCACATTAATTGACAGTGGTGACCGTATTAGTTGATAGGGGGCTATAGCTAATAATGTAATGAGCATGGTCAGTCAGGAGTTCAACGTCTGCGTTCACACAACAAAGTAAAAGACTGGCCACCTATTCCTCTCCATTTAGGGCAACAAAATGTGATGACCCCACTATCACATTACACATCACAGCAGATTCCTGATTCAGGAAATGTTAATTGACAGTGCGTGGTAAAATATACTTTTTGAACGTCCTGAGATTACATACAGAAATTATTCTCCGATCCTGGGTTAGTAAATCAGATATTTAGCCTTTACAGATTCATCATCATCATCATCAAGTGTCTTGCCAACTGGTGCAGGCGTTCATGCTTCTCCACATATCTTGGTCTTTGGAGTTTTGGATCAACTCTTGATGATATTCCTCCATGCCACCATATCAGGCCAACCAGCATCATTTCTCTTGGTCTGCCTCTCTTCCCCTTGATCTTTCCAGTCATTACAATGTTCAATGCCTTTTCTCGTCACATGGCCAAAGAAAGCTGTTTGTCTTATTCTTATTGTTGAATATAATGTTCGTTTCATTAGCCTCTTATAGGCAGCAATCAGTTACTCTAGCAGTCCAAGTAATTATTGCATAAGATACCTTTCATTATCTTAAATGCAGCTTTTGCTTGCCCTATTCTGTTCTTAATCTCCATTGTGAATCTTCCATATGATGTAATTGCCCCTGGTTATTTAAAATTATCCACTTAGTTAAGAATTTTCTCTTCTATTTCCACTTCAAATTTTGGTGTCACTGTTTTCTTTGATGTCACCATTGTTACTGTTTTCGTGATATTCAAGGTGGGTATTTTCATTGAACTCTGTTACTACAATGTCCAACAATTGTAGAACTTTTGCATTCCCTGCAATCAATGCTGTTCTAGATTATGTGCACACTTTTTTTGTTCGCATATCCTTTACAGGACATCACTGTCAACATCAGCATCTTTCAGCTGATTTCTTGGCAAGATTACACTCAGTAGTTTGCCATTGCTTTCTGAGTGACCGGCTCACATACCCCGTAAAAGGTACCGACGTGGAGATAACCGCTACCGATTCTCGCGCAACATCACGTTACTTACGAGAGTATACGAGATTACGGAGAAAGTCGTGTAACCTCTAGACCAGGAAGACTGGTATGTGCACACTGCACATGTTAAAAACGTGCAGGCTAATGATCACTGCTCAAGAATACACATTTAGGAAACGTGTACAAACAAGACTATGTATATACAGTAGGTGTCATTCTGGTATACACACATTTGTATCCTTGCTGGTGATAGCGTTCATGGCTTCTCATGAGATTCTCCATGTGTGATCTATAGGAGGGGACCCTTAGTAAAGATGGAAAGAGTGCAATGAAAGTGATCCCTTATAAACTAAATATGAATAAATACAAGACCAAAAAATTCTATACTAAAAAGTTTTACATTACCGATCTGCTTTCAATAAGTTCCATATCATAATGAAGTATACCAAAACATTTTCCGTGATAAAGAAAGTTTTCCTTACTTGTACTAAAAAACCATAGCTTAGGCTTGGAATTTCTTTTGCATTTTGAGGAAGCAGTGTAGTGTTTGGCGCAGCACCATTAAAGTTTTCAAGAGATTCAGATCCTTGCTGGCACAACCTGCAAAGAAGAGCAAAATATTCTGTAAAATTCACTAACATAAACAACAATCAGTCAGATATTACATCTACTTTGTTATTTACTGTGTTCATGTAAAGGCAGAAGCTGAAACATTTTGGTGATGGAGAACTGCTTCTGACAATCGGAAGCCTGATGTTATCCTCACTTCAAGATGAAGTTTATACTACTAATACTATATCATCTGTGAATTCTGTTAACCTGGGATGACGGCCTTGAAAAGTATGTACATATGTCTGTGCTCATTTCTCCATCAGAATCATACAAACCATCACTTTTATTTTACATTTCGAGCTGGCTGAACTATATCAGTGCTATGTGTCTCCATCACGCACACCAATATAGGGAAGCGTAGGTTGCAGATTACTCCATAACAATGTATTCCTTTAGTGAATTTAAAAACAAAAACCACAAAATATATGTTGCACAATTTATTGCATATTTCACTTCATCTTGTCAGGTGCACACTACAGATTTATATATCATATAAAGAGAATAAATGAATAATACTTTAGCTGAAACAAAAGTCACGGGTATTGTTCGAATACAGAGCATTAGATATCCCCGTGGTGATTTCAAATTTAACAACTATGGTCTATGTCCTCCTATGTGTTCCAGTTTCAAAGCACGTTATACAGGGATGGCTTTAATGATAACTGCTTTTCATGAGAAGATTCACAGCCCTACAGGAATTTTCTTACTAGGACTATATAAAACAAAAAGGCATTGCAAATATGTAACTCTCAGATTTCACCAGAAGTTAATGAAAAACCTACCTAATATCAAGTGAATTGTCCACTGCTTCTCGTATTTGTTTATTGCTGAGTTTCTTTATTTGCTTATTGAAGAACTCTTCCACAATTCTGACAGATGGAACACACAAACAAATTAAATGAAGTATGTCATTCTTTGATTTATGCCAATGTGCATGATACTGACAACATCGATCGAGTGCTGACTGGTCTATAAAAATATTTTAGCACCCTATTCTCAATGCACATCAAGGCAAGTAAAAGGGTGGACAATTTGTTTATATATAGTCTCATCTCATCCTGTTCCTCTTGTACCTTGCGGTTTCAAGGTGAAACAAACAGCAGGATTATGGGCTTCATTAATCAAGATTCCCATGAATTCTGTTACTCCCTCTGTCAATTGTTTACATAGTCGGCCGCTTCTTATGGTTCTTTTTTGTCTGTACATCATTGCTTGTTGTGGTATACTGTTGGTAGCGTTGTTATAAGGCCAAACTATTTAACTTGCAGTTTTCTTATGAAATCTAGCGCCGATATAACCCCCACTTTAGCCCCATTTCTTTATTTCTGATTTTCTCTCTTCTTGGCGGTCTACACGGTGTGGACTGTGCCTAGCCCTGCAGCCAGTAGGGTTTGGATTGGCTAGCCTCTCTCAGGAGGGGTGAAAAGTTAAAATTAGTAGCCTGCTGATGACCCACAGACTACACAAGTCAACCCTACCTCCCCCTGGTGTCGACCGGGAAACCATGACCGTGAGGTCATGGGCCAACGGGCTACCCTTGATCAGATTTTTTTCATCCTAAACCTGTGACTGGCCTAGCAAGCCAGCATGGGATTTTTTCCTGCTCGAGGAAATAAGCATTTATATACAGTAAAATACATAATACATAAAATTCATTTTATAAGAAATATCGAGCAAAACATTTTTTTTTCTTCTGCCAAGCAATGATCAAGATTATTTATGTGAAACAAATAAATTGAAAAATAAACATGTAACCACAAATATTGAATACTTCCTATAGATAATACCCCCTACACTGCCACCCCATGATTATTACTGAACAGAAAAGCATTGAATTAAAATACTGTGCAAGCATAGAAACAATGAATATTAACTGAACGTATGAATAAGAAACTTATACGTAATTTATCCCTTAATTTGTTACAGTGCAGTACAAAAAAATTACAAGAGAAATTAAATTAACTTAACAACACCTAATGAAGTGAAAATAGAGAAAATATATTTCTCTGTCAAGCAAGATCATTACTCAAGGTTTATGGATGCAGAGTTAGCGGGTTCAACTCCTACACCAGACAGACTAAAATGTTTACTTCTCATCCTTGACTTGAGGATGTAAATTACAAATACCTCCTCAGAAGTCAGAGGGTTCACCTGATGGTGAGCGACACTGGTAAAAAGGAAAACTAATCCACACACAAAAATCAGTCCAGTGCACTAGAAGAAGTAGCACGTATGTGTTCAAAGAGAGCGAAAGCATTAAAAAAATACTACAGAAAAAATATTGTCAAAAGGAAATTAACATGCAATGTTATTTGTTTCATACTATGGGTCTGATGTGACAGAGCCCTCACATTTTGCAGGCTTGACAGTAAGGAGGAAAAGGTCAATCTTTCCCTCACTTTCATGAGCGATGAGCCCAGGCATCAAACCCACATCCAACCATGCTCATTCCATTACCAGCACAGTTTGCTATCAACTTCACTAGCATGCCCGCCACTAGAATACTTTGCTAAGTTTAAATTATTCTGGTATAAAATATACACATAAATTATTCTAGCATAAAATATATACTGGTAAATGACAGTAATAAACATAAGAATTCCACACTGACAGATGGTTATCTCCAGAAGTCCGATAATTAACTGATTAAGTGCCATGGAATGATATCATCTTAAGTGACTTTCCATATCTGCCATGGGCTGATATGAGGGGGCTTCAAATGAAAATAACAGAAATTACAATAACCATGCCATTGTCTTGTAACCTACCAATATTGTTGAGGATGTCAAGAGTTAAGCACATGAAATCACGGTGCAGATAACACCTTGACATCATAAGGACAGTTTAAAGATGGCTGCCCCACTTTTTACATGCACCAAAGAGGAGCAGCATTCTGTTCTTTGTTCTATCCGTGAAGTGAAACCTATAGAAATTCATCGGTGAATGAAGGTCCAGTATCATGATGCATACCTGTCAGTCCAGCAAATGTATGAGGTATGAAGGTCCAGTATCATGATGCATACCTGTCAGTCCAGCAAGTGTATGAGGTATGAAGGTCCAGTATCATGATGCATACCTGTCAGTCCAGCAAGTGTATGAGGTATGAAGGTCCAGTATCATGATGCATACCTGTCAGTCCAGCAAGTGTATGAGGTATGAAGGTCCAGTATCATGATGCATACCTGTCAGTCCAGCAAGTGTATGAGTAGAAGAAAGTTTCAAGACAGCTAGACTACTTGACAGACTTCATAACAGGGTCAGGCACACTGAGTAGTGAGCAAGATAATTTTTTTTTTTTCTACAGGAATCCAAGCACTTTATTGGCGCTGGAGGATTTGCATTGAACGCAGTGGAGGCAACATAAAAAAATGATACATTTGTGATTTACTTTTTTAGAATATATTCACCAAAAAACATTTAAGGTTTTTACTTGAAGCCCCCTTGTATATTGCTAAAATGTCCTTGCATTACAATACAACATGTCTGCTACTATATTAACTTTTATGGTCATAATTGTGACACACACCTACTTCCCATTTTTCGACTCATTTTTGTTTGGTCTAAACCTACTTTACATAATCTGTTAATGGTCTGGTTCTGTATATGCATTTGCTAGAATCTAAACTACTCTTAAATTACCTTTTGAGCTGTATTAAAACACCAGTTGTATGTCCTTGCTGAGACACCTCAATTTTGATACGAGCTGAAATAGAGATTTCACTTTTGACATACAAAACATGAGAAAAACAATATGAACACTATTTGTAAATTATGTTTCAGTTACTGAAAATGATTGAAAGATAGATGTAAAGATAGTCCCATCTGCTGTTGGGGTGTGAAATGTTTAAAGTTAACTTTAGATGTCATAAGGTGCATTGAGCATATGGTGCTACAACCTTAATTTTATAGACCAGGCAGTGCTTGGTGGGTGATTTGATAAGAATCATGTTGGTCTCCTTTACTTCCAAATACATTTGCTGGTACCCATTTTAAGCTGGACTGACCTGGAGTCCCAGCTGAATATTTTTAATCTGCCAGATACTATTCGAATCAATGGCCACCAAGGCAGAAGGCAAACACTAGCCACTGTTACCATGGTTCCCATAAGTATAGGGTCCCTGGTCATGCCCTGGCACGAAGATGAAACTAATCTTTGCCCGCCGAGACCGCTACAGAGGCAGCAACCATTCTCTTCTTATCGACCCCTCCTCTATCCTCTTGATCATGTTCATTGAGTCGCTAAGGAAACATGCCCTAGTGAATGTCTGTCTCGAGCCATGTTATTGATTTACTTACTGCCATGACTTCCATAGTCAGGCTACTTGTGGTTTCAGTGAAAGCACCAGAGTCGTCGTCCACAATTCTCCCTCCGGCCCGAGCAGTAAAGGCCCATGAGCTTCTCACATGTCGGACGACCAACCCATCTGTGTAGATGACAGCATCACCGTCTAGCGAATTCTCGAAAATCAACGCTTATACTTCAGCCTCCACAGCAGCCGGATTTTCTTGTCTGCATTTTCTATCTAGTTGGATGCAAACTGAAAAGGATGTGCAGAAATCTGTTGGCACTTGTACCCACTCCTCGCCAGGTTCTAAGTCCTCAAGTGAACACACCTTTTGAAGAATGTCTTCGGCTTGACCCATCCATGACCGTCCTATTTTTAACCTGCTGCCCTTCACCTTCATAATTTCACTATGCAGTGGATGTGTGTTTGCGTTAACTCTGAGGTAGGCGCGTGCTCTGCAAACTTGTATTCTCTTCAATGGTTGGAAAATCAAGTAGGTAGCGCATCGCCCTGCATGCTGTATCTCTTGTACATCCAAGAATAATGCACATAGCTTCATTCTGTATCCTTTCCATCCTTTCTATCTGCTTACGGCTGAGGGTCAGGCTTGCCATTGCATACTCAAAAACAGACATGACCAGCCCCTCGTACAGAAGACAGATGGCGCTGCTCAGTTTGCTGCCGCCATCACCCGCATCGCAGTTAAACTCCGCTTGGCCTTTGTTATCACCTGGTCTATGTGCTCATTATAAGCAAGGCTTCGATCAAACCATATCCCTAGGTACTTCATTGCCTGCGTTCTTTCCACTGTCTCTGAACACAGCTTTACAGTTGGTGTTGGAGTGTTGACAATATGATTATTCAACGAGAACCAAGTCACTGTTGCCTTTGTTGGGTTGACCATTGCCCCAGCTTCATCACACCAAGTACTTATGCGATTGAGTTTGGTTTGTAGTTCCACAGCAACCTGCTCTCTATCCTTACCCACACTAAAACATCATCGGCATATGACAATGTCCTGCCAGGTCCAGTGATCTGCTCACTGGTGATTCTCACTGTGTAGGCGTTGAACAGTACAGGAGATAATGGTGATCCCTGTGGTAGGCCAGGATATATTGTTGTTGGTTCCGAAGTCCAACTGCCACATCTAAAAACTACTTTCCGTTGGAAGAGGGCTGCAGCAATTCAACTAAGGAGGAATGGACTTACTTTGAGTTCAAGAAGCTGAAGCATTAAAAAATCCAATGGTACTCTGTTGTATGCGTCTTCAAGATCAATCGCTGCAGCAAAGGTTTCAATGCCTGGGTGGAAACCATAGACATCATGGGCAAAAACTGCTGCATTGGTCCAGGTTTCTCTTTTTGGACGGTACCCACCCAGGGTAGGTGGGAAAACACCTTGCCTCTCTAGCTGGCTTGATATTTTCCTGGCAATTACCTTCTCCAGCAGCTTGCCTATTGCATTCTGCATGGTTATAATTCGATATCCCTGAATTTTTTTGTGGTCTTTGTCAGGCTTCGGCAAGGGAATCAGATAGCTGTGTAACCACTCCTCCTTGATGCTAGCACTCCCTATACTGTTGTATATGTCTGCTAGTTTCTCTAGCTTGTTGTCGGTACACCTATTGATGTCGTCGTATCTTATGCCATCAGGCCCTGGAGCGCTGTTTTTTGATCGTTGAAGCACAGCCTTGATTTCTTTCACTGTCACTGTGTCTTCATCCGAAGTGTTCTGGGCCTTGCACCTGTCTGAGGTGACCTCCTTGGCCAGATTTCGGCCTCCCATGTCTGTCTGTCGTTGCTCTGCTCTAGATAGCGTTCAAAGAGGGCTTTGCCCTTGTCCTCGTCAGTCTTCTGCGAGATGAGGTCAGCACCTTGGAAGTCAGAAATGCTCTTATTATTGACTACACCACTCATGCTTTTATGTAGTCGCCAGAACAATTTCAGTGACTTGTCTGTGCTTACTCTTTGACACACCTCTGCCCATTTTTCGCTTTTAACCACCTTGACCAGTTTTTTGAAATAGCTTACTTTTGTGTGCATCTCTCATTCTAAGTGCATGCAGGGACTAGGATGGCCAGCTCTGTTCTTCTTGGCATTTTGCCATCTCCTTACAGCACTATGCTTATCCATTCAAGCCTTCTCCACCTCGAAACTCCACCAAGGTGGCTGCTCCCAGCTTTTTTCATGGGCAATTTGAAGGGCCGAATGTAAGACGGGCCTGCGCGCCCAATTTGTGACCCTAATAAAGTTGATTTGATTTGATTTTTTCCCTGCCCTGAAGCTTTCTGCACTTGTCACGTCTTATTTTACTCACCACATCTTGCCCTGTACTGTCATACTGGAAAGTCTACCTTTAGCTTGTGCTGCCTGGTTCTGCCTTTCTCCACCAATATGCTGCAAGGGTGGTGGTCTGCCGTGGTGTCCTAGGACACCCCATCTACACACTAGTGAGTGAAGGTGACACCAGCGCCAGATCAATAGCACAGTCATCGCCTGGACAGCTTGCTGTCTCAGTGACACAGCCACTGTTGATACAAACCAGGTCAATGGTTTCAAGTGCAGTCTCGAGCTCCTCCCCCTGTGTGTTGGAGGAAATGTTTCCCCATGATCTGCCTTTAGCGCTGAAATCGCCACAGAAAATAACATTTCTCTCGTGACCTAATATGTCACTTAAGCAACTGCCACGTCGGGAATCCATACTTGCGTTGCGGGCATAAACATTAACCTAACTTAACACCCTAAGTATAGGGTGTATTTTTAATGACTGCAGTGTTTGAAAATATTGCTGGTCCAAGTCACCCTCTGTAAAATTCATGCAACATAATATAATAGGTAAATACAAAACTTGGACCGGCAATATTTTCAAACACTGCGCATTAAAAATACACCCTATATTAGGTCTATATCAAGTTCCCTTCCTTATCCCATTTCCTTTCCAGAGTTCCAACAATTGTCTGGTACCCACTAATATGAGCCTGAGTCGACCCCAAAGCCATGCTGGTTGGAAAAGATAAACTTGCCTCTGCTGGGGAGATAATCCAGAAAAATGTCTCAGCTGGCAAGCCACTAACCATTATGCAAATAGATTGAAAATGTCATTACAATATGAATCTACATACTTCTGTCCACAAATTGTTATCTAGTGTTTCATCATGTTTACACTGGTTATTAGATTGTGAGATTGTTTTCTCTATAAATATAACCGTTTCAAAAGTGCAAAAATTTGGAATCTTATTATATTCCTATGAATCCACGCTGGTCATTAATATGTGTATTTGATTGTTATGAAATTCATTGCATTCTGTGCCAGCAAGGTAGAAAACCAAAAATGCAATCAATAAAAATTCATTCAAATTATCCTCAGTATCTGATATGTTCAATGTGTGCTTGCAAATAAATGTGTGTAATAGTTAAATAATTGATATTATTAAATTAACAGGCTATAAGTAGGAAGAAAATTTTCAATATAAAATAAACTGGTACCTTCTGAATCAAGGTACAATTTCTGATTTAAACAGAAGCCAACAACCACAGGTTCACCATAAATCAAACCCCATGCCTCAGCTACATTTCTCTGAAAAGAATATTAGATACACTTAAGTATAATATTAAACATGTTTACATTCTAGCAAAGATTAATTAATTTGTACTCTTTGCCCTCCCCCTCCTTTTTCCCATCACTGTGTGTGCGTGTGTGTGGATGAGTGTAGGTGTGTGCTATCTCATTAGGGGTGAGTTAATGTTTGATCAAATATAGCAGGCTATTTTTAATATGGTCATCACTAGGAAGAATGAAATGCCACAATGTAATATACAAGTAAATGGGAATATTCTTCAACAAGTGAATCTGTACAATTATCTTGGAACAGTCATAACATCTGGTGGGAGATGCCTTGAAGAGATTAGAACAAGAATCGCCACGGCGAAAGTAGCCTTTAGCAAGATGAAAATCATTCTGACCAAGAAAAAGATGTCAATTGAAACGAGAAAAAAAAAGAGTTGAGGGGATACATAGAGCCTGTTCTTTTGTATGGATGTGAAACTTGGACAATGAGCAGTCAAGCTGAAATACATCTGATGGCTGCAGAAATGTGGTTTCTGAGGAAAATGCAAAGAATACCATGGACAGACAGAAAAACCAATGACCAAGTACTACAGGAGACAAATGAAAATCATAAATTGATTAGAGAAATTAGACGTAGACAGCCAAACTTTGTTGGACATGTTATGAGAAGAAATGGATTAGAGAACTTAGTGACAACTGACATGATCGAAGGGAACAGACCAAGGGGAAGACCGAGAGGAAAATACCTGGATGGCTTGGCCACATGGCATGGTCGAGACAGGAACACTCACCTGATCCATGACTCTGGTGATCGAGTGAAATGGCGAGTCATGACCGCCCATACTTTCTGGCATGGCACATGATTGAATATTTAAGTTGAAAATTGTGTACAGCCTGCGAATTATGTTTTAAATATCCAATTCATCTTTGGCAGGAAAAACGTTCCCACCCCTGATGTAAATGAACTATTTATGTCTACGTGTATGCGTGGACATGTTTGCATATTTGTAAAACTTTGCATTTACACTGTATGTAAATACAGCAGCATACGGGGAAGCATTCTGGAGACATAACTTTAGGAAGGTCAGAAGATTATTAATTTGACAAAGGCAACAACAAATCAAGACATCTTCAAAAGCAGTAAGCTCCCAAAAAAAATTATTCGGTGATGAATTTTAGCTATGTTATCTGTCTGGCATGGATCATAAACATGGCACCCATCTCACACAATTTGTTGCTTAGGGTTGCCTCCATGAACAAGTTTTTCATTTGGCAAATTCTGGGCAATCTTAATGGAATTGCTTTGAGTTTGCCATGAGACGTATTGCATATGTTATTAAACATATATTTCTGCAGACCAATCGGCACTCGAAGGGTGATGATGTCAATATCATGCTGGCAAACTATACTTCCCAGGATATTTCCTGGTATTTTAGGCTGGGTTGACCGGGTAGCCAGGTTACTTAAAAATCTGCCTCAATGGGGAATTAAACATGACCATCAGGCCCATAGGCTCTTCCTGAGTTTGCATTGGCACCCCTGCAAGTAGCAGACTCACTGAGACATATTTAAAGACAGTGTGGTCTGAATTCACAATGTCCTGTTCAGAGTCTGAAGATTCTGGTCAGCTAGGTTCTGCTTAGCATTTAGATGCTATTGTGCTGTGGCTTGCAATCATTTTACATTCTTTACACTGTCATAGTTTCTTGGCCTCCTTAAAGCACTGAAATAGATGGGAGATGCTCAAGATATCTAACCTTTGCAAGTTCACCTGCCTTTTCACTTCCATGGATAATATAGTGGGCTGGTATCCACTGCAGGATTACTTCTGTTCTAGCATACAAATATTGTCAATCTATTTCCGTAATGAGTCTACCCTGTTTGAGGAATAAGAATGCTTGTAGAACAGACTGAACATAATTTTTAATCAATACATCTTGAATATTAAGATGTCTGCACAGCTGCAAGAAGGGCTGTTGTCTATGCTGTGAAGTTGGTGCAGGCTCCTTCAGTCTCAAGAAAATGTATGTATGTGCCGACACCTGAGTATTTAATTTAGATTCCAAGAGTAATATTGGTTTTTTTTTAATAGCCTCTACAGTAGAGCCACATGGGAACACTTTCCCAGATCCGGTGTAATACTGCTTCTTGAGCATAAGTAGTGACCAAGAACTTTATTCAATTTAATTATTGTTAGGCTATTCCACAGGCATTCAGGACATTGGCAGTTTTCAGTATTAATGTTTACAGCAAAGTAAATTTTCCAATTTTTAAATAATGTATTTGTGCTAAGAAATTATAATTGAGAATTAATTTAAAGCATTTTGAAACTTACTATATGGGGGGGTGGGGGGGGGGGGGGGGGGAGAGAGAGAGAGAGAGAGAGAGAGAGAGAGAGAGAGAGAGAGAGAGAGAGAGAGAGAGAGAGAGAGAGAGAGAGAGAGAGAGAGAGAGAGAGAGAGAGAGAGAGAGAGAGAGAGAGTCCAATACTACAAAATAAACAATAAATAAGCAAAACAATCACCTAAGATGTTTCAGCATTTATTGTTAGTATCACTTACTTCTAACACTGTTGTTGGAAAAGAGATATTCAGATCCATTTCATTAATGCTGTTGAAAGATCTGGAAAATAAACGAATTGGTTGCTTAATTTTGCTACTATGCACAACTAAATAATACTTTAACACAGATAACTATGTTTGCTCAGCAAAATTAAGCAGAAATTTCTCAGCAGAATCAAAACCTGTTTCATAACAATATATTCATTTTGTTTTTCTAAATACAGTCATTCCAATCTACAAAAGCAAATGTTATGTAAACACTTTCTACTTAAGCAAGTATTTGTTACATAATACCTCCGACTTCTTTTCTTCTATCTTTAAGACATGTAATGGTACTGAGGCCCACAACGACACATGGTAAGTCCTTTGTAAACCAGTTCATGTCTGATTGGGTGTTGGCTGAGTTTTCTATGATATGAAGTAGTCAATCTCCCACCAACCAATTTTAGTTGCCTTTTAGGACTTGCACAGGAGGTTACAGTGTTACTATTCTTTACTTCCTCTTTGGTGTACCATCAAAGTAACAATAAAATGTGGGCAACCACTGACTTACCTACAACTAAAACATTTGTTGCATAACACACTTTCATAATTAAATAATGTCAAAGTATGTTAAAATATATCCTAGCTATCCCTAGACAAATGAACATAGTATCTAAATACAATTCCTACCCATCAAAATACACATTATTTAAGATGCTTCTACCATTCTACAGCTACATAAATACCTGTTAAATTACATCTGGCACTATTCCATTTATGTGTATATCCATCCATCCATCATGTGCCATGCCGGTAAGCGTGGGCGGTCATGTTCTGCCATCTCACTCGATCAACAGAGTCGTGGATCAGTTCCGTGTTTTTGTCTCGACCATGCCACAAGGCCAAGCCATCCAGATACTTGTTTCTAGGTCTTCCCCTTGGTCTGTTCCCCTCGATCTTACCAGTTGTCACCAAGTTCTCCAAATCATTTCTTCTCATAACATGCCCAAAAAATTGTGACTGTCTACGTCTAATGTCTCTGATCAGTTTAAGATCATTTGTTTCTTGAAGGACTTGTTCATTGGTCTTTCTGGCTGTCCATGGTATTCTTTGCATTTTCCTCAGAAACCACATTTCTACAGCCATCAGATGTTTCTCAGCCTGGCTGCTCATTGTCCAAGCTTCACATCCATATAAAAGTACAGGTTCTATGTAGCATCTCAACACTCTTTTTCTCGTTTCAATTGACATCTTTTTATTGGTCAGTATGTTTTTCATCTTGCTAAAGGCTACTTTTGCCATGGCGATTCTTGTTCTAATCTCTTCAAGGCATCTCCCATCAGATATTACTGTTCCGAGGTAATTGTACCTATTCACTTATATACATATATATATAAGAGTTCATTTAAGATTACTTTTGTTGCAAACATTTCACAAGCTATACTTTCATAGTTAACTAAATTAACTGTCGTAAGTCAAAAGTTTCACTAGCCATACCTATAGGAACAACAACTCTGAGGGCATGTTTCCTTCAGCAGATGGATATCATTTAGCAGTTCAGGGCTCACTGTGAAGGCACCAACATCCTGATCTGAGTCCTGAAACAATTTTAGTCATAAACTGCATTTGATAAAATGGAGAATACTGCAAAAATAAGCATGGAGATGCCTGCTATTACTTCTTCGCCTATAAATGATTGTAAGATACTTTCCCTTTGATAGAATCCAATGAATAATCTGGACAAAAGCACAAACCTGATCTAAGATTATGTGATATGGCAAACCATGGTCATTACTTACCAGCATGGCACATAAGATAAATTTAGAAAAGTAGATCATGATTTACAGATGATATAAAGAGCTAAACAAAAACTGCATAAGACATTTTCAAAATGAGTAGTTGACCAAAACCTTTATTGTATGCAAACTTTCTATTTCAAACAGCACCACTAGTATACAAATATCTGCATGTCCTTTGCATGTCTGTCAAGTGTTCTGTTCTGTCTTAAGTACCGCCATTCATTTCTGATACTCATGTTTCTTCACGCCATGATGTCAATCTGTCCAACATCTATCTCCCCCCGCTTTAAAACTCAATTTTCCTAATTGTTATGACATTTCATTAGTTTTAAATGGTTGGTTCACAAAAATTATCTGACCTGGTTTGAATTTGAGCCAGAGATGGTAAAGGCATATATGCTCACCTTATACTCTGACCTGCCATGACACGACAGCAACATCCGTAAGACTATCGTTTGACAAAGATGTGTATCTACTATAACTGACCCACTGTGTTAAGTTATGTCACCTACCTCCATTAGTTCCCTTTTGAAAATTTCATCAATTATCATCATGTGCCATGCCAATAAACATGGGTAATCATGGTTCGATATCTAAACCACCATGTCTCAAATCAGGTCTGTGTTCTTGTCCCTATAATGCCATTTAGCCAAGCCATCCATTTAGTCACTTTTTTTTTTCTTCCGTTTCCTCTTTCCCATCAAGTTTTCCAGTTGTAAAGTTTTTCAAGTATTTCTTCTCACAAAATCCTCCCCAAAATTTTCACTGGATTTAAATTCCGTAAGGTATGGATTTCATCGGTTTCTCGGAAGACTGTTTCAAACACTTTTCTGTCCATCAATGCATTTTCTTCACAAACCATCAGACATATGAAACTTCAGTTTACTTTTCAGTGTATCCTTAATTGTTGATAGGCATGAGATTTTGAGTGTATCCTCAACTGTTGATAGGCATGAATTTTCAGTGTATCCTCAACTGTTGATAGGCATGAGATTTTAAGTGTATCCTCAACTGTTGATAAGCATGAGATTTTCAGTGTATCCTCAACTGTTGATAGGCATGAGATTTTCAGTGTATCCTCAAATGATATGCATGAGATTTTCAGTGTATCAACTGTTGATAGGCATGAGATTCTAGTGTATCCTCAAATGTTAATAGGCATGAGATAAACCAAAGAAGATCAAATCAGTCGGCCAAAGAAAGACAATCATATGATATACAGACAATTTTGTTACAGATACTGACATAGGGGAGAAAAGTGGACCCTTCACATGTACTAAATCATTGCACACTCAGGTGAAGTAGTCAGTTTCCCTCCATGTCTTTCAATGCCAGAAGAATCCCTGGTACTCACAAGGCTGATTCTACCACAGAGCTTACTGCCAACAGTGAGTAATTACATGTGTCGTGTATGATTTAAGACAAGACAAACTTCTTGACTTGACAGACCATCCTTATGCTTATGGTATGGAAAAATAGTCCATGAAATGGCACATTCTGCTGGATATAAGGTCAAACAGACACCTACAAGTAATTAAAAGGTTCAGGAGAGCAGACAGATTTAGCAGAAAGAATTAATGATGTGGAAATATAGCATTGATGGGGCTGAAAAACAAAGTTCCATGACAACAATCACTATAACCATATGTTGCAGCTCTATGTTCTATATAGATATAAACGATAAAAATATTTACTTACGCAAGCAAAGGGATCAATATCGTCAACTTCTGACACGCATGAGTCATATTTTGATTCTCTGTCACATTCTGATTCTCTGTCACATTCTGATTCTCTGTCACATTCGGATAGTCTATCGGATTTTGGATTTCCGCTTGGTGATGGTGACCTTGACGCGCATGAGTCATGTTTTAATTCTCTGTCACATTCTGAGTCGCGTTCAGATTTTGATATGTCACCTTCTGGGGATCCGCCTGGTGATTCTGCTAAGCTCATTGCTAGACTAGTAACTTTATGCCTGTTTTGATTTGGTTCCTGCGAAATTAACACAACTGGGTACAGTAACTTAATACTGAATAAGGCACTTTTGGTTTAAAACTGGGATATAATGATGTACTAATAATAATATTATGATTAAAAACGCAGTGGGACTTACAGGCGGAGACTGGGCACTTTTGGAGATTCCCGTGTGCACTCAAAGTGATTGTTTAAACTTTAAACCAAAACTAAATGTGCGTGTTTTGTGGTGAATTTAAATAACAAAACGATTAACTAAAATACTATTTTATTTTGCAACTATTAATATTATGTCTACACAACTGAAGTGAAAATGTTAAAGATGTGTTCACATTCCCTTACCATAGCCTCAATTGTAAGTTGTGAACTAGTTGAAGGTAGGCCAGTCCAGTCCGTGCACCACAAGATTCTTGACGGCAGTGAATGAACTCGTGCTATTTAGTATCTTATATTAATTGCTTGAGTAGTGCTCTAACGGTCGTGATTTTCGTGTTTATATGCTGTGTTTCACAGCTGGTTGCTATTTTGTGCATTGAACATAATTAAATATTATGTTTATAAACCAGTCAGTAGATGCGTAAAACTGTTTCATAAATCATCGTAAACAAGTACTTGTTTTTTAATAAACTTTGTAAAAAGTAAAAGCACGGCATGAGCGCAAAACAAGTCACGAAAATACCTGCCAATCAAGAGACGTCCGATATAGTATGTACTTAAAATAAACACTGATTATAAAGTTTATGTTGACAACTTCACACACTTGGGCTAGTAAGGAAACACCACAACCGAGCTCTACGTGTGTGTTCACATAGCTTTAAAAGATATTCTAATCGTGCCCAGCTAAAGCCGATACCGGATTTAGTAGAAAGGGATGAAACAAATGACGTGGTTGTTCAGTTGATGCCGCTAACTATAATATTAATAAAGTAACAAGTGCTGCATAGCCTAAACATTGGGTGAGAGATAGCTGCTGTAAACAATAAAACCATATTACAGTTTTTCAAAACATACTGTTTTTTTTTTTTTTTTGGTACTTAATCATCCCTATGGGCATCCCATTTTGCTGACTGGAAATAATTAGTTAGTTAGTTAGTCGCAGTTCCAACTTCACAGCAACGGGTCGTCCCCATTATGCTCCGTTCCTGTGCCAGTGAATATCACACAAAACGCTCCCCACTGCCCAATGTGAAAAGTGGAAAAGACAGGAGTCTCGACAAACAACAGCCCGCACAGATACACTGTGCATAATGCCGCCGCCAGAATGTCAACACAATAGTCCCCCACGAAACACCCAGTTCATCTCTGATGGAATCGGCAGTCATTTTCCCATCTGGATGTTTCCTAGATCTTCACCCACACAGTCCACGAAATACAGTTCATCGTCGATGGCAGTGGCAGTCAACCAGAAGCCCAGCAGCCACGAATTTCTGGATATGGCAAAAACCGGTCAACTCTGGGACATAGCCATCGCTCCGAACATGCAGTCACCTTCCAAAAAACCTCGGGCAGATTCAAAGTTATTTTAGTTATATATCAAGATTCAGAGTTATATTAAATAATGATATAATCTTTAAGGTATTTTTAAAGTTTGCATAAAAATAATGCATTATGCATAACATTTTAACCCATCTTTTTCTGCTTACAAAACTTATTATTGCTTTTGACAAAAGCAATAATAAAAGCGTAAAAGAAACATACATGTGCGCTTAATACGTAAACAAAAATGTTTATTATTAGGCATGTTCCTTTACTGAGCTGTAATCGGGAAATCCTGTTACATTTTTAGGATTATCAATATTCATGTTGCTTCCCTGGTGACAGCCAGCAGCTGTCAACGGCGATTATGACTCTTCCAATCTTCTCTGTCACCTGATTTTTCGATGAGATTCTTGTTGCTTGTATTATTATTAATTGTTAATGTGTTTCAGATCTCTCTCTCTCTCTCTCTCTCTCTATATATATATATATATATATATATATATATATATATATATATATATATATATATATATATATATATATATATATATATATATATATATATTTTATCGTTTCTTTACTTATTCAGTCTTTTTCGGTAGAGATTTGTTCGCAGCAGACGAGCAAATCTCCGGCGAGCCTATTCTCGCTGGTCGCGAGATCCGCACAGTGGAAGTATGGGAGATTTGCTTGCAAATAGACAGGCAATATCTCCTGCGGTAGCTATGGTGGACCTATTCCCGCTGGTCGCGGGGACCGCTATAAGTCAGGTGGGGAGTCTGACGATAGTGCACGCTTTACACAGGTCCGGACACTTGTGATTGACAGATGTGCGCGCCCTCATGGTCCGGGCTCGTAAAAGGCCCTCACCTGTGGGACATGGCTGAACGTCTCTAAGCCGGGTCCCTTGGGTGTCAGGGTCTGGCCATAACTCGCCACCGGCTCGTGGTGGTGAGGTCTCGGTGGATTGACGCTGAGCCGCCAGCGTCTGCAGCCTACCTTGTGCCAGACGTATTGGTTACCCATTCCTCTGGAATACACAAGACTAGGCCGAGAGAGGGGTCATGTCGTTTGGGCATCACATGATCTCTGAAGCTCTGCCCAGACATTGTGATGGAATATTGGCCACATTCCACTCACATACTTTAGTCTGTCAAGACTGCAAGGTGTCTACTATATATATATATATATATATATATATATATATATATATATATATATATATATATATATATATATATATATATATTAGTTAGTTAGTTAGTCGCGGTTCCAACTTCACAGCAACGGGTCGTCCCCATTATGCTCCGTTCCTGTGCCAGTGAATATCACATAAAACGCTCCCCACTGCCCAATGTGAAAAGTGGAAAAGACAGGAGTCTCGACAAACAACAGCCCGCACAGATACACTGTGCATAATGCCGCCGCCAGAATGTCAACACAATAGTCCCCCACGAAACATCCAGTTTATCTCTGATGGAATCGGCAGTCATTTTCCCATCTGGATGTTTCCTAGATGTTCACCCACACAGTCCACGAAAATACAGTTCATCGTCGATGGCAGTGGCAGTCAACCAGAAGCCCAGCAGCCACGCATTTCTGCATAAGGCAAAAACCGGTCAACTCTGGGACATAGCCAGCTGCCATCGCTTCGAACACGCAGTCACGTTCCAAAAAACCTCGGGCAGATTCAAAAGCATTTCACACGAAACTCACAGCTCACAGTGTCGCGCCACGCACTCACTCAGTAGCAGGGCGACGGAACCATAGCCTCCTTAGTCGCCTCTTACGACATGCGTGGTAGGCTACAGTGTTGCTATTCTTTGCTTCCCTTATGGGCCCCGGCAACACGCGGGAGATATATATATATATATATATAACAGAGTGTATGTTTGTTTGTGTGGGGGGATTTTTGTATTGGATGCGTTCGATAACGGTACATCCGATTGAGATGAAATTTTCTACACGTCTTCCTTTCATTCATTGGCAACCGACTATAATAATTTCTTAATGTAAAATCTTCTACTTATTTAATAACATTTACTTTTCCATTTTCATTATATAATGTCTATATAGCAGGGGGACTTCACTCTAGAAAAGTTATTTCAAGGGGCATAACTTTTAATAACATTTCTATATACTTTATAGTCATATTGTTGGACTTACCTGCAGTATTGTTAAACTCTTTGTCTATAGTTATCTTAAGGCATATGAGTTATATTAAATAATGATATAATCTTTAAGGTATTTTTAAAGTTTGCATAAAAATAATGCATTATGCATAACATTTTAACCCATCTTTTTCTGCTTACAAAACTTATCAACTGTCATGTTGGTGATTAAAAACAGTTTTCATTAAAAATAATGAATGGTGTGTGGAAGGACATTCTTTTAAGTTACTGTGCGCCAGGAGCTGGGCGAAACCACGCCGGGTCAGATAGATAGACAGATAGTCGGGAACGGAAGCTTATTTGACTACTTATATGAATGAATTAAATGACATGCTCCCTACCAGGGACTGGGTGAAGCCGGACCGGGACAGACAGACAGACAGATAGACAGACAAACAGATAGTCGGGAACGGGAGAGCTTATATGACTACTTATATTAATTAAATGAGATGCTCCCCACCAGGGACTGGGTGAAGCCGGGCCGGGTCAGCCAGACAGACAGACAAACAAGCAGACAGACAGACTGATAGATAGATCCCCTCCAGGGCCTGGGCGAAGCCGGGCCGGGTCAGCTAGTATATATATATATATATATATATATATATATATATATATATATATATATATATATATATATATATATATATATGAAGGTCGTTAAGATGCGTTAAGTGTTAAGTAACTGCGTCGTTCAGACGAGCAGTGTCATTTTTGTCCATAGACCCAAGAGAGTCAAACTACTGAGCGTAATCTAGCCAAGAACATCAACAACAGCTGAAAATGCTGGTGTTTACTGCAACGTCCTGTAAGGGATTTTTTTTGGCATATCCCTTACAGGACGTTGCTGTCAACATAGCATTTTTCAGCTGCTGTTGATGTACTATAGTGTGTGTGTGTTGTTGTTTTTTTTTTTTTTTTTTTTTTTTTTGCCCCAATACAAACATCCATATCTCAGTAACCAACTGAGGGAAAATTATGAAATTTAGTATATAACCTTATCATTATGTCCACCCAACATAAAAAAATTTTGTTCTGGAGATTTTACAGCAGATTTCAAAGTTTGTTTATATGCGGTGTATAATTTACGGGTCTGAGATTAAATTCATAATTTTTAATGTATTACAGCGTAGCCAGACAATCAGCGCTCAATGTTGAATATTGTACGTGTTTTGAAGGGATTGGCCTTATGCCAACTCTCCGCGTTGTTCAAACTAGGACTGTTCAGAGGTTCTCAAAATGTGGGTTATTTCATGAAACCTGATTAATATGTTGTTGTTGTTGTTTTTTAATCTTACCACTTATCGCTAACATTGAAATGTGTGAATATTTTTCAATGGGATTTAATGCGAAATTGTACACTTCAAAGAATCGCTATGAAGTTGTACGCATATTTTTGTCAAGAAGCTGATCGCAGGAAACTGTTTTATACTATTATTACAAATTCCGAAAAAAGAACAGTGCATGCATTGGGTTTGAGTAAACGGTAATTTCGTCGATGGGTGCAAGAATCTGGAATTAAACCACCACGCAATAACAAAACGGTAGGTGGAAAGATTATTGTAGACAGCTTTGACAAAGCTGTCATAAGGCGAGATATTATAAAAATGCTTTAAAAAGTCGCTTAAAATTCTACAGGGTCGACTTCATTGCACCGGGTTCTATCCCATATGGCTCGGTCTCTTTCCACAGCGCGAAAAGCATCGCACAAAGCACGAACTCCGCAGCTCCAGGGACGACCCACAGAAGTCTCCAAAAAATTTACCTCGTGAACCGAAGGATGCGGCCCGGAATCGAACCCATGACCTTTGGAGCCCGAGTCAAAAGGCTTGACCACTTCGCCACGGAGATTCCTAAAATTATAAAAATTTTGGATTTTATATCCAGGATTATCCAGCATTATAAAAATGCTGGATGCCAAATAAACAGTGACTGTAAGAAAACTTAGGGTTTGGTCGAGAAAGAACAATAACATAGAGCTATCCAAAACAACTTTGTGGAAAATTATAAGGACATTAGGCTTCACTTTTAGAAAGTACAAGGGAGGTAGAAATATCCTTTGCGAACAACCGCATTTAGGAGCCATGAGAAGCAGATACCTACGTGAAATAAGGGAAATGCGCAAAGAAAATTATAACATAGTGTATTTGGATGAGACGTGGATTAATGCGCACCACACAAGTGAAAATGAATGGCAATCAATGGATGGAAAGATAAAGCGTAATGTGCCCAGTAGTAAAGGACAGCGTTTGGTCATAGCCCATGCTGGTAGTACTCATAATGGCTTACTACAGAATGCTGGGCTCGTTTTCGTATCAAAGCATACAGACAATAGGGATTATCATAATGAGATGAATGGTAATGTATTTAGAGACTGGCTCGAGAATACAGTACTTTCATTCCTTGATAGACCGTCGTGTCCAATTATGGACAATGCATCATATCACAATGTTGTTGCCCAAGAAGACAAAATACCTACGGCATCGAGCACAAAGGAAGCAATAAAGATATGTCTCCGAAGGGAAAATATACCATTTCCAGAAACGTATTTCAAGCTACAGTTGTTGTCCCTTGTAAAACAGGCGCAAAAAAGCATGAAATTTCAAATCGACAAGTTGATAGAAGAGCATGGCCATAGGTGCTTGAGAACTCCGCGTACCATTCTCATTTTAACCCTATAGAACTTGTGTGGGCTAAAATTAAAGGACAGGTGGCAGATGACAATACTATATTCAAATTGTCTGACGTTAGCATACTAATCCAGTCCGCGCTATTAATTAAATATTGATAAAAGTTACTGGGAAAATGTGAGGACCATGTGTTGAAAGAGGAAGAAGATTATTGGAGAAAGGATGGATTTAATTTTATGCAACCGAGAGCAGTCATCAACCTACTGGAATCGTCCGACACAGATTAAGGTCCGAGCAGATCGCAGACCTTAATCCACGTGCACACCAACTGGGATATTTTGCTACAAATATTCAGAAGAATTGCAGGCCCTAAACATTACAGCATCAGCATAATGTCGATGGCAACAGTTTATATTCCACAGTGATGAATTTTCAATTCCGCAAGCCCTCAGCCGTGACAAACAACTGTATTGAAAACCCACACACACACACACACACACACACACACACACACACACACACACACACACTAAACGCATTGAATACCAACAGAAGAGTAATATTGCGGTGGAAACTGACATATTGTGGCATAACAAGAAACGTGAGAGCAAACACGTTGTCAAATTAGGGGACAACACACGTGCATACGAATCAATCTATAAACTTCAATGAAAAGAGGACCAACATCGTGGTCGTTAAGAAGAAAGCCCACTACATAGACACTGACAACTATTTTCATAGTGCAAAACAGGTAATCATGTTCCGTCTCTGAACGGTAAACAGCAGAGGAGACAATCTTTCACGAAGACTCAAAGCGGGTCTGTCACCCATGTGTACGTGTGAACAAACTACACAGACAGCTGAACAGATCCTTAAAAATGGAAACATAATGACTAAATTGCGGTATCATTTCTGGTCACTCCATACGCACATTAACGCACAGCTATTTGGAAGCTTTCACGAACTCAATATAAAAAGCTAACATGAATACTTGTGTACACTTTATTAACCAGCAGCTGAAGAAACAAGAAGGACATGAAAAATAAGACAGGAAATATATTCCTTCTACTTTCCTGTTAATTTACGAATTATTTACCCCATGCCTCTGTAAATTCTCTGTCTTTACACATTGCACCCCTCTCGGAATTCTCCGTGGTGAAGTGGTCAAGCCGTCTGACTCGGGCTCCGAAGGTTGTATGTTCGATTCCGGGCTGCGTCCTTCATTTCACGAGTGCATTTTTTCGGAGACTTCCGAGGGTCGTCGCTGGAGCTACGGAGTTCGTGCTTTGTGCGACGCTTTCCGTGCAATGCAGCCGACCCTGTCGACTTTTAAGCTAGTTCTTTCATTGCACCCACTCCCATACGAATCCGGATACGCCTTGTGTGTCATCTGAATTTGCGGAGCGTCCATTACTGTAAACACAAATTTGTTAGCGAGAAATCACTAGTTTTTCAGCAAAACATCAAAGAAATGTCGCCGCTTTCGATGATTTAAGTTGCTTTTGGACCTATCAAAGACATATTCCTTGGGTAGGGGTAAATATAAGACGGCAGGAAAAATTTAATAACGATGCAACTGACAGTTTTCAAAATAATTTATCGTGAATGAAGGCATTCTTTTCGGGACATACTATAGGCAAGATTACGCTCAGTAGTTTGCCATTGCTTTCTGAGCGACCGGCTCACATACCCCGTAAGTTACCAACGCGGCGAGAACTGCTACCGATGCTCGCGCAGGTTACGTTACTCACGAGAATATACGGGATTACGGAGAAAGCCGTTAACACCTAGACCAGGGAGACTGCCGTAAGGGATATGCAACTTTTAAAAAAAAAAAGAGTCAAAGAGATCGTACGATGTTCATGACCGGCGGCTTGCCGTTCTCATCATCAAGTGCCATGCCGATAAGCGTAGGTGGTTATGTTTCGTCATCTCGCACGACCACCATAGTCGTTAATTAGCTCTGTATCCTTGTCTTGACCATACCACGTGGCCAAGCCATCCAGGTATTTACTTCTCTGCCTCCTCCTTGTTCATTTCCCCCTCAATCTTGCCAGTTGTTATCAAGTTCTCCAATTTATTTCTTCTCATATGTCCAGAAAATTATGACTTTCTACATCTAATTTCTCCAACCAGTTTACGGTTTTCATTTGCTCCTTGTCGGACTTGTCCATTGGTTTGTCTGTCTGTCCATGGTATTCTTTGCAGTTTCCTCCGAAACTACAGTTCCACAACCATTAGATGTTTTTCAACTTGTCTGCTCATTGTCCAGAAAGACTTAAGACAGATGGGGTAAAAACCAAGTCCAGTAAAGTTGATCCCCACGTATTTATCGGTTAATCTCTGTCTCTCGTGTATAATATTGTTCGACATAATGTCAATTTCTCTAGTCCGCCTCTTGTGTTGGTATGCCCCGTTAAATGAATTTGTCTTTTCATTGTGGCAAGTGAATGGTCTTTTAACTCAAGCAGCTCTTCATGAAGCAGAAGGAAGATAGAAAGAAAGAAGAAAGACGAAGAATGTCAGAAGACGGGAGTGTGTCAGAATTTGAACACATCCAGATTACCAAGTACGGATATCTGTGGATATAAACGCCCATGTCGTTTGACAGGATACATGATGAGGATGATGATGATAACATACCTACGACGTCTGGTGGCACACGTAGGAGAATAAAATATATGACACTACTAAAAAAAAACACAGATATTTAAACAATGGCGTTGTTGTCATTGTTTGTATTGAATTATTTACACGCGCTTTGTTCGAATGCATACTATGGAAGCCTTGGCTTTATTATAACCAGTTAACTGTACACACAGAAATATCATATAGTCTATTACCTTCAGTTTGTGTTGTTTTGTATCACATTTCAGATGAAATGGGTACTCTCTGGCAGCCTAGCACCTCCGAAGCTGTCCTTTGAACCCGTACAACGAGTTAGTATCTGCTGGATACAGTTATCTCAGCTTTTCTCTGCTGTTGAAAAGTGCAGGATATTCAAAGACAAATTTGCCGGCTGTTTAGAATATTCGAATAGAAAGTGGCCGATTGTGAAGAATATTCGAAGAAAAAGTGACCGATTGTATAAAATATATGATAACAAAGTGAGCGATTGTGTAGAATATTCGAAGAGAAAGTGACCCATCGTTTAGAATGTGCGAAGAGAAAGTGACCAACAGTGTGGGAATATTCGAAGAGAAAGTGATCGATTTTGTAGAATATTCGAAGAGAAAGTGACCGATTTTGTAGAATAGTCGAAGAGAATGTGGCCGGTTGTTCCATGGGGATAGGAACAAGCCCTGCACATGGACATACGTTTGGGATTTATATGGTTTAAGTGGCTGTTGACTTTAACATGCCTGATTCCAACCCTGTTGCTTCTTTTAAGACCATCACAGTTGTCATAGGCTTACGATTGTGGCATTTCAAATAAAAGAGTGTGCCACTTGTGTCCTTTGTCCCACTGTTCAGAGAGTCTTCTGTTGTCTGGTGTCTAAGAATCTGTTGGATTATTCTCGTCCTCGAGGTCTGCCTCCCAGATTGTTGTTTGTGCGTATTGCTTTGGTAAGTATTATCGGTTCTCTCATTTCCAGAAGCCGCTGTGACCGGGAATTCACCGAAGGTTGATACCGATAGCTAGCCTCATGCCTGTCTGTCCGGTGATCCTGAGTTCGAATCCACATCGGGTCGGATTTTTAAAACTGATCTGGGTTGCCAGATAGATACAGCCTAAAACGGGAAGTAAAGGCGACCGGAGTAATAATGACCACATTACCCACTAAGCGCCGGATTATCTATAAAACTGTGGGTCTGGCACCATATACCCAATGCGCCTTAAGGCATGTAAATTCCTTTTTATAATATATTGATAAGGCACGTCGACTCAGCCTAAAATTGGTACCAGGAAATTCTTGGGAAGTAAAGGCGGTCGGAGTAATACTGACATTACTCACCGAGTGCCGACTGGTCTATAGAAATATAGGTCCAGTACCATCTACCCAATGTCCCTTAAGGCGTGTAAGAGAGTTCTTTTGTTACACTGCCCAGGCATGATGCAACCAAGCTGTGTGTTGCTTGTTCTGCTTGAGATCAGGGGACAGAACGCGTTTCACAGTTCCCCGACATACGGAGTCGGGGTTTATGTCCTGCTTATTCATTGCATCCTGCGATGACACATTTGATACGTTTTCAAAATCATTTCTCGGAAATACATTGTGTGGACTTTCTGTTCTAAGGCTATCATTTCTAGAAGTAAATGGCAATCTGATTATCATTTAATCTTCACTTCTTACATAGCTAGAGACCGTGGCGGACTGGGTCTAAAATTATTAGTTGCCATGAGACAAAACTGCTTTTTAAAAAAAAACTAACATTTTACAAATATAAGGGACCCACTAGCCCAGTGGTTCTCAACCGGTGGGGAATTCCCCCCAGGGCGAAATTTCAGGGTTTCCAGGGGGGGGGGGGGGATGAAGATCATTTCAAGATCGTGTTAATACAAGAACCGATTACTTGACATAGTTTTTCCCTTCATACTTTACAGTTATGTATGTCTCGTCCTTCTAAAATTCATTTTATAAAGTAAGTAGACCCACAAATCATGTTTTATGTGGATGTCTAGACTTGTTTTAGTATATGCTATTACATTTGCCTTCCACTTTTACGTATACTGTGTAGGGGTGAGGGGATTTTTAGATAGGAAATATGAAAGGGGGGGGGGGGAATGACGTTCTGAAAATATGGTGAAGGGGGGAATGGGCCAAAAAAGGTTGAGAACCACTGCACTACCCATTGTTCACTGACTAGAGGTGCCGATATTGTAACTGGCGCTCAATCTTCATTTCCGGATGTTAAAGACCGTTGAATCATGGATGTGGTATGATGACGATATACACAGAATCTTCCAATCTTTTTGAACATCTTTCAATTTACTGTTCAGGTCATACATTTGTTGCAGTGGCAGAGTCGACATGACTAGATCAAAAGTACGTGTAATCGGCACTTTCAATATGTAACATTATGTAAAGCAGCATAATATTGATATGATGACGGTGTTTGGGACATTCTTCTCATGGGTGGCATACATGAAGTATTTACAGATTTAGCACCAAACAAACAGTATGACTGGACTAAAACAAAAATGGATGGAGGAAAATGGGAAGTAGCGGTGTCTCACATTCATGACTTACAAGTTAACTGATTAAGTGAAAAGTGTCATGGGATGATTAACCGTCTTCAGCGAATTCCCGTATCTGCTTATATATCGCCGAAATGTTTTTACGCTAGCTCGCTTTGAACTCAAGCATAATCTATTCACGCTACTGCTAGTAGTGCTGGACTGAATTTTGCGTGTGGATTAGCTTTCCCTATTAACAGTGTCCCTCGCCATCAGGTGAACCCACTCTGACTTCAGAGGTATCGCCGAAATGTTGTCCTTGCATTATAATACAATGTGCTGCTACCCATTAAACAGTCCTCTAATCTCTGCTTCCTTCTTCTCCATCTATGAGTGCTAAACAACACTATGTGTGTTTATATATGGACGGCGCTAACTATTAAACAACTTTTACGTCATAATTGTGACACACTCCTTCTTACACTTATCCGTTTTTTTTTTTTTTCATTGTTAGTTGATCTAAATCTTTTTTGTTTGGCGCAGAATCTGTTAATATGGTAGCAGACATGTTATATTACATTACATTAAATGGGTTGTATGGGGGAAAACTACTGTACATAAGCCCATGACAGAGACGGAAGGTTGTTCAAGATTAATCATCCCATGGCACTAAATCAGTTAAGGTCAGTACCACATTGTCAGGCTTTACTGTCCCACAACCTCGATACTTTTATTAAGTCGGATGGGACCCTGGACCACACCGGTCGATAACAATTAAAACAGTCACCACTGAGAATTGAACCCTGAATTAACGTGTTGTAGGCGAATTCCCCAACCACTACACAACTATAGCTCCTACACTGAACATGTATAAGAGTAAACTACAAACAGCAGAGTACCTACCTCTTAGTATAGCACATCCATCTCAAGCGGCACACGTCTTGAGCGTACACAAAATATCAAAGTTCACTTCAGGTAGCTTCCACAGCAAGCTTCTCTGCATTTGAAGATAAAATCATATTTTATGCTTTCCCCCATTTATAAGCTAATTGTGCCATGTCCATCTAAACAGAGAATATTTGGGTAATTCGTGTGTTTACGTGCAATATTCCCTCTAAACCGGGCGACTGTGTTTGGTAACTCGTGTCTTTATTTGCAAGGATCCTTCAAATCCCCTTTGTGGCAATGAGGTAACGAATTAAATTCGTAATCCCGCATACCGCGTTCGAAACACAGCTGCGGGCGATTTGGACGCAGACCACTTTGCGTTGGTTTCTATACAATGGTATGAGTGCCGGTCGTTCAGAAAGCAATGGCAAACTACTGAACGTAAAACTTGCCCAGAAGTCACAAACAGCCAAAAATTCTGGAGTTGACTGCTACGTCATGTAAAGGATATGCAACTAACTTTTTCCCCTTCTAAACTGAGAATATTTTGACGATTCGTGTGCTTACACGCAATGTTCCTCTAAACTGCGAGAACATTTTAGTAATATGTGTGCTTACACTCAATGTTCACAGTAAACTGTGAAAATATTTGTGATAACTCGTGTGCTTACACGCAATGTTCCTCTAAACTGCGAGAACATTTTGGTAATATGTGTGCTTACACTCAATGTTCACAGTAAACTGTGAAAATATTTGTGATAACTCGTGTGCTTACACGCAATGTTCCTCTAAACTGCGAGAATATTTTAGTAATATGTGTGCTTACACTCAATGTTCACAGTAAACTGTGAAAATATTTGTGATAACTCGTGTGCTTACACGCAATGTTCCTCTAAACTGCGAGAATATTTTAGTAATATGTGTGCTTACACTCAGTGTTCACATTAAACTGTGAAAATATTTGTGATAACTCGTGTGCTTACACGCAATGTTCCTCTAAACTGCGAGAACATTTCAGTAATATGTGTGCTTACACTCAATGTTCACATTAAACTGTGAAAATATTTGTGATAACTCGTGTGCTTACACGCAATGTTCCTCTAAACTGCGAGAATATTTTAGTAATATGTGTGCTTACACTCAATGTTCACAGTAAACTGTGAAAATATTTGTGATAACTCGTGTGCTTACACGCAATGTTCCTCTAAACTGCGAGAATATTTTAGTAATATGTGTGCTTACACTCAGTGTTCACATTAAACTGTGAAAATATTTGTGATAACTCGTGTGCTTACACGCAATGTTCCTCTAAACTGCGAGAACATTTCAGTAATATGTGTGCTTACACTCAGTGTTCACATTAAACTGTGAAAATATTTGTGATAACTCGTGTGCTTACACGCAATGTTCCTCTAAACTGCGAGAACATTTCAGTAATATGTGTGCTTACACTCAATGTTCACATTAAACTGTGAAAATATTTGTGATAACTCGTGTGCTTACACGCAATGTTCCTCTAAACTGCGAGAACATTTTGGTAATATGTGTGCTTACACTCAATGTTCACATTAAACTGTGAAAATATTTGTGATAACTCGTGTGCTTACACGCAATGTTCCTCCAAACTGCGAGAACATTTTAGTAATATGTGTGCTTACACTCAATGTTCACAGTAAACTGTGAAAATATTTGTGATAACTCGTGTGCTTACACACAATGTCCGTCTAAACTGCGAGACCATTTTAGTAATATGTGTGCTTACACTCAATGTTCACAGTAAACTGTGAAAATATTTGTGATAACTCGTGTGCTTAAACGCAATGTTCCTCTAAACTGCGAGAACATTTTAGTAATATGTGTGCTTACACTCAGTGTTCACATTAAACTGTGAAAATATTTGTGATAACTCGTGTGCTTACGCGCAATGTTCCTCTAAACTACGAGAACATTTTAGTAATGTGTGCTTACATTCAATGTTCACAGCAAACTGTGAAAATATTTGTGATAACTCGTGTGCTTACATACAGTGTTCCCCCTGGAGGTCAGCATGGCCGAATGTGTAAGAGCGCAAGTTCTTAAACATCCCTTGTGCTGATGCCGAGATAGCGGGTTCAACCCCTACACCGGACAGTTGGACTAAAATGTTGACATCTCGTCCTAGACTTGGGACGTAAATTACAAGTACCTCAGAAGTCGGAGTGAGTTGGCCTTATGGCGAGGGACACTGGTAATATGTAAAAGCTAATCCACATGCAAAAATCAGTACTGCATTAAAAGTAGTAGCACGTGTATGAACTACGCTTGAGTTCAAAGCGAGCGAACACAAGAAAATAAGTTCTCCCTAAATTGTGAACATCGCTTACATGCCGAGATATGTAAGCTTACGTGTCCATTTTATTGTATGCGCTAATAGCTTTAAATTGTGAACATCGCTTACATATGTAAGCTGGGGTAAAGCTGGGGCCACCATCCCCGACCCAGCGCGTCCACTGGTGGCAGATCGTGGAACGGCCTCTAGATATAGAGGTTAGCTGCGAATATCGAATAAGCAGCCGCGGACCAACTGGCGGTGGGCACAGAGGGCGAGGCAGCATCTCAGGGTGGGATCTAAGTTCCTTAGAAAATACCTCATATACTCGGAGACGTGCCTGCGAAGCGAGTCGGGGCGCTCTAACCCCTCTCCCGGGTAGGTGGAACCCGTTAGCTTTGGACAGCAGTCTATCTAGGAGACGGAAAACTCCAAATATAAACCCCCAAGTTCAAGGTGGACCAGCGTGCTGAGGAACTGGATGGCCATGGGTTTACTGGTCGTGAACGTTGGACGTCTGGCAGGCGTGCGGGGCGGCACTAGGCGTATGGACTCCTGCGGGACATCCCCTGCGTCTTCCCTAGCAAGCAGGCAATGCTAGGGTGACCGTTTATTTCCTGCAATATCCAAACTTTGCCTATGGATTCATTTAAACACGGGAATCGTCGCCGGAGCTACGGAGCACGTGCTCTGCGCTTGACACATCCCTCAGAGGCTAGCGAAGAGAGAGTGAGGAGGAGAAGACGAGGAAATGGTGTGAGAAGACGGCATAGAAATAGAAGGGCAGGCGCCAGGAGAACAAGACGAAAAGTGGAGAGACTAGGTTTCAACTATGTAAGAGTGGGATACTGGAATTGTCGCAGTGCCAGACAGAGAGGTCCTGTATTGGAGAGACTAATATATGATTGTGATGTCCTCATACTCCAGGAGCTAAATACAGACAAATACCATTGCCCTGGGTACGTCAGTTATATAAACCCTACTGGGCAGAAGAGACATGGACAAGGTCTGCTGGTGAAGGAAGGAGTGAAGCATGTGATACTTGACTTGAGCCAGTGGAATCACAATGCAAGAGAGGTCCAGGGTATACAAATGGAGATTGGTGGCTTAAGTTGGAACATCATAAATGTATATGCCACAGTGGACTGTTTTGTCAGAAAGGAACACTGGGACTGGCTTAAGGAACTGGAAGAATTACCAGGTAATAGGCTACTCATATGTGGAGACTTCAATGCAAGGTACAGAGATTGGGACAGTAGTGGAGAAAATCGACAGGGAATTGCCCATGCGGATGCCATGGTGGACTCCGATGTGGTCTGCATAAAAGATGGTAGGCCGACTAGAATAGCAATGAGGCCTGGCGATGCAGACACAGCTATTGCCTTGGCACTTGTCTCCCAGTCATCAGTCCTTGATATAAAGTGGACTGTTTTGAATGACCATGGGAGTGATCACATGCCATGCTCGGTCCTGATCTCTAAACCCAGGAAAGTTAAAGCTGGGAGAGCACGCAAGACCTTCCGGTATGAGAGGACCGATTGCCTTCTTGGACGCCTCAGGCAAGGGGCATGCAACAGGACTGTAAAAACTCCCTTTTTGCAGCCCCCATGGTGGACCCCAGAAGTAGACCATGCTTGGAAAGCAAAGAGAGCTGCAATGGAGCAGCTAAAGAAAGTGTGACAGACACTTCAAAGCTCACGAGAGGAAGTGGACACAGCGGAAAAAGTCAAGAAAGACAAGGTGGAGGTTTTCAAGCGCTGTGCTGCAGAGGCCAAAAAGGCAAAATGGGAATGTTTCATGACGGAGATTGGAGGTGATAAAACACTGCGAAAATTCTGGAAACTGCACAGGCAAATGCAGAGAAAAGATCGGCCTATGACAGTGGGAACAATTTATAGAGATGATGGTGTGCGCGTGACAACAGACAAAGAGAAAGGGGAGGCATTTCTCCAGAGATTTTTAGAGCAGACCAATCATAATGATGCGGACACCAGGGATGCAGTTAGAGAGGAGTTGTCTGGCACCACGAAGAATATGCAGTATGAAGACATCATACGGGTGGACGATGTTAAACACATTTTGAAAAAGCCAAAAAACACGGCACCAGGGCCCGATGGGGTCAGGTATGGCCACATGAAGGGTTTGAGCGATGCAGACCTGGAGGAGATGACCGACTGCTTTAACCAGAGCATTAGGACAGCATCAGTACCGCAGGATTGGGTGCACAGCTATCTCATCCCTCTCCCAAAACCATTCAAGGATCAGTCAAAGCTTAGCGGCTTTAGAATCATCACCCTTCAAAATACATTTGGGGAGGTTCTAGAGAAGATAGTCGCTGTCAAGCTGCAAGAGTTTTTGGAAAGCGGGAAGCTTCTTCCAAGAGGCCTGGGGAGCTACAGGCCAGGAAAAGATACCTGGTCAAATGCAGCCACTTTTGCCTTTGACGTTTATGAGGGGTTCCAGAGTAGACAAGAAACGATGGCGGCAGCGCTCGATCTCGAGGATGCATACAATAGAGTTCGATATGATATTTTGATGACCGCACTGATGGAGAAGGGGTCAATCCCTGGTTGGTGAACTGGATAGCAGCCGTCCTGCACTCTCGTCGGGTTGTTCTTCGTCTGGGTGCATGGACCTCAGAGCCACATATTTTAACCTCGGGACTGCCACAGGGATCTGCAGTCTCACCGGTGCTCTTTAATATGTATACGAGCAAGATTGCAAACCTAGAAGCACCAGGGGTTTGAAGAATACTAACATTTGCAGATGATATTCTTGCATATAGGCAGGGGAGAGATAGGGAGCAAACAGCCCAGGAGCTACAGGCAACAGTAGACAAAGTGATTGACTGGTGCACCGAAATGAGTGCTGTCATCCACCCGGAAAAGGCGGCTGTTTTGTGGTGCTCTCTGGACAACAGGATTGTGAGAGTGGATGTCCCAAGCCTCGCGATAGATGGTAGAAATGTCAGCAGAGAGAACAAACTGAAGTATCTGGGGACCACATTTGACAGGAGCCTATCCTTCAAGGACCATGCGGAGACGGTTGTGACAAGATCTCAAAAGTGACTCAGTGCACTTAAAACTATGGCTGCAATGGACACAGAGCAGATAATGCTTTTCACACTATACCAGCACTTGATCCTCTCAGTAATTGATTATGGATTAGGTCTGCTCACTGTCTCAGAAAGTCAGCTGGTGAAGTTAGAGCGCATACAGAACGAAGCTATGCGGATCATTCTGGGATGCACTAGAGACACCCCAGTAGTGTGTATGCGTTACATCCTTGGTCTGCCGAGTTTTGCTGGTAGGCTCAAGGTTATGCAGGCGAAGGCATACCTCAGAGTAGCTGCAGACACAGACCACCCACTGCATGAGGCGCTGGACGCAGTTAAGGGTCAGCGACTGATAAAAGGGAAATCATGGATGGCTCAGGCAGAGGATACGATCATACAGGTGTGCCCCTTGGAGAACATTAGGCGTGGAGAGGAGTGGGTCAGAGTGCCAGCGGAGCAGTCAGACTTGTGCAGAGTTATAATCACATTAAGCCGGGAGTGCAGGGAGTGGCCAGCAGGGGCCACGGAAGTGGAAATCCAGCAACTAATTCAGGACAATGCTCACTCGGGTGATGTGATTATCTACACAAATGGTTCGGTGTCAAGAGGTGAGAAAAGTGGCTGGGGGTTCATAGCCAAAGCCAATGGTCTACGTTTGGAGCAGGAGAGCCTGGCATATGATACCACAACATCCAGCTTAAGAATGGAGGTGGAGGCGGTCACTGCGGCTCTCCGCTGGATGGAGAATACGACACACACACACACACACACACACACACATCGTGATTGTAACTGACTCAGAAAGCATGCTGACGAGGGTGAGGACGGGCAGGCTTCGTGCGGAGTGGCTTACTTCGCTTCGGAGGTCACGGGTGACAAGCATCGCCTGGATCTTTTCTCCGGGGCATGCCGGTGTGCTGGGAAATGAACAGGCAGACAGATTGGCTGGCTCTGCAGAACTTGGTGGAGTATTGATACATGACAAGGCAGACGTGGTTGCGGCCTTGTGGGAGCACGTGCACACCTCAGGGGAGCAAATGGATTACCATGGTCTGGCAAGAATGAGACAGCAATGAGTGACGAGGGGATCTGGCCGACGCTTAACGCTCAGAGGAAAGGCGAGACGGATATATAATCAGATTGCTACTGGTACTATTAGTGTTGGAACTCTTCGCTGGCTGCTGAGGATGGGGACGGAGCACTTATGGGAATGCCCCGAATGCTGTGATGTCGATTCCTAAATCAATCAATCAATCAATCATCGCTTACATGCCGAGATATGCAAGCTTACGTACCCATTTTATTGTATGCGCTAATAGCTTTAAATTGTGAACATCGCTTACATGCTGAGATATGTAAGCTTACGTGTCCATTTTATTGTATGCGCTAATAGCTTTAAATTGTGAACATCGCTTACATGCCGAGATATGTAAGATTACGTATCCATTTTATTGTATGCGCTAATAGCTTTAAATTGTGAACATCGCTTACATGCCGAGATATGCAAGCTTACGTGTCCATTTATTGTATGCGATAATAGCTTTAAATTGTGAACATCGCTTACATGCCGAGATATGCAAGCTTACGTGTCCATTTTATTGTATGCGCTAATAGATTTAAATTGTGAACATCACTTACATGCCGAGATATGCAAGCTTACGTGTCCATTTTATTGTATGCGCTAATAGCTTTACATTGTGAACATCCCTTACATGCCGAGATATGCAAGCTTGCGTGACCATTTTATTGTATGCGCTAATAGCTTTAAATTGTGAACATCGCTTACATGCCGAGATATATAAGCTTGCGTGTCCATTTTATTGTATGCGCTAATAGCTTTAAATTGTGAACATCGCTTACATGCCGAGATATGTAAGCTTACGTGTCCATTTTATTGTATGCGCTAATAACTTTAAATTGTGAACATTGCTTACATGCCGAGATATGCAAGCTTGCGTGTCCATTTTATTGTATGCGCTAATAGCTTTAAAGTTGTGAACATCGCTTACATGCCGAGATATGTAAGATTACGTGTTCATTTTATTGTATGTGCTAATAGCTTTAAATTGTGAACATCGCTTACATGCCGAGATATGTAAGATTACGTGTCCATTTTATTGTATGCACTAATAGCTTTAAATTGTGAACATCACTTACATGCCGAGATATGTAATCTTACGTGTCCATTTTATTGTATATGCTAATAGCTTTAAATTGTGAACATCGCTTACATACCGAGATATGAAAGCTTACGTGTCCATTTTATTGTATACGCTAATAGCTTTAAATTGTGAACATCGCTTACATGCCGAGATATGCAAGCTTACGTGTCCATTTTATTGTATGCGCTAATAGCTTTAAATTGTGAACATCGCTTACATGCCGAGATATGCAAGCTTACGTGTCCATTTTATTGTATGCGCTAATAGCTTTAAATTGTGAACATCGCGTACATGCCGAGATATGCAAGCTTACTTGTCCATTTTATTGTATGCGCTAATAGCTTTAAATTGTGAACATCGCTTACATGCCGAGATAAGTAAGCTTACGTGTCCATTTTATTGTATGCGCTAATAGCTTTAAATTGTGGACATCGCTTACATGCCGAGATATGTAAGCTTACGTGTCCATTTTATTGTATGCGCTAATAGCTTTAAATTGTGAACATCGCTTACATGCCGAGATATGTAAGCTTACGTGTCCATTTTATTGTATGCGCTAATAGTTTTAAATTGTGAACATCGCTTACATGCCGAGATATGTAAGCTTACGTGTCCATTTTATTAATAATTGACAACAGACTAAAAACTGATTAAAGTAATGTATATCATCATATTCATGCCAATAAGCGTGGGCGGTCAGGATTCTTCATCTCACTCAATCACCAGTCTTGATTCAGCTCTGTGTTCATGTCTCGATTATGCCTTGTGGCCAGGCCATTCACATATGTATCTCTCTGCCTTCCTCCTGCTCTTTTACAATCAATCTTGCTCTTTTCCCATCAGTCTTGCTCCTTTTTCGTCAGTCTTGCTCTTTCCCCATCAGTCATGCTCCTTTCCCATCAACCTTGCTCTTTTCCTATCAATCTAGATCTTTTCCCATCAATCTTGCTCTTGTCCCACCATTCATGCTCTTTTCCCATCAGTCTTGCTCTTTTCCCATCAATCATGCTCTTTTCCCATCAGTCTTGCTCTTTTCCCATCAATCTTGCTCTTTTCCCATCAACCTTGCTCTTTTCCTATCAGGCTTGCTCTTTTCCCATCAGTCTTGCTCTTTTCCAATCTACCTTGCTCTTTTCCCATCAACATGCTCTTTTCCCATCAACATGCTCTTTTCCCATCAGTCTTGCTCTTTTCCCATCAGTCTTGCTCTTTTCCCATCAGTCTTGCTCTTTTCCCATCAGTCTTGCTCTTTTCCCACCAGTCTCGCTCTTTTCCCATCAATCTTGCGCCTTTCCCATCAGTCTTGCTTCTTTCTTATCAAGCTTGCTCTTTTCCTATCAGTCTTGCTTCTTTCCCATCAATCTTGCTCTTTTCCCATTAATCTTGCTCTTTTCCCATCAGTCTTGTTCTTTTCCAATCAATCTTGCTCTTTTCTCATCAGTCTTACTGTGGGGTTGTTAAAGAAGATATAGGGAGATGAATCACCAGATTCTATCAGACAACTGTATAAGAAACTTGAAATGGCTCAATATTACTTTCTAGGGGTATAAACTAATTATAAAGTGATGTTTCCTAACAGAGGCCAAAAGATCACTGGAAATTTACCGAACTTCCGAGAGGATAGCATTCACTCTTAGTAAACCGAAAGTATGAGTGGTTATCCAGCCCACAATCAGCTCCATAGTATTGTTGGCCTTTAACAAGTATTATCAATGAGAACACACATGAAAAGACTCAAACACAAAATAACAAGTAAATAAGCAACTCTTAAATGCAACAGTTACCATTATATTAGGATCACCTGGGGTAAGGTGGAAGTGTGTGTATGCTCATGTGACATTGCATAATGATACACAGCCATAATAAAAAGGACAATAACATTTCAATAACAGATATGTCAATAATGTCTAATTAAATAATTAACGGTCCAGATGTTGTCTTGACGGAGGAATTAAATTAACACCTTCCTAGCTCCAATGTTTAAACTACACAGATAAATGCCAATTGTTTAAACTCCACAGATAAATGCCCCTTCCTATGTACGAGACATAAATGGAATTACTGGGTTCAGAATCTTGCCGGTGTTGGCACGGGGAAAACATGAAGTAGTAGTAAAAGAGGCCTGGCGTAGTTTATCATGCTGGGGTTGATGTTCGAACACTGGAGAAGCCAGTGATGATTAGGGGTGAATCACTCTTCCCGCATTGGAAAGGCAGTGTCCTCCTCGTCCTGCCTTGAAGAATATGACCCTCTTATTGCTATTCTTCATCATTTATGAAAATACCCCATTTTCAGCCAAACAAAGATCTTTTCAGCCTAATGAAGAAACCGCCATTCCAAAAAACCATCATGAATTAAATATACAACACCACAATAGCCTAACTGGTCAACACGTCTTGATCTGTCAAAGCATTTTGGCGATTGCCTCGACAATACAGCTTCTTGCCGGCAATTGTTGAGCTCCCTTATTAACATATATTATGATAATAGGAAGTACTCTTGCAATTCCAATGGCAAGCCTCAATTTCCACGCGAACATGACGTCACTCTAGCGTGGGCGTTGTTGTTGACGGCGCAGGAATTGTAGAAAAAAACGGGGGGGGGGTAAATTGGTGGTTGTCTACCCTTGAATTGTGGAAAAGGGGAGATAATTTTCTAAGTTGCCGTGTGTGTCTTTGTAAGCAGTTGTCAGCCCCTGACATTTCACAATCCCTACTTCTGCGTGACAATGTTTTAGACCAGTGGTTCCCAAGCTTTTCAAGCAGAGGGCCATATCTACTATTTTCGGTAGTTAAGCGGGCCATAACGTTATAAAATTATAAAAGTCTTGCAATATCATTCTTATTACTTCGTAAACAAACTTCTAAAACTTTAAAGGCAATCACTGCGGTCATTTTTTGGTTTAAAATCAAAAGTTCATTTAACAATACATTTTTAATCAGTTTAGAAAATCGCTATTCATGTAATTAATTTACAGTTGTAACTGTTCTTTATAACCAGTTACTTCAGTTCAGATGCCAGTTTATCAATGTCTGGGCGCAAATCTGTTGTGCCCAAAGTCATAAACGTAGCTAGGTTACTGTCGGTGAGTCTGGGACGTTGCTTGCATCTGTAAGTCGAACCAAAACGACAAATGTATCTCTGGGCGCATGAACGCAAGTGTTCAAATTGTTCGATAGGCAATAGTCGCCAGAATGAAATCATATGATCAGCTGAAGGTGAAGCAGGCAGCTCCAGAAATTTACATCTCAGTGCAGAATTGCATTTCAAATCACTTACTTCGTGCTGAAGGTTTCGCTGCAATTGACGGGGCTTGGCATCAGGAAATATGAACCTGTGAAACCGATTTATGAAGAGGGCAACATTATCCTCCTCTATTGTGAACTCTCGAAATTTCGACTGAAAGATCTCCAGAAGACTTTCAACTTTTACTTTGTACTGTAACAAGTCACATTTCTTTTCCACCACAAGCGTCTTCATAGTTGGAAACGCCTCTAAAGTCCCTTCAGTCAGCTGTCCGATAAACAGTCGTAGTCTCATTTTAAATGAAGAAATGTCATAGCACAAATTTGTGAATAGTTTGTTTTTTCCCTGGATATTCGCATTTAAAGAGATTAAATGAGACGTGATGTCCACCAAAAATGCCAGGTCATTAAGCCAGTCACCGTTCAGCAGACATTCTCGTTCTGTGGGCAATTCATTTATTTCAGGCAGAAACAGATAGACACTATTTTTCAGTGCCCAGAAACGTGGCAGAACTTTCCCTTTAGATAGCCATGTGACATCACAGTGTAATAGTAGCTCACCGTATTCCTCGTTCAGGCCTGATAGAAACTGGCTGGACTCACGCCTATTCAGCGGCTTACTTCGAATTTTGTTCACACATCTCATAACAACATTGATGACATGTTTCAGATTTAATGTCTTTCCACAGAGCTTCTTGGTGAATGATACAATGATATTTTAATATAGTGCGGCCAAGAAACTGTTCCAATAATGCTAGACATCCAGACATTTTATCCGGTCAAAACCGGAGCACCGTCGGTGCATACACTGTCCAATTTGGTCCATTCTGTGTTGTTTTTCTCTGCACACAACTTCAGAGTTTCAAACAGATCAGTCCCTTTGGTAATTGCATGCATCAATTCAAGTCCTAGAAGTTCTTCAATGACTTCAACTGTCATTTAAAACTGTCATTTACTGCCAATACAGTACCTTGCGGTGTATGGCAGAGGGGTCTTTGAGCCTGAGGAATTAAGGCCTCTGGCTAGTGCAGTCGCCGCGAAATGTGCAGGTTAGGGTTTTCTCTTTTCCCCCAACAGAAGAAAAGATCCCACTCCTTACCGAGGGATCGAACCCGGGTTTCCCGAAGGAGATTCCGGCGTTCTAGCCACTCGGCCAGCCGCTCCCCGATGTTTGACTTCAACATTATCGTTTATGGCTGGAACAAAACATTGCGACCTGAGCTGTGTCAGAAATGTCAGTGGATTCATCCATTGCCAATGAATACAAATTTACAATTTACAAAATCCGCAAATTAAGCAAACTGGTTTACCACTACGGCTAGGCATAAACATAAATTTATCCGTCCAATCGTCGTTGAATTCACGACAAGCAACGTCTTCACATTTTCTCTTTTTACAATTTTTTTATTTTAGATTTTTCACACACGGTACATTTTTATTTGAAATAAAAAATCTAATTTCAACACAATACTACCGACTCTGCTAAACAGTTGTAACAGACGACAACATGACGCCTTGCACACTCTGATTGGTCGACAAGGCTGGGATATGGGAATTTCATAACTTTTTGTTGCGAACTGAACAGGCGTATTCGATAATATCTGAGCATAACAACCATGAGCAGCGTAAATTATTGCACACTCACGGGACGCTCTGAGTGCATTTTTGAAATTATTAAACTATATTATATTAAATAACGAGGCCTCACGTGCCACTTTCTGACGGCTGGCGGGCCACAAGTGGCCCGCGGGCCGTGGTTTGGAAACCTCTGTTTTAGACAATCATCTTCCGCCATCTACCCAATCTCGCCTATGATCAAACGCCAGGTGTTCAATTTAACAGCTATTCTTATCTGATGTTTACAACTCCGGTCGTTACCAATTTTCTAAAAGGGAATGAGGCGAGGAGGATTATTATCATCGTTAAGAATCTGGGGGTGCCCACTCTTAACACCGTGAACTTTGAAACAATTATTCCTCTCTATTCAGAAGGGGGATGATTGGCGCTTGACATTATAAATAGAAATGTCACACTTGCTCCTTTCCCTACCATCTTGCTCTTTTTCCATCAATCTTGCTCTTTTCCTATTAAACGTATATAACTGTTTTCGGTGTCTATGTTACCGTTCTCCCTGGTCTAGGGGATACACGACTTTCCCCGTAATCCCGTACACTCTCGTGAGTAACGGGACGTGCGCGAGAATCGGTAGCGGTTCTCTCCGCGTCGGTAACTTTCTCGATGTCATAGAGAGTTATGCTGCACTGTTTTGTCAAGCCTGTAGCTCAGTACATCTAATTGCGACAAGCATTCTGGGAGGAGATTATTTTTCTTAGCCTTTGACAGTCCCCAGTCTATCTACAGGGCAGTGGATCTGTCTCACTCCGCGGGATCCCCTTCCCTTGACCTGTCCGACATGGGAGACAATACTACAATACTATAACCACACTGCCGTCAGGATAGATATTGGATGTCACTGGAACGCGCAAGGCCCTCCGCCGCTTCTGGCTTGGAGACACAACAGATGGGCGAGGTATTTGCTCAATTTGAAAACCGGTAATTTTAACACCTCACTCTACCACAAATCTGGCTAGTTCACTGACTGCCCATGAATGTATTTTGAAGAAGTTATTCTTGTTTTTTTTTTTTTAAGTTTGTTGCATATCTTTAACAAGCCGTCGCAGTCAACCCCCCAATTTTTTTTTATTTTTTATTTTTTTTTTTTGGGGGGGGGGGGGGGGGGGGGTCTTTGATTTTCTTTGCAAGTTTACGTTCACCAGTTTGCCATTGCTTTCTGAACGACCGGCACTCCTACCATTTTATGAAAACCAACGCAAGGCGGTCTGCTGCCAAATCTCTCGCAACTGTGTTTTGAACGCGGTATGCGGGTTTACAGATTGGGTCCGTAATTATCACGGAATTACTGGAGGTAGTCGACCAGAATGATGGAAGGCCAGAGACAGTCGGTCTAGGCCACTGCAACTTTTTGTTGTGGGGGGGGGGGGGGAGGTGTTTCATCAGATCAAACACAGCCAGGATTCTTTGAGGTTCCCCAGGATCAATGAAGACTCGTCGGCATGTTGTTATACCCGGATCTAAAGATGAGAGAGAAAACGCCGTCTTAACTTGGTTGCCGGCCAAGTCAGTGACGACATTCAGTCAACATTCTCGGCTGTCTGAAAAATAACTAAATTGGGAGCAGTGTGCAGATGGTTTGAAACAAAAAGGAGGGTGGAGTTGTTCCATTTCAAAATATGAAAAGAAATCACGGTGTCTAATGTTGTGAACAGCGACGGACATTGTTTCCTTAATGTGAAGTTGTGATTTCGATTCTGACTTGGAAGAATTTACATAAGGTACCTACGTGATAGAGTTTAGAAATCGAGTGTAGTAAGGTTGCGTTGTGTGAACCTATTATAGGAGCGTCGGCAACAGTAGGCTGATGCATAGCTTAAACTAGGTAAAGTAATATATTGTTTAGCTCAGCGGGTTAAGACTAATGTAGTGGAATGGTATTTAGGGAGATTGAAAGTTGTGGAGGGTGGATAAAGGGAAGGTCAATGGTGGGATTTTCCGGTAGGGTGTCTACCGGGGTGTCTTTGCTTCCCTTTTGGTCATTCCTTTTCTTACCACGTCTCAGGTAATGTGATGAACTCCTCTGTCTTATACCAGAGTGGTTCTATAGGATCTAGGTATTAAAGTCTGAGTACGGCCTTCGGCCTACACTCACATATAATGGGTCTGAGTCGGGTTGCTATCACCGTGTGTTCTCTCTTCAACAGGTTCCACTAGAACAGAGAACTTACCTACCACTCAGAGACGAGGAAAATGGCAATACCCTGGTGCAGTGCTAACTGACCTCAACAATTGAACCCTGTTCCTCAAAGAAGGTCCAACACTTCCTGATTTCATTTGAGTATAGATAGTGAATCGCGGGAAGGGAGACTGGTCAGTGGCTGTATTCCAAACAACAACGGAATTATTAACTATGATAGTTACCAGAAGAAGTATAGGAAGGGGAAGATTATAACTAAATAAAATTTTTCCCTAATGACATGAAACATTTCGTAGATTGACTGACAGTAGTGTTTAGTAGAGATGTTATTGGACCAGTGTTTGTGTTCTTTCATCACTGGATTATATTAGATACATGTCTACCGTCTGTGTCGACCTAAGGGACGGTAACTAACCAAATCATCCATTGGTGACCAGACATCCAAACTATCCAAGATATACAGGAAGAAGTCAACAATCGGCCGGAGAGACACATCATCGGGTGAGCTCCTTCTGATCTTGTAATGTTGTGCAGGGGTATGGCCGCAGCACGATGATGAAAGTTGACTCTGATCCTGAACTACCTGAGTATATCTCACCTTCACGATAGACTACACCACATATCTCCACACACATACATTGCACCCACACGTGACACTTTTCTGCATTAAATGTTTTATCATTTTGTTCGAAGCCAGTGTTGGTGTGATATGTTCTGGAGGAATCTGAGAAAGGATATTGTCTTATGGTAGGAAGTGAGAGAGATAGTGATCCAGAGACTGAAAGGGGGTGTGTAGACAAAGGTCCGACAGAAGCCCAGGCTGAGGAAAGGGAATTTAAAAAGTGTGCTTGTTGATTCCACTCCCCCCCCCCCCCAACCCAGGGACGACAGGTGACAGTAATCCATTCGCCACAGGGCCGTGATTCTCGTGGCTACCCTAATATTTCTATGCGCATAAGATTGTTATGGCTTCTTCTTCTTCTTCTTCTTCTTCTTCTTCTTCTTCTTCTTCTTCTTCTTCTTCTTCTTCTTCTTCTTCTTCTCCTTCTCCTCCTCCACCTCCTCCTTCTTCTTCCCTCCTTCACTGGAGCATAGACTCTCAACCAACTTTCCCCACTCCTCATGTTTGGTTGTATTTTGCAGTTAAGATTGTCTACGGCATGAGGAAGCCAGTTTCACACCAACCCTCCTTAGTCACCTCCTACGACATGCATGGTAGTCTGCAGTGTTACTATTGTTTTGTTTCACTTATGGGTCCCGGTAACACACAGCCGAGCTGACGTTTTACAAATATTAGATGGATATCTTTCATTTTTAAAGACACTTTTAGACTTGTACCACGACAGAGGAAAATGGCATCTTGCTTTTTACGATTTTCAATTGCCAGGCAGATTTTTGACATGTACAAACTGGGCCTCCAATTGTTTGGCCCTTAACCAAGAAGAATAGGCATATGAATCACTACCCTCGAGAGTATATTTTCTGGTGTCTCATTTTACACTTACAAATGTGACATTTCTAAATCCACGCACACAGCTCTAACAATGCTATGAAGATTATAATTTCTTTTATCCATTACATTTTGTATTGTATTTTTAATAATAAGATAACGTTCAGTCCTTCCGGATTTTAGCTGGGATATATGATGCCTACTGACTTCTCGTTCAGAAAGAAATGGCAAACTACTAAAGTACAATTGCTTAGAAAAAAGCCTGGGGTCGATCGCAACGTACCGGGATTTTTTTTCATGTGGACTTCTAGCAATAAGATTTCCCCTGGTCTCTGGGTAGTGAGATCGGACGCCCGTGTGTATTGTTGCACATGTAAAAAATCCCTTGGCCGTTGTAAATCGAAAAAGAGTAGCCTAACGGCGCTGCCCGGGCAAAATTTCGAGGTAAAAATCTACCCAAAGTATTTCAGGATCTTTGCCGGTGCTACGGAATTCGTGCACTGAGCTGACTTTCTCGAGACTCAGGTTTGAGTTAGGAGGAGGACGGAGCACTTATAGGTTACACCCGTGTGCCGTGATGTTCCATTGACTAAACTAAATTAGCAACGTACTGGAAAGGACATGCACACTTCTTTTTTTTTAATTATTTCGTATAATGGACGCTATCATTTTTTCTAACTTTTACTTTAGCCATTTCACATTATGCAGTTGGTGTAATCAGATCTTTCAGACATCGCTTAGATACTGCTTGTTTGCTGATGACTGCGCTCTATACGCCAACTCAGAGGCGGACATGCAACATAATGTTTCAGCTTTCTCATATGCCTGTGCCAACTTTGGGCTCAATATCAATTTGGAGAAGATTGTAGTTATGTACCAGCCAGCTCCAGGGAATAATCACACTGTGCCGAATATCAATGTGAATGGTCATAGTCTAAGTGTTGTGGACAAATTCACCTATCTTGTCAGCACACTGTCACAAGCTGCCACAATTGATGATGAAGTGAATGCAAGAATCTCCAAGGCCAGCGCAGCCTTTGGCAGACTGTACAGGAATGTATGGGACAGAAATGGAATAAGCTTGCAAACAAAGCTGAAAGTCTACAAAACAGTTGTATTATCCACACTGCTATATGCTTGTGAAACCTGGACTGTTTATCAGCGACACGCTAGGAAATTAAACCACTTCCACACAGTCTGCCTTAGGAAGTTACTGAAGATTAAATGGCAAGACAAGATCCCAGACACTGAAGTCCTAGAAAGAGCGTCCATGCCCAGTATCCACACTCTACTAATGAAGAATCAGATTCGCTGGGCTGGTCACTTCACTCGCATGCCAGATCACAGGCTCCCTAAACGAATTTTTTACGGCGAGTTGCGGTGTGGTAAACGCTCCCAAGGCGGCAAGAGGAAACGCTTTAAAGACACTCTGAAAATCTCACTGAATGCTTTTGGAATTTATCATGACACCTGGGAGACTGCAGCCAGATACCTAAATTCGTGGCGTGCATCATTACGCAAGGGTGCAGTCACTTGTGAGGCAACCAGGACTGCAAGAGCTGTGAAGAAAAGACAGAACAGAAAAACCACTGCAGAAAATCCTCCTCCAGAAACGTCAAGCATTCTTTGTCCACATTGTCAAAGAACATTTCGAGCCAAAATAGGCCTTATCAGCCATCATAGAACTCACGGCTCCATACTTTCAACCCCACTGGATGAAATGAATGGTCATCATCAATAATGTCATCATTCTTGATGGACAAACAACACACACACACACACATGCAACACACACACAGATACTGCTGAATGAATTGTGTAGTTTAAATTTGGCTAAACGTATGGACTATAGATGCACTAGAAGCAGAATATATTTACATAAAAACAGTTCTGTAGAAGTAGGAGGATGAGAAAGGTTACGTCAAATGTGCAAAATCTTACCCATATCTTTAATTTAATATATTCCTTCATCATTGTCTTCTGTTGCGTTATCGTGACGTTATGGCCGGCAATTCTGATCATTGGCTGTTCATAATGGCACGTCTTTTTACGGAATATGCTTTCAGTCGTTTACGTTAGCCGTTTTTTGTTGTGCGCAGACACATAATGTCACTTTGTACCTCTTGGTCGGTGTACTTCATATTGTAGACAACTTTTCTTGGGATAATATTAAGTGTTTCGTCATGAAATGTGTCAGTTAATTGTTATCATGACACCGGAAACACTCTTCATAATAGAACATCGCATTCGGCATAATAAGAAACACTAACAATAATAATAAGAAACTGAGCAATCATCCATCCCCCTTCTGTTATCTTTAAGCTAGAAATGGTAGAGGGGTGTGCGTGTTCCAATGACATCCAATAGCTAACCCGACTGTAGTTTAGTCGTACTCTTGTCTCCCATGTCAGACAGGTCAATGGATACAGGTCAAATGAAATGAGACAGGCCAGCTGCTTTGTAAATATACACACATAGTATTATTTGGCGCTCACAGAAGAAGAAGGAAATAGAGATTAGGAGACGCACTAGACAACATAAAATTTGAAAGCTATAATAGTTACCCACTGGGATCGAACCTGTCGCCTCCAAATGACGACGGCGCCTCGCTGCAGGAGCAAGTGTACTTCGACGTACGACCAACTAGACCAGTGTTTCCCAACGTGGGACCCACTCCCCACAGGGGGGCAATTTGACTGTTAAGGGGGGCAATTCGAAAATGGAAGAAATCGGCTGAATATAATAAAACGGGGAGACTTGAGACTGAAGTTAACTAAATTGGAACCTGACATAAGATCTCTTTGCAGCAAGCATCAAGCGCAAGGATCTCACTAAATTTAAATAATAAATAATTACTAATAATTAAAATAATATAGAAAAATCTTTCATTAAAATTATTTTGTACTTGAATTTCAGTTCTCCATTATATGTTTTGAAAATTTACTTACTGTGTTTGTTCAATAATTACCTAGTGATTTCTTCCTAAAACCTATCATTCAAGTTTCTTTAGTGAACATTTAAATTTTTGAATATTAAAAATAATGTATATGTTGAGAGGGGGGGGCATGGGGCGGGGGAGGGGGGCAATATGAATTTTAGAAAGGCTTAAGTGGGGCATGGTACAAAAAAGGTTGGGAAACACTGAACTAGACACTCCTTTACCAGCAGTTTATATTAAACCAGCTTTGTAAATAGCAATAGACTCGGGACTGTCAAGGAAAGCAATCCCCTCCCAGAAAGTATTAAAGATTTGCTGGGGGAGAGTGGAATGGGCTCATGGGGGGATAGACAACATCAAGAAACCAACTGGGGAAAACCTGCATGGGTCGACATTAGACATGAGGACGCAGGACAACGTGTGTTGGAGACTCATTACAGCCGATCTTCAATGAGAAGATTCAAAAATGCACATGGGCAGTCTGCATTAGGGCATTAGCGTCATCAACTTCTTATGACCTGTCTGCCAACTTTCGTAGGCGTTCATGCATCTCCATACATCTCGATCCCTTGGATTCTGTATTAGCTGATTATAATCCTCCATGCAACCGTCTCATTCCATCCGGAATTAAATCTCTACCTACCGCTGCTTCATCTACCACTGAATTTCTAGTGGTCGTGTCTTTTCTATCACCTCGCTTCTCATTATATGACCAAAGAACGCCGCTTTTTTCTTATATTTGTATATAATGCTCTAATTTCATTAGCCTCTTTCAGACAATCGTTGTTAGCTACTCTGGCAGTCCAAACTAATCGCGACATTCGTCTCAATAACCGTTGTCTACAGGCAATTTATTCCTTCGCGTGATACTATTAAATCCTCTCTCTCTCTCTCTCTCTCTCTCTCTCTCTCTCTCTCTCTCTATATATATATATATATATATATATATATATATATATATATATATATATATATATATATATATATATACTAGCTGACACGGCCCGGCTTCGCCCAGCCCCTAGCGGGGATCTATCTATCTATCTATCTATCTATCTATCTATCTATCTATCTATCTGTCTGTCTGTCTGTCTATCTATCTCAATCTACTATCTGTCTGTCTGTCTGTCTGTCTGTCTATCTATATATCTATCTATCTATCTATCTATATATCTATCTATCTATCTATCTGAGTTGAGTTGAGTTGAGTTGAGTCAAGAACCGACATCACTGCACTCAGGACATTCCCATACGTGCTCAGTCCCCTCGTTCAACAGCCAGCGAAGAGTCATACTACTAATCGTTCCCATCGCTATTTGATTAAATGTTCTCCTGGTCTTCCCTTTCAGTTTTGAGATTCTTCCAGAACCCCTGCCGATTCCCCCAATCTCATTATTTCCACATATGGGTTCTCAATCTGTTCCTTCGCCTTCTCCACCTGGTCCCACAAGCGCACGACCACCTCCCCCTTGTCCATAGGCAAGATACCACCAAGAGGTGCATTCCCTGCTAGCCTATCAGCCTGTTAATTCCCCCGTACACCCGCATGGCCAGGGCAAAATATCCATACAATTCTCACAATCTGTGACCTCTGAAGCGACGAGAGCTATTCCACACGAAACATTCCTTTCCCCACCTTGCTAAGCATATTCTTTGAATCCGTAATGAACACAACGTGTGTTGCAGTAGTCTCCTCTAGCCACCGGAATGCCGCTGTTACTGCCTCCACCTCCATTCTCATGCTGGAGGTCGTAGTCTCATATGCCAGGCTCTCCTTTTTCAAGACTCGCCCATTAGCCTTTGCAATAAAGCCCCAGCCACTACGTCTGTTTTTCACCACTGACCCATCTGTGTAGATGACTATGTCACCTTGATGTGTGTTGCTCTGGATCAGCTGTTGCACTTCAAACTCAGTGAAGCCCACTGCCCATTCTCTGCACTCACGACCCAGTGTTATTATTACATGTGCCAGTCCGTCATGTCTTCCGGAACTTCAACCCACTCTCTTTCACGATTGATGGTCTCTAGATCACACACCTGACTTATAGAAAGTTCTGCCTCTGCCATCCAGGGCCTGTCTCGTCTTAGTCTATGACCCTTTACCATATCCATTGCTGCATGCAGCGGGTGATCCCTGTCTGCCGCAACTCTCAGGTACCATTTGGCCTGAAGGACCCTATGCCTATCCGTCATTGTAGGTAGCGCCAGGATATCCCTCATGCAAATAATTGGTGTGTCCTTTGTGCACCCCAGTATTAACCTCATGGCAGCATTTTGTTTGTCTGTCTGTCTGTCTGTCTGTCTGTCTGACGACCCGGCTATCTATCTATCTATCTATCTATCTATCTATCTATCTATCTATCTATCTATCTATCTATCTATCTATCTATCTATCTATCTATCTATCTATCTATCTATCTATCTATCTATCTATCTATCTATCTATCTATCAATCTATCTATCTATCTATCTATCTATCTGTCTGTCTGTCTGTCTATCTATCCATCTATCTATCTATCTATCTATCTATCTATCTATCTATCTATCTATCTATCTATCTATCTATCTATCTATCCATCTATCTATCCATACATCCATCCATCCACCCATCCATCCATCCATCCATCAAACCATCCATCTATCTACCTACCTACCTACCTATCTATCTATATATCTATCTATCTATCTATCTATCTATCTATCTATCTATCTATCTATATATCTATCTATCTATCGCAACAGGCGTCTGTCTGTCTGTCTGTCTATCTGTCTGTCTGTCTATCTGTTTGTTTATCTATCTGTTTGTTTATCTATCTGTCTATCTATCTGTTTGTCTATCTATCTATCTGTCTATCTGTCTGTCTATCTGCTTGTCTATCTATATGTATATCTATATTTCTATCTATCTATCTGTCTGTCTGTCTGTCTGTCTGTCTGTCCATCTATCTATCCGTTCACGTGCTCGCCTGTTTCTGATGATCCCATTTTATTTCAGTTTGATCCGCGGAGAGTGAAGAACAACAACTGTTCCTAACTAATTTCTGATTTAATCAGAAAGTGAGTTCCCTTCCCGCAAGATAGCGGGACATTTCTTGGTCTGTTTATGAAGCTCGTAATGCCTTTTTCTTTCTTTGAGGAGAAATTATTGATTTTAAACTAAATAACTATGTCAGTTGGCTCCGCGGGAGTGAGGAGAACATCTGTACAAAATTTCATCTCAATAGGATGGACCGTTCGGGAACGCATAAAGGACACACACACATACATTGTCTTATATATATATATATATATATATATATATATATATATATATATATATATATATATATATATATATATATATAAGACAATGTATGTGTGTGTGTCCTTATATATATATAAGGAATAATAAAGAGAACGGAGTAGCTAGTTAAGAATCACTGATAGGAGATTTAGAGATTGTTTCTTGACTTAAATCCTGTTCGCAGCGTCATTTTTGTGATAGTAGGAAAGAAGAGAAAGAATTAGGAGAGAAGGAAGGAGGGATGAATAAAGAATGAAAGTATAGATTGGTTCTTTCCGTGTAGGGGCAATCACTAATATATGAAAACGCTATAATTCATCTTCTGCTTGGAGCTCAAGTCTACAGGTGTCACAGGTACAGCACACTATCTTACCGAACACCGTTCAACCATTCAAATAAGAGCCAACACTAATTCAAGTTTATTCTCCTTCCAAAAGAATTTACAAATGCACCGTGTGAAGATAACACCAATCAATCTTGGAGAAATGCCGTCAGACGACTAACATCAAGAACATACAATTAAAAAAAACGAAATCCAACTAATACCAATATTAGGATAATACAGAGGAAGTACACTCAGACAAATACGATCAGAAGGGCACCATTAATGCAGAAATACACTCAAGTAAGCATAGTCATATAGGTGAAACCGTGCACTCAACTAAATGTAGAAATACGCCCGACTGCCACTTGTTCAAATACCACCAATTTACCCAGATGATCATTCGATGACTGCGTGCAACTTGTTTGTCGGCAGTTGATTCATCATCAGTTAATTGCTCTTCTGGGTTTCACTCGGCTCTTCTCAATCAATCGCTCGTCGTGGGTCCCACCTGACTCTTCCCAGTCTTGTTTGACTACCAGTCTTCTGTGTAATCCCAACAAACGTGTTTCATCTTGGCTAATTTCGTCATGTTCGACTTTAGCCATCAATTGCAACTTGACAGCGGTTTCCTTGTAGCAAGCAGGGTTTCCTCTTAAGTGGCCTTTTCCCACTACGTTGTGACTCCACAAATTTGTGTTTCCTCTCCCTTTGGCTTATCTACCTTGGTAGATTCTATCCCCAGATTCGCTAGTCATATCTCTTCTCCTTGTGCTCCAGACGAACTTCGGTATGTGCACCTGTTCGCCTTTGAAGTCGCCCTTCTCGTCTTCTCAGGTACTCTATAGCATGGGGTTTTGAAAAGCCACCATTTCCGGAGTCCTGCAACTAATTCCTTTGTGCCGCCCAAGAGCTCAGAAGCCCGCGGATCCCTGAGTCCTGCTGCTCACCTCTCGTCTCTCCCTCCTGCTCAACCATCTGGATTACTTGCATATATCTAACTATTTTGGCGCCCTTTGCGTCTTACAGTCACGTGGGTGTCTTAACTTCCCCGCGGCCCGTCGAAACCCACCAGTCAGCTTTAGCTACTTTTTTAACTGCTGTTGATGTACTAGGCAAGTATTACGTTCAGTAGTCTGCCATTGCTTTCTGAAGGTTACACTTGTTATTTATATTGTAATCTTGGTGTTATCAACATAGACGAGCAATATCTCCGGCGGGCCGATTCTCGCTGGTCATGAGATCCGCACTGAAGACTGTATTTTGTCAGGCGGGGAGTCTGACACTTACGATGACAGATGTACACGCTCATATCGGTCCAGACACTTAGTATAAGGCACTCAACTGAGGAATATAGCTGAACGTCCCTAAGTCAAATCCCCCGGATGTGAGGGCCTGGCCGCCATCCACCTCCTGCTGTTAGAGATTTGATGCTGAGCCGCCAGCCTACCTTGTTCCAGACCTACTGGTTATCCTTTCCTCTGGAGAAAACAAGGCAAGGCCGAGAGAGGGATCATGCTGCGTGGGCAACATATGTTCCCTTAATCCATTCCCAGGCATTGTGCGATGGAATTCTGGCCTAATTCAAATCCACATACTTTCGTCTGTAAAGACGGCAAGGTGCCACTCATTTTCTTTGATAAAACGATTATCGGAGACAGAGAGAAAAAATACGGGAATGATCAGATAGATATCAGTTATCAGTTATCAGTTATCAGTTGGGGTATCTTCATTGCACTCCGGACATGCCCATAGGTGCTCAGATCCTCCCCCCAGCATATGCATCAGCGTCCGGTGGCTAATAGTGCCAGTTCTGTGTTGGTTGACGAGGCGCTTTGTTTTCCCGATGTACCTCTCGCGTCTGGCTGTGCCGATTCTTACTCCCAGGTCTTTTATCCTGGACAGCGATGTGGAATCACTGACGTCAAAGTCCTCTGTTCTCGCCATATCTTTGAGGACGTTAATAACATCGGCACGATCCATGGGCTGGCCATCTACAGGGGGTGCAGAGCCAGCCAGTTTGTCAGCTCGTTCATTTCCCTCGACTCCCGCATGTCCCGGGATGAAGATGGGGGTGACTTTACGGACAACAGACTTCCGCAGCGACTCGGTCCACTGTCTACGTACAGATCCAGCTTCGACCTTCTGAATCATGCTCATTGAATCACTTAGTACACACACGTTGGTATAATGCTGTGATTCCAGCCATATGAAAGCCTGTGTAACTGCCATCACCTCCATCGTCAAGCTGCTCGTGGTCATAGAGTGGGCACCACTGGATTCTTGAACTGTTCGGCCCGCTGAACGGGCTGTAAATGCTCACGCACTTCTCTGCTGCTTTACAACAGATCCATCTGTATAGATGAGCACTTCGAGGCTATCTGAGTGTTCATAGATGAGCGCGTTAACCTCTGCATTGACAGCAGCAGGGTTCTGCTCTCTGCACCGTCTGTCGAGTGTGATAATGCAGGAGAAAGTGCACTTAAAAGCTGGAGGCACCGGCACCCATTCCTTGCCGGGGTTGATACTGGTAAGACTGCAGACCTGTCTGGCGACATCTTCCGCCCGACCCATCCATGATTTGCCCCTCTTTAGCCTGTCACCCTTTTCTCTGAATATAGCGTCATGCAGAGGGTGCTGGTCATCTGCACTTATCTTTAAGTATGCACGAGCTCTCCAGATCTTGATCCTGTGTTCCATTGTCGGGAAGTCAAGGAGGTATCTCATTGCTACATAGCTGGTGTCTCTCGTGCAGCCCAAAATGATGCGGATGGCTTCGTTTTGTACCTTTTCAAGTCGTCCACTCTGTGTAGGGCTGACAGTGAGGATGGCCAGGGCATACTCGATGCGTGAAAGCACCAGTCCTTAGATCAGAAGTATTAGCAGCCTTTGCTCGATATTGGCAGTCGTCATGACTCTCATTGCTGACAAACCTTTTCGAGCCTTCGTTATGATATAATCGACATGATCTCTGAAGGACAGGCTACGATCAAGCCTCACGCCAAGATATGTCATTGACTGGGTTCTACTCAAAATGCTGCCATCCATTCTTACTGCCGGCAGGTCTGTTTTCACAATATTGTTGTTTAGTGAGAACCATGTAACCGATGCCTTTGCAGGGTTGACAAGGGCATCGGCATCAGCACACCATGAGGAAATTCGATCTAGTTCGCCCTGCATATCATTGGCAACCGCCTGTCTATCTCGACCCTGTCGATACACGAGGATGTCGTCAACGAATGACAGAGTCCTACCCCTCCCGTCCAACTGTTGTTCAGTGATCGGCACCGTATACACGTTGAATAGTACTGGTGACAGTGGTGAACCCTGCAGCAATCCTGGACATATCGTTATCGGCTCAGAAGACCAACTCCCGCATCTTATAGGTTGGCTATTAAAGACGATAAAACAAAGAAAATTGATATATTTTGGTCACTTGAAACGTCATGAGAGTTTGGAGAGAACAATAATGGAGGGGTATATGCCTGGGAAGAGAGGAAGAGGAAGGCCAAAGATAAGGTGGGTACAGGATGTGGCGGATGATCTCCAGACGGATGTATCGGACGCGGGACATCTTGCTTGTGATCCAGAAGTTTTCGTTAAGCGAACGTTGTTATTATTCACAAATGACTGTGAATGAAACGGGGAATTATTCGCAAACGTCCGTGAATAATACGAGTGATTATTCACATACGTCTGTGAATAATATGAGACATTATACACAAATGCTGGTCACGTGATTATTCGCAGTTGATGCTGGTCACGTAATGTTTACTTCGAATAATACTGAGCTTGACGTTTACTTCGAAGATGGCCATAAACAACGGAGCGTTTTGTTTTTAAGTTTCGTTTCCAAATATGTTATATGTACATAGACTGTATAAGTACAAAAAGCTTTAGATACATTTTGATAAACTTATCATATACGCTACTTTATCTGTAAATTGTTAGTGCATGTTTGAAAAGTTGCAAAGTTTTTTGTTGCTGTTTTTACCTCCGTTTAATTAATTATTTTTTTTTATGTGAGGAAATACAATTTTCATTACAATAAATTTTAATGTTTTAAATAGTTATAGTTCCTTCAATAAACTGTCAAACATCTGGAAGTCAAAGACACTCAGCAAACACACAAAACTTAAAATCTTCAACTCTTGTGTGATTCCAGTGTTAACGTATGGATGTGAAAGTTGGAAATCAACGGTAGCTTTAGATAAAAAAATTAGACAAATTTGAGAACAAATGTCTTAGAAGACTTCTAAACATCCACTGGACAGACTTCAGAACCAATTCGCAAATAAGACAAGAGACTAAGCAAGATACAGTATCCAATTTCATAAGAAGACGCCGTTGGAACTACATCGGCCATGTACTCAGAATGGACAAGTCAAGACTCCCCTACCAAGCCCTCATATGGTCACCAGTAGGGAAAAGAAAACGGGGACGACCAAGAGAGACCCTGCGTAGAACCATCATTAGAGAAGACTCATTCAATGGCCAAGTAAATATCCAAGATCTACAACAGGTAGCAGCGAACCGCCAAGCATGGAGAGACAGGACTTCTGCCCTATGCGCCGCCTTAGGCTCAAGAGGAAAGACTAACTAAATAGTTATTGCCATAAAAAAAAAAAACACTGAGTCTGTTCTCTATTTATGTGTGTTTGTGTTGGGGAAAGTCTTTAAAGTGAGTGAGTGTAAGTCCCTTGTAAAAAATAATAAATGATGATGATGATGTAATCATGATGATGACTGTGATGATGATGATGATAATGACAGTGATGGTGGTGATCATGATGATGTGATCATGATGATGATTATGATGATAATTATAGCATTGGTAATGTTGGTGGTGATAGCAGTGGTAATGTTGATAATGACGGTATAGTGGTAATGACGATGATAATGATGGCAACGATGATGATGATGATGAATCAGCAGAAGACACTACAGCTTTCTCCGCTAACTCCGAATACTCTCGTCACGTGACGCGACGAGAATTAGCAGTGGTTCGAATCGCAAAAGTGACTTATGAGAGTATGGAGCCGGTCGCTCAGAAAGTCGTGGCGTGCTGATGAGCGTAATCTAGCCTAGGAATCAACATACAGCTGAAAGATGCTGGTGTTGACGGCAATATCCTGTAACAGGATGGAAACGCGGAAAAAAAAAAAAAAATCTACACGTCGGTGATTCTATGGTTGTTCTAAGGATTTCGAGTATGGCCATGTGTGGTCAATTTTCTCCCAGCCGGCTGGGGTCGGTATATTTCATGAAGAATTCAAGTGGAATGTTTGTCCGTCTGTTTGTTTCTGTAACTACACGTTACGTCTTCTTGCAGATAGACAAGAGTGTTCTGTAGAGAGATTTAACATACATATACATAAGCATGTGCGAATCATGGCCAAATGAACACTCAGAGTAAGTGGTATTAATGGTGTACAAGTGGTGGGCATGACTTCTGGTGAGGATCTATAACATCTCAGTCTTCAAGATCGACTCAACCCAACACGAGTAGCAGGAGATATGGTGAGAAGTCAAGTCGACAGCACCTCATTACCCATAGAGCAGGAGATATGGTGGGAAGTCAAGTCGACAGCACCTCATCTCCCATAGAGCAGGAGATATGGTGGGAAGTCAAGTCGACAGCACCTCATCACCCATAGAGCAGGAGATATGGTGGGAAGTCAAGTCGACAGCACCTCATTACCCATAGAGCAGGAGATATGGTGGGAAGTCAAGTGGACAGCACCTCATCACCCATAGAGCAGGAGATATGGTGGGAAGTCAAGTCGACAGCACCTCATCACCCATAGAGCAGGAGATATGGTGGGAAATCAAGTCGACAGCACCTCATCACCCATAGAGCAGGAGATATGGTGGGAAGTAAAGTCGACAGCACCTCATCACCCATAGAGCAGGAGATATGGTGGGAAGTCAAGTCGACAGCACCTCATCACCCATAGAGCAGGAGATATGGTGGGAAGTCAAGTCGACAGCACCTCATCACCCATAGAGCAGGAGATATGGTGGGAAGTCAAGTCGACAGCACCTCATCACCCATAGAGCAGGAGATATGGTGGGAAGTCAAGTCGACAGCACCTCATCACCCATAGAGCAGGAGATATGGTGGGAAGTCAAGTCGACAGTCACCTCATTACCCATAGAGCAGGAGATATGGTGGGAAGTCAAGTCGACAGCACCTCATCACCCATAGAGCAGGAGATATGGTGGGAAGTCAAGTCGACAGCACCTCATCACCCATAGAGCAGGAGATATGGTGGGAAGTCAAGTCGACAGCACCTCATCACCCATAGAGCAGGAGATATGGTGGGAAGTCAAGTCGACAGCACCTCATCACCCATAGAGCAGGAGATATGGTGGGAAGTCAAGTCGACAGTCACCTCATTACCCATAGAGCAGGAGATATGGTGGGAAGTCAAGTCGACAGCACCTCATCACCCATAGAGCAGGAGATATGGTGGGAAGTCAAGTCGACAGCACCTCATCACCCATAGAACAGGAGATATGGTGGGAAGCCAAGTCGACAGCACCTCATCACCCATAGAGCAGGAGATATGGTGGGAAGCCAAGTCGACAGCACCTCATCACCCATAGAGCAGGAGATATGGTGGGAAGTCAAGTGGACAGCACCTCATCACCCATAGAGCAGGAGATATGGTGGGAAGTCAAGTCGACAGCACCTCATCACCCATAGAGCAGGAGATATGGTGGGAAGTCAAGTGGACAGCACCTCATCACCCATAGAGCAGGAGATATGGTGGGAAGTCAAGTCGACAGCACCTCATCACCCATAGAGCAGGAGATATGGTGGGAAGTCAAGTCGACAGCACCTCATCACCCATAGAGCAGGAGATATGGTGGGAAGTCAAGTCGACAGCACCTCATCACCCATAGAGCAGGAGATATGGTGGGAAGTCAAGTGGACAGCACCACATCACCCATAGAGCAGGAGATATGGTGGGAAGTCAAGTGGACAGCACCTCATCACCCATAGAGCAGGAGATATGGTGGGAAGTCAAGTCGACAGCACCTCATCACCCATAGAGCAGGAGATATGGTGGGAAGTCAAGTCGACAGCACCTCATCACCCATAGAGCAGGAGATATGGTGGGAAGTCAAGTCGACAGCACCTCATCACCCATAGAGCAGGAGATATGGTGGGAAGTCAAGTGGACAGCACCTCATCACCCATAGAGCAGGAGATATGGTGGGAAGTCAAGTGGACAGCACCTCATCACCCATAGAGCAGGAGATATGGTGGGAAGTCAAGTCGACAGCACCTCATCACCCATAGAGCAGGAGATATGGTGGGAAGTCAATTCGACAGCACCACATCACCCATAGAGCAGGAGATATGGTGGGAAGTCAAGTCGACAGCACCTCATCACCCATAGAGCAGGAGATATGGTGGGAAGTCAAGTCGACAGCACCTCATCACCCATAGAGCAGGAGATATGGTGGGAAGTCAAGTCGACAGCACCTCATCACCCATAGAGCAGAAGATATGGTGGGAAGTCAAGTCGACAGCACCTCATCACCCATAGAGCAGGAGATATATACCAGTGTATATGAACACGCAAGTCAGGTTTTAGTTGACAGTATAAAGTTTATTTGTACTTGATGACCAAGGGTTGATGTTAGCTTGCACTCAAGTCAAAGGCCGGATCTTAACTACCCTTGCCAACCCAATACGTCACGATTGAGCATCTCTCACCCTTTCACTCTCAATGCTCAATCGTGCTATATCTATTTCCCACTAGATCCTAATAATACCCCAGTACTCTATTACTGTTACACCTCCCCATGTTACTTAAAGAATTTTTCCTATAAAAGGAAAAAATCTTTACTCCTAATCCCCTTACTCTATTCCCTCCTTTTCTTTATCTCTCACAGTTCCCCTAATCTTCCCCAAAGTGAATATTCTATTTCTTTAAGTCTTCCCCTGCTATATATATATATATCAACCCACTTCTTCTTCGTTTCTGGCTCTTCAAACAACCATAACATATTTACATATCTTTAATAACAATTCAATATCAACTTTATAAAATACATTATAACACATCTTCTTAAATATTACTTTTCCACTTCATAAGCATTCCGCTTACTATTTCAAACGCTGATACCATTCTCCCCTTTCGACTAACTTGAAATCACTTTCACACGATAGAAAGATAAAGAATCGGTGGCCACCGGAATTTAAAGAAGAAGTATACTCTTTCACCCTAAGATCACACTCATCTAAATCACACACCCCTTTACACCCCTATGTTCTTTTGAGACTTTATGTAATAAAGTCTAAAATCACACACCCCCTTACCACTCATTTTGGTAAACGTTTACGCTGCTATCTACAGCATCAAATACCAACCATTAAAAATATTCTTCACTTCTAAGTGTCTATATATTACAGACACTACCTTATCTCAATCTCACATTGTAATGTTAACCACAAAACACATCCCGAGGACACAATTAAAAAGGTCTATTATCCCTTAAGACCTCCTCCAACCTTATAGACATCACCTCTCATAACCACATCACCTCGTATAACTAATCTTCTCCTATACCTCAGTTAAAAATTATCTCTTAATGTCCATTTCTTATGGGCATATCTACTAAAACCTCCACTTATGCCGTTATCTACAGCAACTTAGTAACTTCGAAATCTCCCCTTAAATGTCTATTTATTACAGACACCAGTAACTTCGGAATGTTAACCATTTAACACAACATCGTAATCTGACCATTATATACCCTACTCCAGCAACCCACTTATTATTCTATCTCTGAAGCTTAATACACCCAAAGGGATAAACATTTACATCCTGCCCAGGCCATGTAAGCCAATGCCTCTCTAACATCTTCCACCTCTCAATTCATAATTCGTGCCGTAACCCACAGCAGCAAAAATAACCACTCATGTCTGTGACTGCTTGCAATCAACTTTATCTCAGTCCCTTTCTTACGGACCTACAAACACCCCAGGTCACTATGTCTCCCCTATGTTCATTTCTCATCAACACACTTACACCCCTTTATTATTGTACTGTTATCCACAGTGTCTAGTCAAACATGGATCCAATTCATGTTTACTCTCTGGGGTAATTTTCTATAACCCAGCATTCTCGTGTATATCATGACTCTTCTGACCTCTCGGAAACTATGTTTATAACTTTCCCTCATTTACTCTACTGCTGTATTCATTAATCTTTTCTTCTCCCATGTGGCTTCCAATCCTATATTTTTTCTAATTAATGCTGACTTTAGTGTATCTCTAAACTTTCCCACAACCATTTTACTTGTGTAGTAACCCCGTCTTATGTTTCCAACACTTCATAGCCATATTAACTATTAACCTCTCTACGCTGATTATCACAGCAATAAAATACCCATGAACTTACTCTTTACAAAGAGAATGTGTCTCTCTATTAGTTCTCAGTAGTTTTATTAACTCTTTTCTGAACGAAGGGTCCTAATTAAACCCCATATATTGTCTTTATTCTAGACAAAACCCTGTAATTTAAACATAACTTAATTAACTACTATTTAACATACAAAACAGCGAAATAAAATCACAACAGGACATCAAACCCCCCCCCCCCCAAATTTTTGTAACAATCATTTATGTTTCCCCGCAACTCAACTAAAGGTATGATGATGATGGTGATGATGATGGTGATGATGATACAACATACATCCTATTCTATTTTTACCTACTACTACTGGTCTCTTTTACGGACCAGTAGTTTACACACAAAAGTCTACAAACACAATAATCCTATTCTAAAATAATAACAATCATTTTACAGGACCAAATCAAGCAAAAAAAAACATTTTATACACGAGGCATCTGTTATCTACAGACCATCATAACGCGGAACAATACTTGTTCTCCTCAACCAAAATCACTACTCAACAACTGACCGTTCCTTTTTCTGGAAGTCAAACTTTGATTATCTCCCCTCACAATTTTCTATCTTTTACAAAACTAAGTCCTAACACACCATAACATCTGTAATATCCTCTTAAACAAGCACTGTAAACTACAGGTTGACTCCTTTTATCTATTCCTAATGTGGCGACTATTCCAATGTCAACTCAATGTACCAGCCATCATCCACTTATTAATTAACCTGTGGCTCGGCACACCAATTGTTTCCCTTGACTTCATACCAACCATCACTACCACTTCTTGATCATTACTGTTAACTACAGTATCTCTACTATGCTACTCCTATCAAAAAAACTTGTCTATTTACTATAGACCTCTCACCAAAACAACCAATTCCACTTCCAACTTTCTCGTCTACCCGACGCAATTAATATTTCATCCTCCTGCTTCAATACTTTCAACGTCTCACCAGCACTACTATAGCTATCCTCAAGTCTCTCCTAGCACTCTTACATCGTGACGACAATCAAACCGGTCACCCTCCTCGGAACACGTTCTCCAACATTCATTTTACTAACCATGTTTACCTCCGCATCTTTCACTCTTCTTGTTATTTCTCGGGACTCTTTCAGAACTGCAAGCCACGCCACTTACAACTGACAACGGACCTCACTTTCCTCGTTTCTCAGTATTTGGCACTCTTGCTTCGCCATTTCCCTGTCAATAACACTAAACAAGTTTTATGAAACATCATTCAGAATGTTAACTCTCATTCCGTCATACAACTTCCCTAATTTCCTTCCAACGTCAGATATTCTAACGAAAAGACAATCACAATTCTCCAACCACGTTCTTTCTATCTCTCAATTTTCGCATACTCTATGTTCCACGTTTTATCAACCACTCTTCAGACATTCACACGGACCATGCTACACAACCTCGCACTCATTTCACAACTACTCTCGCATCGCGACAACCTAACGTGTCTATACTATTACTACAAAGACAATTTAGACGCCAATTCAACATTCCAGCAATCACTCAGCACAATCTAAGAGTATTGATCTCCTCCACACACATTGACACAAGATATATCAGCGCAACCATTACATTGTATCTATCTATTACACTTAAGTGACGTTATCACAGCTCTATCCTGCTTTACTCATCACGACGAACACCTGTTTGACTACAGTTATACTCACGTATGAACAACGCATAACCAGACGAATTTCTCCACAGGACTTTCACAATTCACTTCTTCCTTATTTCTACTTTACTCAATCATTCACTCCCATACGAAGGTCAGACGCTGCCTCTCGCAACTTATATCGCTTTCACAGCACTATCTACTATCTTTTCAAAACAAACTTCATTCCGCTTTCTATATTTCTCCACACAACAACTTTCTCAGACTTAATCAACTCTTCCTTCTCCACAAGTACGACGTAACTCGTATTCTTCAAGTATCAACTTCTACAGTCTTTTACTCTTAATACTCTTCGCGTTCAACTGACTATTTTACTCACAGGATACTTAATTCCTCCTCAATCTATTTCTCCTCACCAGACATTCTCGGTTCAGCTGTCATACAATACTATTCTTTCTTCTCAAACCAACAAGCAAAACTATCTCAGACATCACGTCATAGCTCTGAGTCAAACCATTTATCTCTCACCCTCTACTACTTCTGTGCACACCATTTATACATCACTCAACGTGATTAACTCTCTGTACCTATCCCTTCCGGACAAACTTATTTTATCTAGTTTACTCTCCCTACACCGAAATCAAAAACCAGATATCCTGTACTACGTATCCACGTAAAATATCAACAACTCCATCGCCTACCCTATACCATGCGATGCTACACCAAACAAAATTCATCTGCCTATTCCAGACAGCTCCCATATCTATATGCTCAAATCTCAATTCTTCTCATAAACTATTCCATTTTCCTTCCTCACCCAAGGAATTTTAACCGTTATAGAGTGTGTCCAAGTTAAACATTTCGTTGTCTCTCAATATATTAACCCGTCTTTCTCTTATTATGTCCTCTTCACTATCTGTTGTCAACCTGTTAAAGTACTCAGGTCTTAATTCTCTGAGTTTTCTTATGTTATCTTCTGTTGTCGCGGAGTAATTTCGCGCTATCTGTCTATCGCCATTCTTCTTCTTAAATGTTTTCTTCTTATTACCTTTATTTGCGTCGGTCTGCTCACTGTTCCCTGTGTACCTTACGTACCGCTTGTATCTTCCCATCTCGTCTTCAGATGACACACTGACAATAGTTCCTTCCTCAGACCCATAGCCCAATGCAAACACGTCTACACTATTCTCACAGTCGTCTTTAGTACATCTGACTTTCTTTCTCTTTCTCGGTCTTCGTCCCTTAGCCTTTCCTACTTTCTTGTCACATAAGCTGGTATCTAATTCCAAGGTTCCGTTCACTTGTCTACCAGGAACTACATCGTATGAGGAAATCTCACTCTTCAATTCAGGATCTGCTCGTAGTGCAATTCTCTCATTCTCTGAATCATCAGTATTAATATCTGTTTCAGCATCACTATAATTCGCGGCTGTAAGAATATCTGCTCCGTAACCTGAACTTTGACAGCTAATATTCCTACACCATTTGGGAATTAGTTTCCTGTCTATCGCTGAGGAACTTGACATAGTACTACCTCTATTAACAATCATACTATTCCTTTCCTTAATACTTTTCTTCCTTGGCTTTCTTTCGTCCTTGGTTCTCGTATGTCTGTCTTTCTTACCTTCAACCTTGTCTCCCTTAGTCAAATGAGTTGGTTTTGACTGAGTTTCTATTAAGTCAGTTTGACTTCCCTTTGTTATCTTGCTGGCTGGTTGTACCTGAGTCTGCGTACTACTTTCCATCGTATTACCTGTCTGCGTCTGTGTCTTTCGGTTTATTTTCCTTACTAACACCGTCGTCTTCTTTTCCTGTTCCATACTAATGTTGGCAAGTACTTTAGGTGTCGTTGAATTCTTATCTTTGTGTTCCACTCTGTCTTTCGATCCTGACTTCAAATATTGTCTTTGTCTCTTTTCAAACCAGTCGTTACGTCTTTTTCTGGCGGTTGCACTGTGAGAGGGCCAGTCCCACGATTTCTTTGCAAGGTTTCTCTCACGCCCAGTACTATACCAGTCTGACCTTTCACTATTACGTCTGTTCTTCTTACCGTCTCTTACCCTATAAGCATTTGGACTTGGTTCGTCATAACCAGCCGCATACATAGAATCATATCGTCTTCTGTCTTCATTAAGCACTGGCTGTCTCCTGTTATTCCCTCCTACTCTGTTGCCTTGTACATTAAATCTATAGGTCTCTAGTCCATTTGTTCTTCTTCTTAACCTTTCTACAAAATTATTTACCTCATCGACCGCTACTTTCAATTCTTGCAACCATGCAGTCACGCGTCCTAATTCCTTATCCATATTTATCCAGCATGTTGTATGTTGACAATGTTCGGCAATGTAATCCAATCCACTATACACTACCAAGTACCTGTCCTAACAAATATCTAGGGTCTCCATATTGTAGATCTGAAATATGAAATACCCCCGTACAACACAAAATTGCAATATATATATATCACTATATTAGTATAATATTAATCTTATTCCAAGTTCATTATTATAAGACAACATTTATATGTCCGAGGTGTCCTGTTCCGCTGAAATATACTTTAACAAAGCAAGCAAAGAAGCACCCAATTTCAATTTCTTAATTTAAGGAATACACTCACTTGTTTCGTAAAACCACAGTTAGTTTCTAGGTTTGGGAACCACACAATTTTACCCTGATTTTGTTTCCTGACTCAAGCACGTACTTTCTTCGACTCGGCGTCAGATTTCGTTCGATCACCAGGAGCCTGTGTCAGCTGAAAATCAGTCGCGGAGTTCCGGTGGTCTGTCTCTTCCCCCAGGTAATTTCGTCACTTCTCTAGGGATGCCGGGATAATCTTCAACCCCTGGTCGGGTCCCATCTGAGATATCTAGCCTTTGTTTTCACCCCGGGTGGGGCACATCATCGACGTCTTGAGATAGCGACAACGTAAGCGGCGATTTGAAATTAGCAAAACTCAGGCTATGGTAAGCCCTTTTTGAAACGCTAGAGTTCAGACAACGGCTATGACCAGCCCCTTGATAACGCTGAAGTTCAGACAACGGCTATGACCAGCCCCTTGATAACGCCAAAGTTCAGACAACGGCTATGACCAGCCCCTTGATAACGCCAAAGTTCAGACAACGGCTATGACCAGCCCCTTGATAACGCCAAAGTTCAGACAACGGCTATGACCAGCCCCTTGATAACGCCAAAGTTCAGACAACGGCTATGACCAGCCCCTTGATAACGCCAAAGTTCAGACAACGGCTATGACCAGCCCCTTGATAACGCCAAAGTTCAGACAACGGCCATGACCTCTGTATTTGCAGATTACTGAACTGATTACTGAATTTTACTGGGCATCACTTCACTGGTTGTTCTACCACGTGCCGAGACTGTTTCTAGGAGTTATTTGACCGGAGCATGGAACAATAACAAGCGTCTCCCGACCTTGACAAAACCGATTGGAGAAAAGGTCTGTTCTAAATACCTTCTTGTTTAGGCAGTCTGGTCTGGATCCTTTGAAGGTTTCCTAGTACTTCGCGTGGTGTCCGGGACGGCCAAATCCAGTATCGTGGTTAGACGGCACCATTTCGTGTCCTATACCAGTGTATATGAACACGCAAGTCAGGTTTTAGTTGACAGTATAAAGTTTATTTGTACTTGATGACCAAGGGTTGATGTTAGCTTGCACTCAAGTCAAAGGCCGGATCTTAACTCCCCTTGCCAACCCAATACGTCACGATTGAGCATCTCTCACCCTTTCACTCTCAATGCTCAATCGTGCTATATCTATTTCCCACTAGATCCTAATAATACCCCAGTACTCTATTACTGTTACAGATATGGTGGGAAGTCAAGTGGACAGCACCTCATCACCCATAGAGCAGGAGATATGGTGGGAAGTCAAGTGGACAGCACCTCATCACCCATAGAGCAGGAGATATGGTGGGAAGTCAAGTCGACAGCACCTCATCACCCATAGAGCAGGAGATATGGTGGGAAGTCAAGTCGACAGCACCTCATCACCCATAGAGCAGGAGATATGGTGGGAAGTCAAGTGGACAGCACCTCATCACCCATAGAGCAGGAGATATGGTGGGAAGTCAAGTCGACAGCACCTCATCACCCATAGAGCAGGAGATATGGTGGGAAGTCAAGTGGACAGCACCTCATCACCCATAGAGCAGGAGATATGGTGGGAAGTCAAGTGGACAGCACCTCATCACCCATAGATCCCCCACTGGTCTATAAAAATACGAGGCTAGCAACATGTACCCAGTACGACTCATAGTGGGGTCCTGTCTGAGACTGATATTCTGACACGGACAATGAACGAACGATCACAGGTCACTGTGATACGTTTTTTCTCATTGGAACTGGGAATCTCCGTGGCCGAGTGGTTACTGCCTCGCGTTCCGAAGGTTGTAGGTTCCTCTCCGGACTACGTCATTCGGAGCACGAGTGCAGTCTTCTCAAAGACTTCTGGGGGTCGTCGCTGGAGCTACTGAGTTGGCTGTCTGTGTAACGCGTCCGGCAGACGGCAGAAATATGTCTTCTCGCCTGTTAAACCTTGTTGTAACCGTGTCGCTGGCACCCAGGCCACCAGGCAAATGTCCTCTTAGTGTGGTTTGACGAACAAGAACTTGCAAACAAGACAGACAAGAAGAGAGAATAATAGTGTTCTGAAGCAAATCGACGGCAGTAGTAAACGTCACGTGACCAGCCGTTTGTGAATAATCTCTAGTATTATTCACAGACGTTGTGAATAATGCCGAACTCCGGAAGGTTGTTATGGGAATTAGGTTCTGCAAAGGACATGCTACCGAATGAATGAACATTGACAATGCAATGAAATACCCAAAACCTATGGAAGAAACATCACCAACGTAAACCTAATCCCTGCCAATCCGTATGTGATGTATTGAATCATTCATATGGAGAAAGAAAAAAAAAACATCACATGTCACATGCATGACCTAATCACATCGAATATGTCTCTCCACACGTTAGTTAGTTAGTTAGTTAGTCGCAGTTCCAACTTCACAGCAACGGGTCGTCCCCATTATGCTCCGTTCCTGTGCCAGTGAATATCACACAAAACGCGCCCCACTGCCCAATGTGAAAAGTGGAAAAGACAGGAGTCTCGACAAACAACAGCCCGCACAGACACACTGTGCATAATGCCGCCGCCAGAATGTCAACACACCAGTCCCCCACGAAACACCCTGTTCATCTCTGATGGAATCGGCAGTCATTTTCCTATCTGAATGTTTCCTAGATGTTCACCCACACAGTCCACGAAAATGCAGTTCATCGCTGATGGCAGTGGCAGTCAACCAGAAGCCCAGCAGCCACGCATTTCTGCATAAGGCAAAAACAGACGGGGACCAGGATGATGGAAAGAAGACTGTTATGATGAGGACAAGATCTAGTGAAGCGAAGGAGGAGAATGCATATAATCCAGGAGAGGAAGAAGGAAAGAAGGAGAAGAGAAGGATTATAATATGAATATAATTCAGCACTGAGTATAGACAGACGTGAGTAATCAAGTCTAAAGGTTTTATGAGATTTAATAATAGATAGGAATGTTGTTACGAATTGTTAACACTGTTGGTGATTGCAAGATGACAAGCGACATGTCTGTATTAATTGTAGTCTTGGTATGGTAGTGTGAGTAGGGATGACGGACTGTGTGATGGTATAAGTATGCCTGCAGGTCATCTGTTTCACGAGATGCTGCCAGAAATAAATCCTCGGCTAAAGATTAAGACATTCTGTCAGTGTTATTTGTATTACAGTTAAACAGTTTGTTACAAAGTTCCAGTTCTTGTATTTGAGAAGGATACTAGACAATTGAAGCCAAACTTGCCAATGGAGAACAATAAAGATATAGAAGAAGAATATTGTTACTCCGTGGCAACCACACGTGTGATGTTTGAGTGCCGGTCTTGCGCACAACGCTAGTTTCTGTGCTTGACGACGGATAGCAGAGCATTGCAACACACTCTTTGTGTAGATTGTCTTTGGCAGCGTTTCGGGAGAAAAGTCTCTTCACCAACGTCACTCCGATAAATGCAAGCTACATTTAGAGCGCAGATGACCCGAACTGCAATGCATCGGACTTAGTGTTAAATTTCACAGTAATTTAAACGATTCACCAACCAACAAAACAATTAACTTAAAAAAGGAGATATGTATCCCAGCTTCTCTCTCTTCCCCCCAATGTACATGTTTCTACATTATCGTTTTTTTTTCCCCAAAGAAGGCACTGTAGCCTTAGGGCCCATTCTGTAAATCGTGATCTGATTCTTGTCAAATTGTCTGCTCCACTTTGGTCCCCCCCCCCCCTTTTAATCACAGCCAGGTGTCGAACTTTAAAAGCTAGTCGTTATATACTCTGTGTTCTATGAATATTAATCAATACGTTTACATCTTTTACTTTTATCTTCACTCATTCATTCAGTAGCATGTCCTTTGCAGAACCTCGCTCCCATAACAACCTTCCGGAAAACATCTCTATCATAAGCAAGATGTCCCGCATCCGATACACCCATCTGGAGATCATCCGCCATATCCTGCACCCATCTTCTCTTTGGCCTTCCTCTTCCTCTCTTCCCAGGCATATACCCCTCCATTATTGTTCTCTCCAAACCCATCTTCTCTTTGGCCTTCCTCTTCCTCTCTTCTCTGGCATATACCTCTCCATTACTATTCTCTCCAAACCTTCGTGACGTTTCAAGTGACCAAAATATTTAAATTTTCTTTGTTTTATCATCTTTAATAGCCAACCTTCTTCAATATTCAGCTCTTGAAGTATGGATGCATTTGTTCTTTTCTTTACCCAAGATATTCTTAGAACTCGTCTATAACATTTATATTCAAAGACATTTATGCGCTGTTCAGCTTGTTTAGTTAGTGTCCAGGTCTCACAGACGTATGTTGCAATAGGAAAGGTGCATGCTCTTAAAAATCAAATTTTTGTAGTTCTGTCTGTCCCATTCCATAATTTATTCAGTTGTTTTAGTCTTTGAAGAGTCTTTTATCTACCTTGTCAAAATTGTTTGGCCACATCATGAAGAGAATTATCTTGAAAACTTAGTGAAAACTGGCAACACTAAAGAGGTAAAAAATAAAAAAGCGACAAGAAAGAGATATAAATACCCGGATGACTTGTCCTCATTGCATAATCGGGACAAGAATACAGACATGATCCAAGACTGATTGTCGTCTGAGATGGCGAACTGTGACCGCCGATGCTTACCGGCCTGGCACATGATGATGATGATGATGATGATGATGATGATGGTGATGGTGATGATGATGACTGTATTTTCAGTCCCATGAATTATGATTCATGATGAAGAATCGGCGTCAGCGACTAGGGACAAGTACTCTCTCTCTCTCTCTCTCTCTCTCTCTCTCTCTCTCTCTCTCTCTCTCTCTCTCTCTCTCTCTCTCTCTCTCTCTCTAACACAAGTCTGATGGTATTTTGTTGATAGCCTCTTCACGACCAAACCTAATTAGATACACGTCGAAGCTATCTTACCTGCAGCAATTGCGATCAGTTGCATAATCAAATTATAGTAATATATTATATTTACACTATTCAAACCCTCTGGGTTCAAACTTCAATCATCATCAAGTAACTTACCAAGTGGCCTGGGCGATCATTCTTCTCCATATCTCGCGATCTCTAAAAGAATATGTCATATCGTGTGCTGACACCTTTTCGCGCCATGACGAAAGGCTGTCAACAAACTCCAATTCCTGTTTACTTTTTATTAAAATCTTTTTTGTTTCATACATCTTTCCAATTGTCTCATGTTCCAGTTTTTCCTATTCACATTTTTTTTTTAAAATTTGTTGCGTATCCCTTGCAGGACGTTTCAGCTGCTGTTGATGTACTAGGAAAGTGTTACGTTCAGTAGTTTGCCATTGCTTTCAGAACGACCGGCTCCCATACCAGCACGTTATAACACAACGCGACACGGTCTGCTGCACAAATCGATGGCAGCTGAGCTTCGAACGCCTGGTACCCGACTCACGAACCGCGTTCGCAAGCCTTTAGCCACGAAGTGGCTATTCACATTATCTGGCAATAAAGGTGGCTACCCAATCTTTCCGACGTCTGTGAAAAGTTGTCTTAACCGTTAAACTCTTTCAAAACATGTAGATTACTCATTTTGAACGTGCAAGGAATTTCCTGGTCTAGGGGTTACACGACTTTCTCCGTAATCCCGTATATTTGTCTTAAATATAGCTTATGACATTTAAATGAACTATTTTCTTTTTAAATTGTTATGTTTGGTTTGCGTTCGCTAGCTTTGAACCCAAGCGTAGTCTACACAGTGCTAATTATTGCTGCTACCAGTGAATGCAATGGCCAGATTTTACGCTATTGTTAGCTTTCCATCGCCTTCAGCGAACAGTCGAACCCTCTCCGACTTCTGTGGTACTTGTAATTTACGTCCCAAAATCAAGGATAAGCCCAACTGACCGGAGTATGCAACGAAACCACAACGCCTCGGTCAGAAGAGAAAGTTTAAGAGTGTTAAACCTCTCAGCCGTCCGACCTCCTAGTTGAACAGATGGTTTTCGAGTATTCAGAGTAGACCTGTAGATGTTATACATTACCTTACAATAGCACAGGATCTGTAATGGACAGCACGAATTTGTTAACTCATCAAACTGATTAGTTAAATTAAGTTAACATATCTCGAAAGTTGCCCATATAAATTCAGATTTTTAAGTTTGAGTGTTAAATTGTGTTGCATTCTGCATTATATGTGTTGCATTCTGTATTGTATGTATGTTAACATGTGTCATGTGTGTTAACTATGTCTTTACGTGTATTTACAGTGTATTGCATGTAACGATACATATGCGACTAGTTATTCCATTCTGACCAATTTCTTGTGGTGGTGGTGGTGGTGGTGGTGGTGGTGGTGGTGGTGGTGGTGGTGGTGGTATTTGTTGAGATGGTTGATAGAAATGCTGATGTTGGCGTGATTACGGGGTGTTCATATTCACTAATTTTTGTTGTTGTTGCATATCCCTTACATGATGTTGCAGTCAACACCAGCATTTTTCAGCTGCTGTTGATGTACTAGGCAAGTTTTTACGGTCAGTAGTTTGTCATTGCTTTCTGAACCTACCGGCTCACATACCCCCGTAAGTTACCAGCGCGGCGTGAACCGCTGCCGATTCTCACAGCTGCGTGGATATACGGGATTACGAACAATGTCGCTAACCCCTTGGTTAGCCTTGAAATTCTCTAATGCATACTAAAAATCTTTCAATCGAAATTCTTTCCTACTGCATGTATTCTTATTCACACCTAGAGTATATTTATATTGAAATGTTAAACTGAAATTCAAATAAGAATCATGAAACTTGTTTTCTTAAAATGTATCATTAATCGTTGAACTTTCGGTGCCTGGTGTTTCTTGCCAGATCGAGAAGACCTGATCATTCAAGGCCACATGGATTGACGGATGTCAGTCGCAGCGATCGGGCAAACTTTGAGCTATAGCATAGCCTACAATGGATGACGTTGTGATATTCTGCTTTTATAATTTGGTCGCGTCTGGCGTAAATCGCATGGTCAAGTGGTTACACATCCGCCAGTGATCCGCAGTTCGATCCCGGGTCCAGTCAGGAATATACACTACTACTAGTACTACTGACGAGCTCAAACGAGAGCAAAACTCGAGTATAGTGCTTCCAATCCGACGTGACAAGGCTAAGGTTCGTACCGTAATACAACTGATCAGCGTTGCCAGTAGTGAGTAGTGGGTTGTGCTCAATCTCCATACCTCAAATCCCGAAACAACCAAATAAATCAATTAGGAAAATAGTAATATATTATATATCACAATTCGCAAAGATTAACAGAAATGATACTCATGGCAGTTTAGTTAGTACTAGTTTACTAGTACTAGTACTAACTACTCACTAACTAACTACTTACTAATTATAACTATAAATATTATTATTACTATATACTAATTACTATTAAGTAGTACTACTAGCAGTCACTTAAGAGGACATCATATTCCTAGGCCCGGTGACTCTGGAAGATTGAATGTGGTGATCAGTAATAAACTCGTGTGTTTATGTACAATGAATGAATCAATAACAAAAACGAGAAGTAATTTATCCACACACACACACACATACACACACACACACACACACACACACACACACACACACAAAAGATGCATAGCATCTTATTCTTAACCATTATGTCTGTTGAGCGGTGTATGTACTCTTCCAGAGTATGTATGTGCGTTCACGCATATCAGTCCACCCAGACTTTAGGACTCGCCTCATAATAACATATATGAGTATATAATGGGGTTTTGGTTAGTACCACCATCATGCTTGCGCCCCTCATGTTTCGTTAGTACATCCACTGAGATTGCTCAGATACCCCTACTAGACTAGTTACCGTCCTGCCCTCCTGCCTCCGCCCCCCCCCCCTTTCTTTCAATGTGCTCACTGAACCGTAACATCTATCATCATCATCATCATCATCATCTTCCACTTCTGCCGTCAAACGTCGTGGGGAGGAATAATTTGCGTTCCAGCGCCCGGTGGACGGCACTGGATAGTGTCATTCCGTGAGGTTGTACAGTGTCTCTGATGTCGTCAATCCATTTTCTTCTTGGACGTCCTCGTGGTCTCGTCGCAGATGATCTTTGATGTAACATCTATCACCGGGTACAAAAAGAATACATTATACATCGGAGATTTTCTGAGTTGCTTACAGATCGGAACTGTGAGGTGAGTATGAACATTTTTTTCAGTCAACATTTTTTTCAGTTCTCATTTTCTCTTCATTGCTTTCATTTTTTCATCCTTTTGTTCTTCTCGTCCTGTTGTCACCTTCTGATGTAGTCACAGGAGATCTCCTTGACTGTATGTTGTGTTTGTGAATGTGTTTGTTTGCTGATGAAGGCTAATCGCCGCAACGTCCTGTATGTGTCTTAATTCTGTTATGTAAAGCTGCACTACTTTGTGTCATTTTATATTGTTTATTCTTAGCCTTAGCTAGCAAGAGACGATCAAGTCGTGACCCGGAAGGGGAGCGGCTTGCGTGCAAATAGTCAAATACCATAGTTTACCTCTGCGCATGGAGAGAAGTCTGCAGTGAGCGGACAGAGCCGCTTCAAGCAGTTGTCGTAGTAAGCTGTTGCTGTTGCTTACTTTAATCCAAGCAATTGTTTAATTATTCTTCTGCATGTTCTCAACTCTAATGCATCAAATTGGTTTGTGAACCACTCAGTGGCGTGCAGAGGTTCTTTAATGTCCGGGGCCAACCCCTTGATTGGATGCCCCTAAATTGTTCTTTACCTCATTCATTCCTCCTCCCCTCCGACTGCACTGTGCTTCCCCCTCTACCTAACTGTATGCCCCTCTCCTGGCTGGATGCCCGGTGTCGTCGCACCCCCCCCCCCCCTTCTGCACGCCACTGGAACCACTGCAGTTTTGTTTTCGCTAAACTGGTAGTGGTAGCACGGTGAAAGTAGTTTATCGTCTTGTCAAGCTGTATCCAACTGTTATGAAATCATAACAGTTGGATACAGCTTGACAAGACGAATCCAACTGTATCTCAACGAAGAGTGTACATTAATTCTAAGCGATTTATGAATTTTTTGGTGACGTAATTTAATAACAGGAAGTGTAATGGTGTCTCATTAAATTGGAAGCTGAGAAATTCAGCCTTCTAATACTTCTATTACTGTGGCTTGTTTATTTTTTAATGGACATCGTAGTGCCATATATCACTGCGTCCAGGGTGGCAAGGCCTAACTTGACATATTATTTATTTTTCGATAGGATGTGCTGTGACCTAATTAACAATTAAAAATGGCCGCCAATTGTTTATTATTCATTAAAAGTCTGTCATATTGCTAACAACCTAGTAAGATGTATATTTTATTGTGCGTTTTGGTAACAGGAAAGTAAAGGTCACATTCTTCTTTTGATAGAATGTCGAGAGGATCAACTTCATTGCACCAGGTTTTACCCCATATGGCTAAGTCTCTTTCCGCACGGCGGCCTGCCAAAAGCATCGTACAAAGCATGAGAGCCTCAGAGTCTCTGACAAAAATGCACTCAACTTTTAAGACTTTTCGATAGGATGTGCTGTGACCTAATTTATAGTTAAAAATATCTTCCCATTTACATTAATTAAATGTCATGTGAAATGTTCGTCGTTAGAGAAAAAACAATTCATGAAAATGTACTCATATTGTCTTAATGTACCAACTGCATTGCGACAGCTTTCTTTTGTTGATTAAATATCATGCATTAATGTAAGTGAATAAATTTGTAACTGCTGCATAAATTAAGCAGCAGTTAATTAATTATATTAAATAATAAAAAATAAAAATATTAAATAATTAAATATTCACTAAAATTGATTTTTTCTTCTGCTCTATAATTACACTGTTTTGTATCTAATAGTGAGCAATTAATAATTCAGTACTAACTTATTTAAAACATATAACTTATTTTACAGTTCTGTATTTAAATTTAAATAATTACCTACTGCTGCGCTGCTTAGAAAAACAGTACTCCTTACTTACACTACTTACAGGTTTACAGACAGGTCTGAAAACTGGCTTTCAAAATTATTTTCAGTCATGTCAAATGCTGAAATATTATACAAGTACACAGATACATTACTGCTACAAATGACACTTGTGTTCCGTTTAATTTTAGTAGTTAAATTACCAGTTCTAATTATAAATAAATACAGGTCCGCTATAGTTTATTGTATGGGCGCTGCAATCTTGAATTTTATGTTATGATGGCCATGTCACTAAATATTTTTTCCTGAACGCCAGCAAACACCAGCAATGTTGAAACTCTTCACATTTATGTAAACTTGAACGGGGGATTCAAAAGTGCAACAAAAAGTTAACACTTCTTTAAGCTACAGGAGTTATAAGACACATTAGCTTACTATTCGTGAATAGACTCCAAGAAATTCAAGAGAAAACAATTTCTCGGCCTTAAACTTTTGGCAGTTAGCAGAAGGACCTATACTGCAGATATCAGAGTAGTTTCCCCTTTCGTCGTACCACGCTGCTTTCGAATAAATCAGATCTAGCCAGACATGGTACAACCGTAAGTGAATTGTTGGTTGCAGGGAATAGCACGCGAAATCAAGATCGGTCCCCCCCCCCCCCCCCCCCCCCAGGGCAAAGTTCGATAACTCTGACATTGCTAATAATATTAATTAATAGTTTAGAGTGTTTTGTTAAACTTTAGTTAGGGTTGCCAGACCTTGATCTTGTAATTAGAAACCAGAAGATTTTTAGAATTAAAGATGTTACCCAAATTAATATTGCCACTCGTGATCAGCACAGCGTGACGCAAATTATTATTGCCACTCGTGATCAGCATAGTGTGCCCTGCCAACTGGCTATATGTTTCTCCCTCATATCTCTGTCCTTGGTGTTCCTGATAAACTCTCTGTTGATGATATTCCTGCATGCCACCGTCTAAGTCCATCCAGCATTTTCATTTCTCTTGGTCTGCCTTCTCCACCAGCTGGTCTTTCCAGTCCTGACAGTGTTTTCCAGTGCCTGTCTCATTTTATGACCGGAGAACGTGTTGGTCTCTTCCGTATAGTTGCATATAATGTTCTACTTTCATTAACCTCTTTCAGTCAATCTACTTTCATTAACCTCTTTCAGGTAATCACGGTTAATCTCAGGAACTACTCTCTGCTACTTCCAAGCTCTTGCTAATTTGTTCATTCACATTCCATGATTCACTGACACACAGCAAAACACGTTCTGTATAACATGCCAGTACTCTCTTTCTGACACTCAATGATATAGTGACATACTGCATGTGAATTTTTCATTTTCTGAAATGCAACTTTTGCTTGACAAATTCTGCTCTTAATCACAAGTTAATTTTTCTCAGTCACAAGTTAAAAATTTTACAACTGAAAATTGTGAAACAGTTTGATTTAATCAAATCTTTCAGTTGACTGGGAAAAACCAAAACAAACAGGCATCTAACATTTTTGGGGACAGTGAATTGCTTCATAAAAACACTGGGATGGTCCAGGAAAACCGGGATGTCTGGCAATGCTATTTACTCTAAAGTTGAATAAATCACTACAACTGGTTGGATCAAAAACATGGAGTCATGTTGATAGCTGCTGTGATAAACAGTACATGTCCAGTCACAGTACATTGTGTTTTAATTCATTAGGGTCAGTATGGCATGGTGAAAGTCATAAAAGACCCTCCGTTATTTCAGTTCAGACCTTATATAGTTGAAAACAGTGAAGGTACCTATAATGTGACGTAGAATATGGTCAAGCATTAAATACATAAGCTGTTAATAGTATGCTAGCTAAAACTATCATTTGGAATTTAATGTCACATTGTTAAACAAGTGAAAGGTAAAGGATAAATAAAACACAAAAATGAATATTCATAATCATGACCAAGAGACATCAGTCGGAATAACCTATGAAAGATGTACTTGTTGATCCCGCCACTGAGTTGTCTACTTTTGGCAGCATAAAATGGTTGGTTGGTGAATCCTCGGAAAGAATTGAGTTAGATACATTGATGCTTAGTGCGTCTGAGCCCTGAAAAGGGTTTGCATCTATCAGAATGAAGTTGGGGCAGAGACTTTTTTCTCAACCTGCCATCTAAATATCATTTCCATAGGGAACATACTGCAGAGCTTACTCGTCCTTCTCCAAGATTAAAAACCACTGGGGTTTGCTAGACCAGTACCAGTATTCTGAGTCTCCAGACAGACATTTTAGGATGTAACTTGATCATGGTTCAGCGCAGCACATACAGAGTGGCTGAGATTAGCCCCAAGTTGGTCTTGCTTCTACCATGGCTTCTAGTTATTTCATCATCAACAGACTCCAACCCAAATGTTGAATGTACAGTTAAAGTTATCAGGATACCACTGAAACAGACAGAGAGATTGCGTTATCTCAGGTAAATAACAGGTAAAAAAAAAAGAAATACATGCAGAAATAACTAAAGTTCAAGAAGTGTTAATTTTATTGAAGACTTTTATGCACAAGATATTCTTGTCCTTGGAAAGTGAGTCTTTAGATATTATATAAAAAGATAAAGTCCCCTTTTCCACACTTTGAGGTGTATTGGGTATTTGGAGCTAGCTTCATATTTATATTGACCAATCAGCACTAAATCAGTGATCTCATCAGCCACTTTTACTAACTAAAACATTCTGGTGACCCATTTTAGCTAGGTCACTCTGGGAACCCAGGTCAGTTTTTTTTATATCCCTGCCTTGAAGGGGATTGGAACTGGGCAGGTAGGCAAGCGTGCTGCCACTGCTTTACAACAGCTCCAGAAGATGCCAGTGAACATGTGTGGTCACGGACACTGAATAAACAGATTAGACAATAGAGGCTACTGTGATGTGCTTTGTCAAAGAATGACAATTCCACCAGCAATCAAGAGGTCCAGAATAAAGTGCTACTGGAGATAATTTCACAATGATAAATTATGTTTCACATACAGGCAAGCCAGTCATCACTATTTGGTCATGTTGTGATAAGAACTACTGAACTGTGTCTCAGTCATTGCTGTTTGGTCATGTTATGGCTAGAGAACTTTAGAACTTTGTGCCAGTCATTACTATTTGGCCATGTTATGATGAGAGTAGAACTACAGAACTTTGTGCCAGTCATTACTATTTGGCCATGTTATGATGAGAGAAGAACTACAGAACTTTGTGCCAATCATTACTATTTGGCCATGTTATGATGAGAGAAGAACTACAGAACTTTGTGCCAGTCATTACTATTTGGCCATGTTATGATGAGAGAAGAACTACAGAACTGTGTGCCAATCATTATTATTTGGCCATGTTATCATTAGAGAAGAACTACAGAACTTTGTGCCAGTCATTACTGTTTGGTCATATGACAAGAGAAGTTCAGAACTGTGTGCCAATCATTACTATTTGGCCATGTTATGATGAGAGAAGAACTACAGAACTTTGTGCCAGTCATTACTATTTGGCCATGTTATGATGAGAGAAGAACTACAGAACTGTGTGCCAATCATTACTATTTGGCCATGTTATCATTAGAGAAGAACTACAGAACTTTGTGCCAGTCATTACTATTTGGCCATGTTATGATGAGAGAAGAACTACAGAACTTTGTGCCAGTCATTACTATTTGGCCATGTTATCATTAGAGAAGAACTACAGAACTGTGTGCCAATCATTACTATTTGGCCATGTTATCATTAGAGAAGAACTACAGAACTGTGTGCCAATCATTACTATTTGGCCATGTTATCATTAGAGAAGAACTACAGAACTTTGTGCCAGTCATTACTATTTGGCCATGTTATGATGAGAGAAGAACTACAGAACTTTGTGCCAGTCATTACTATTTGGCCATGTTATGATGAGAGAAGAACTACAGAACTGTGTGCCAATCATTACTATTTGGCCATGTTATCATTAGAGAAGAACTACAGAACGTTGTGCCAATCATTACTATTTGGCCATGTTATCATTAGAGAAGAACTACAAAACTTTGTGCCAGTCATTACTGTTTGGTCATATGACAAGAGAAGTTCAGAACTGTGTGCCAATCATTACTGTTTGGCCATGTTATGACGAGAGACAAACTACATAACTTAGTGGCAGCTTAGAAAATTGAAATCTGTAGAGACAGAAAGTGATACAGAGAGAATAAGCCAGATGATTTATCAGTGTTATGTTTGTTGAATCAGTGATTGACATTATCAAGAACATTGGAAACAGATTGGTATGGAAGGACATAATTGCCTGCACAGTCTGGAATGGCCCATTATATGATTGGGTGGAAAGGGCACACAAGAGAAAGTCACAGATGTTCACACAGTCATGACAATTGTCATACAATTAACATACAACGATTTCTGCTTTGAGATATACTGATGATATGTCATACATGAACATTGTAAAATAATGATGACATAAATGAGAGCTGCCATAGCATAGTGGCTGGACACTCATCTTTGGTCTGGTGGCCACAGGTTTGAATTCGTATTTAGGCGGATTTTTAAAATTGGTCTTGGCTTTCAGGTCAACCCAGCCTAAAATGGGTGGTACCAAGAAATTGGGGAAATAAAGACGGTCGGCATAACAGTGAATATATCATCTACCAAATGCCTATACAAATATAAAGTTAAGGACCCTTTTACAAGCTTTAAAGTGCCATGGGCATATGGTGCTAGACCCATATTTGTATAGACTCATCAGCACTCATTTTAGGCTGGGTTGGCTGGATGCCCAGGTCAGTTAAGAAAAATTTTATCTGCCCCAATGCAGATTGACCCCATGACAGCCAAGTCAGCAGGTATGCGTTTACACTACACTGCCGCAGCTCCCCAAATGCTGATTGGTGCATACAAATATGGGTCTAACACCATCTGCTCAATGCTCCTTAAGGTGTGTAAAATGGCCATTTATATACAAAGTGCATAAATATGGGATCTCTTAGTAAGGTCATGAAAATGATTCCACATTTTCATTGACAAGAAACAGATATAAACAGAAATAAGATTTCCTTCTTGACAACTGAAGTTTCTTTGGCTTCTGGTGACTAGCTGCAGATGGTTCTTCGACGTCTTTGTTGAAGGAGTCTAAACTTCACCTGCTTTGTTGAAAATATGTTCATATTATTTGTATTAATATTGACTATTTTTTCTCTGCAGAAAACCAACAGTTCGACATTAGGAAGTTCTAATGTGTCAAGGGACAGTTTTTGAGTCCAGCAGAAATTTGTGGTAGTACTTCATTAATAAAGGCATGCATTGTGCATGCAAGAACATATTTATCTATAAATACTCTCTGTAAATCCAACATGGATGAGGAAAAAAGTGAGGAGGAGGGTGAGTCAAAAAACAGGCAATCTTCAAATGAAAAATCAGTGCCAAATAGTGATTCTCAAAATAATAATATAGTTTCAAGCCAGATTCAGAATGCTAATGAAATGACAGGGTGCATAGGAATTGCCCACCCAGACTCACCATCTTATGATTACAGGCAGAGAACATTGCCACCATTAGGAGACCCTGATACCTCACCGCAGTTTTTCCCTCTAGTTTGTCATCGTAAGCTTTCTTTGAATGGTGCTGGCACAGCAAATGGAGCTGGGGTGGTCACATCACCAGTCAATGCAGTGGGGAAAGCCTCAAGCACAGGAACTCTACCTCCTACTTCACAATTCTATGTTCATTGTAACAAGCCAGAACATATGACCTCTTCTATGGCTTCTGATTTCATGGCCACCTTCCCAGCTTTGATCTGCAGTGGTTGTCTGGGCCTAGGTCTGGGAAACAGCTCCCAACTCGCTGGTACCTGTAGTGCCAATTCAGCAAAGATGGCCAATGGAGAGTCCGAGGCAGATTTTATGGCTTGCGGGCAGAATTTATTCACACATACCTCACAACCAGGACTGTCACCCCCACATAATCAAGGACAGGTTGTTTACAATTGGCAGTCAACCAAAATGAATGTAAAAGAGCGATTGGCTTATCTGTACAGCACTGGCACGATGACTGACATTCAATTTAAGGTATAAACTCATTCGTCGTGTATGCTTTTACTTGTTAACTCTTATTAGATTCATTTGTTTGTTTTCATTAGGGCATCTGCATGATTGCTGGTCTTTGCTGGGAGTCTTGTTTTTTTTTGGTATGTGTTCTTGACCTGAGAAATAATAGGGGGAGCCATTGTAGCTTAGTGGCTAGCATGCTGGTCTGGTGTCCATGTGTTCAAATCCCCATGAAGACAGATATTTATAAATTGGTCTGGGCCCCTAGGTTGACCCAGTCTAAAATGGGTACCAGGAAATGTCCTGGGAAGTAAAGGTGATAAGTGTGATATTACCACATCACCCATTGAGTGATGATTGGTGTGTGAAAATATGGGGCTAGCACTTTTTACCCAATACACCTCAAGATGATGAAAAGGGTCCTTACTTTTTCTCTTGTACTATGTTTTTTACTTAACAAAGTTCATCAAAACATATGCAAATAATCGATGTTTCAATTACATTTTTCCCCCCTACAAGCTGAATGTTCCAGTATTCATGAAGTGGATGTTCATAAATTACTATACAATGAGGAAATCAAAAACAACAGAAAGTGGAGCTGGTCAGCTTTGCAAGAACCCGATCGCAAGTGGCAGAGTGGACATTGCAGCTAAAAAGGTGTCATTTGCACACTCAAACACAGAAAGAAGACATTGATGCAACTGCATTAAAAGACTACCAAAAAGTCACTTAGTGTTTAAAGTGTGGGTCCTGGAGATGTCTAAATCCTAGAGCACAGCAATCAAAGTGTGTCCGAGCTCCATAGATCATGTAAAGCTGACCATTGTCACATTTCCTTTTTGTTAATTTGCTCACATTTAATCATTGTATTTGACAGTATTACTGCAGTTCTACCCATTTCATAATTATTACACTCATCTTATAGTCCATGCCATGTGGCAATAGTGATCATGTCTGTCCACAGATGTATGTCTCATGCGCTGCCAATCATTTCTGATTCTGATGTTTCTACATGCCATTATGTCAAACTGTATACCATTTTCTCTTGGTCTCCAGCTTCCTCCTGCCCTCTCCAGTTTTCCCGTTGTGGCTCAGATTACTCCAGCTTTCCCGTTGTGGCTCAGATTACTCCAGCTTTCCCGTTGTGGCTCAGATTACTCCAGCTTTCCCGTTGTAGCTCAGATTACTCCAGCTTTCCTGTTGTGGCTCAGATTACTCCAGCTTTCCAGTTGTGACTCAGATTACTCCAGCTTTCCTGTTGTGGTTCAGATTACTCCAGCTTTCCCGTTGCGGCTCAGATTACTCCAGCTTTCCCGTTGTGGCTCAGATTACTCCAGCTTTCCCGTTGTAGCTCAGATTACTCTAGCTTTCCCGTTGTAGCTCAGATTACTCTAGCTTTCCCGTTGTGACTTAGATTACTCCAGCTTTCCCATTGTGGCTCAGATTACTCCAGCTTTCCACTTCTCGTGACATGCTCAATGAATGTGGACTGTCTTCTTGTGATGCGAGTAGCCAGTTCTCTTTTTGAGCTTAATTTCTGTCAAGACATTTTTATTGCTCTTTCTTTTCATCCAAGGTGTTCTCATCATTCTTGTATACAACCACAACTCCACAGCCTCCACATGATTCCTCACTTGTCTGTTAATTGTCCATGATTAGCTTTTGTACATCAGAATTGGCTCATTATAGCTCAGTATTACGTTAATATGCATTCAAAATGTTTATTACCATTATTATTTAATTATACAGTATTTTATTACAACATATTTTTCATACACATTTTAGTACTTATAATTTTTATAATTACCATTTAACAGTAGCCATATAAGAAATGTGCAAATGAAATCATGTGTGAAAAGTGAGAGACAGAAGGGCAAGAGAATTGATGATCTTGAGTGCCCAATTCTCAACCCCTTGTAAGTAAAGTCTGTTTGTTCCTTCACAGCAGAAATAGTGTTTCACTTCATTGCACTGTCTTGTTTACAGGTGGGTAAGTCACCAGATCACCAAATAATGTCTGCTCACAAGTTCGTTCTTTCGATTGGTAGTGCAGTTTTCGATGCTTTATTCAATGGTCACCTGGCAGCATCTGAAAATGTGATTGAAATCCCGGACATCGAACCTACTGCATTTTCAGCTCTGATGAGGTTTCTGTATACAGATGAAGTGAAAATTGGACCTGAGACAGTTATGACCACTCTTTATGCTGCAAAAAAATATGCCGTACCAGCATTAGAGCGAGCATGTGTCGAGTTTTTAAAACGTGACCTGAATCCTGATAATGCATTTATGCTGTTAACTCAAGCTCGTTTGTTTGACGAGCCACAATTGGCGGCATTATGCTTGGAGATGATAGACAAGAACACCACAGAAGCCCTTGGAGCTGATGGATTCACTGATATTGATTTGGATACCTTGTGTGCCGTTCTGGAGCGGGACACTTTGGGCATTCGAGAATGTAAACTGTTTTCTGCTGTGTGTAGATGGGCAGAAGCTGAATGTATCAGACAGAATTTCATTCTTCCAACAAGTGATAACCAGGTAAGCAACAGTTGTATAATATAAGTACTATATGCTTCTTCTTCCATGTCTGTCCCATATATTGTGTGTGTTTTGGACATGTTTGCATTGTGTCAGTTTACAGCAGAGTTGCAGTATTTGTACCTTTCAGCCGACACATCAGATTTCTTCAGGTGTTGCCAAGGTTAGCCTTCCTAGGTACTAAATGCGATAGCTTCAAAAGGTTTCTGGAATAAACAACTCCTGTTTGAATTATTATTTATTTGTTTTTTTTGCATTTGCGCGCTTTGGACTCAAGTGTCATCCATACATGTGCTACTATTTCTAGTGCACTGGAATGATTTTTGCGTGTGGGTTAGCTTTCCCTTTTACCAGTGTCCCTTGCCACCAGGCGAACCAACCCTGACTTTTGAGATACTTGTAATTTACGTCCCTAAGTCAAAGACCATAAATCAACATATTAATCCAACTGACCGGTGTAGGGGTTGAACCGGCTACTTCGGCATCAACACACCAGATGGCCATGCTGACCTCCGCTTGCTTGAATTATTGATTCTGTCTTGAAAATTTCAGTTTTGTAAGATTTCAGTGACCTTGGTAGGTCAACATTACTGTTGTAACTTTATATTGACTCATGAACTGAATTTACAGAAGTTTGTAGCATTATAACAGCCGATAATGTCCTGATTGAACAATGTATGAATATCCATTTTTTTTTTTTTTTGCTTGAGCAGCCACCGTCATAGACATTAACCTTGTTTCAGAAAACATGTGGTAATCCCACAGTGAGGTTAATATCTTTCATCACGTAAAAGAGTCAATTGGAAGGAAACATCCAGAAATTCCTTGATCCTTGATTGAAGTGTGTACAAATGCCATAGAGATAGAGATAGAGAGAGAGAGAGAGAGACATTGAGTGTGTGTGTGTTGTTTGGAGGTGGGGAGGGGGGGGGGGTAGAAGTCACCATCATAGAAATTATTAGAATAATATAAGAACAGAGATAAAATTTTTCAAATTGATCATCTATAGCGTCGTGTGTTGTCACGAGCTCTACGCCTGATCAGGTTTCCACTGATGACGGTAGAAGAGTTTGCTGTTGGGCCAGCACAGAGCGGGATCTTGGAGGACAGAGAAGTGGTGGAGCTGTTTCTGTACTTTACTGTAAACCCCAAACCAAGTATTAGCTTCTTGGACGTGCCCAGATGTTGTCTAACTGGCAAGGAGCAGGTTGTCTCACGGTTCTGTCAGATTGAAAGTAGGTGGGGCTACAGTGGAACTAGTGACAGAATAAGGTAGGTGATAATTAAAATTTTGGTGGATTTTCAACTTCGATGAGTTAATTTAATATTTTATATGTAGGCTTTTCCATTTAAACACAACAAGAACTACTTTGAGAGAGAAGCGAAAAATCAACATGAGAGCGACACATCAACCATGATAAAGGTACTTGCAGATCTACAAATTGTCCTGGAAAACAAAAAGAAAAATATCAGGATGGCTTTGCCCTATGGTAAAATCAGGATTAAAAATGAGAGTTGTCAAATATTATGTGTATTAACACTACTGTATGGTGCTTAAGCCTAGACAATGAACAAGCAGTTAGACGGTCAAATAGAGGCCCTGGAGATGTGGATATACAGAAGAATATGTCGCATTTCATGGAAACAAAAACAGTCAAATAGAGAGGTTCTAGAAAAACTGGAAATGAAAAGAGTTTACGAAAGAAATAAAAAAGGCAATATATCGACCTTGTTAAAAAAGACTCTTATAAAAACCATACTGGAAGTTAAGGTTGAAGGCAAGAGATAGACAACGATACAGGTTTGAAGATAATATCAAGAGATGGACAACATCAATCTGACAGGATGTACAGTCTGGGTGAGACACAGACAATATTGTAGATCCATTGCAGCCAACCTTCACTGTTGAGACAGTGCGTGATTTATTGAAAATCAGGACAAGAACACGGGCCTGATCCAACACTGGAGATCATGTGAGATTGCGAATCATGACCGCCTATGCCTAACAGCACAGGTTCCTGCAATTAACATGATGACGATTATGAGAAAATACAACTATAAAACGTAAATATTGAAGTATGAAAAAAGAATCCTTCATACATATGTATGGTCAGTAGTGCTGTAATCCTTTAAGACATGAATCATTAATAAGAATAATAATACACATTTAGAGTCATTCAGATATGGTATTATCACAGAATGAGAGTAATAAATGTGGCTGAATAACAAATAATATAATATATATATATATAATAATAATATCCTCCTTCTGTTGCTGCCCCACCCCATTATCCCCACCACCACCATCACCACTGTATTAAGGTATAGGCCCTCCACCAACTCTCTGCAAGTCGTCCTATTTTTTGCTACCTCTTGCAGCTCCATCTTTACCTTTCCCATTATTCATCTGTCTCTTCTCCATGTTATAATATGTTCTTTTTTTCTTTTCTCTATTAATGCCCAGTGAGGCACAGGCACTCAACCAACTCAACCGCCAAGCTGTCCATGTGACTTTTTGTGGCTAGTTGGATTGTGTGGCTGAATGTTTATACGTGATGGGATATCCTACCCTAAGTACAATCCTTCTTTGTTGCCTCTTATGCCGTGCATATGTTACAGTGTTACTATTCTTTTCTTCCTTTGTGGATTATAATATAATATAATATAATATGCTGCAAGAAATAACATAGAAAATTGCTGTGAGAAATCCAGAACAGAAGGCTGTTGTGTTTTGGTTATAGCTTTCAGCAATAAATAAAATAATGAAAGGCAAAATTTTTGACATGGGATGCAAGCGATCTTGTTGCACCACAAACATCTGTCCTCTGTGTATTAAGTTCAGCCATTGATTGTACTCTGTGACACTCTTTCAAACCACCCAGCATGTTTCCCTCTGTCTCTAATACTCTTCATCTTTCTGGTTGTCACAACCTTCTCCAGGCTCTTTCCTCTCATAGCATGACCATAAAATGGCAGCTGTCTTATCCTGATGTGGGTAATCACATGTGTTTGTGAACTACCCTTTTGCAGTACTAGGATATTGGTTTTCTTAGCTGTCCATGAGGTTCTCATCATTCTACATTGTTTGTTGTTTGTAAATCCTCTGGATTTAAACTGTATAAGTTAGTTAGTTAGTTAGTTAGTCGCAGTTCCAACTTCACAGCAACGGGTCGTCCTCATTATGCTCTGTTCCTGTGCCAGTGAATATTACACAAAATGCTCCCCACTGCCCAATGTGAAAAGTGGAAAAGACAGGAGTCTCGACAAACAACAGCCCGCACTGATACACTGTGCATAATGCCGCCGCCAGAATGTCAACACACCAGTCCCCCACGAAACACCCAATTCATCTCTGATGGAATCGGCAGTCATTTTCCTATCTGGATGTTTCCTAGAGGTTCACCTACACAGTCCACGAACATACAGTTCATCACCGACGGCAGTGGCAGTCAACCAGAAGCCCAGCAGCCATGCATTTCTGCATAAGGCAAAAACTGGTCAACTCTGGGACATAGCCACCTGCCATTGCTCCGAACATGCAGTCACGTTCCAAAAATAAAAACTTGGGCAGAATCAAAAGCACTTCACACGAAACCCACAGCTCACAGTGTCGCGCCACGCACTTACTCAGTAGCAGGGCGACGGAACCATTAAGCCTCCTTAGTCGCCTCTTACGACATGCATGGTAGGCTACAGTGTTGCTATTCTTTGCTTCCCTTATGGGCCCCGGCAACACACGGGAGAAACTGTATAAGTATAATGCATTAGCGGGATTTAAACTGTATAAGTATAATGCATTAGCGGGATGTAAACTGTATAAGTATAATGCATTAGCGGGATTTAAACTGTATAAGTATAATGCATTAGCACTAAGTCACCTGAGCCCTGTAAAGGGCTTGCATGTATTGGGTGAGGTTTGTATAGAGACTTTTCTAGTACCAAGTACTATCTCTATTGGGGGGGGGGGGGGGGGGATGTTTTTTGGAGAAGTTTGAAAGTGCCAATGAAGTATTCATTTTAACTTATTCAACAAATTTATAACCATAATGCAATGAGGAGGTTGTTTATCAGGAAATCTTGCTATAAGTCTTTGAACAACCGTCCATGTGTATTGACCGCCATTTTGAAACACTTGTTCAACCGCGTTTGGAGTGCAAATAATTACTCCAGCAGACGACAGCCATTCACTGCATAAAGCTTCATGGTGGATTGTGGAGCACATATTTTGATAACATCCTATACTTCATTTTTCAAAATTGTTCTACATACAAAATGTAGTGAGACTTTACAGATACCCTGTACTAAGGGTTGAGTTGTCCTGCTATTATAATAGCAACAATAGTGTTGTATCTAGCGCAATTGCCTGCCTTATGGTCACAGGTTTAAATTTTCATTGTTCTGGGATTTGTTTTTAATCAACATGAGTCTGGGATAAAACCAGCTTCATAAGATGGCTGGTTTGATTCAGTCATCAAGTGCTTTTTATGAAGAAAATATGGAACTTGCATAACTAGAAAATATGGAATTCTGATTAAGCCATGATGACTTGGAAAATTAGATCCTTTGCCTTTTGCACATCTGTACCAAACTGAGAAATATGAGAGCCATAAACTCATAGCTCTATTTCCTGTATGCTGTGTGATAACAAAGAAACCAGGAAGAAAAAGATGTACATATATTCATTTCATATCATTTTCTTTTCTGTGTGAGTGTAGTATCACTATTAACCCTCCAAGGTTATAATTGAAGCAACTTGTCAGGTTCCTCTTTGAGTATTTTTAGTGTTCGTGTCACTATGTGCTGAATTGCTGGCAGTTATTTTTTTTTATTTGTCCTTAATTCATGTCGCGTCTGTGTACTGACAGGCTGACATTTTTTGTAGTTACAGTCACATTTTTAATCTAGTGGTTGGTATTTCTGTTTGTTCTTCTCAGGTGGTGTTTCTTTAGTATGATTTTTTTCTCTAATTTTCTTTGTCTCAATTGGCTACATGCTTAGATCAGCATGGCTGAATGGATAACAACGCATGTTCTTAAACAAGGTAAGGGGTTCAATCATTACACCGGACAGTTGGACTAACATGTTGACCTCTCGTCCTCGTCCTTGACTTGGGGATGTAAATTACAAGTACCTCTGAAGTCAGAGTTGGTTCGTCTGATGGCGAGAGACACTGTTCAAAGGGAAAGCTAATCCACATGCAAAATCCAGTCTAGCATTACTGAAAGTAGTGTGTATGGACTATGCTTGAGTTCAAAGCGAATGAGCCCCAAAAAACAATTGTCTACATGCTGTCTGTTGGTATCTTCTGTTGATGTTTTCTGCATTGACTGGCACTAGGTATCTTTCCATATTCTTTCTATTAGTTGTTGCATCTTCTTATCTCCTACTGACATTTTCTGTGGGCATTTTTTTTAAATTATGAAGTTGCCAGTCCAGTTACCAGATTAGTTTGTTTGATGATACTTATTTTTATTTATTTTAATTAATTATTTCAGTGTAGCATTCTTTGGTACAAACTTACCACTTCCCACATATTCTTAATTTATATTTTTATTATGCCTTATCAGATTAATGGTCAACAGAAGAATTTTTGTTGTGGGCTTTGGTCTGTATGGAAGCATACATGGTCCGACAGAATATGCTGTGAATATTCAGGTAAGTAGTTAGACAAAAATCCATGTATTTATGTAGACAAAGAATGGTGGTGGTGGTGGTGGTGGAGGGTGGGTTGGGGTGGGGGAGGGGGGGGGGGGTGACAGATAAAGATATTAAAATAAGAATGTGAAAAGCAAGAGTAGTTTTCATAGCATTAAGGAAGGAATTTGTGGAAGCTAAAAGAAATTTAACTTGTTACCAAACTTAGAATATCTAACACTGTCATTAAATCATTAGTATTGTGTGTCTGGGTCAGAAAAAGGGAGAATGACTAAAACTTCTTCTGCGTTCATCTGGAGAGTTTTTTCAGACGTGTTTGAATTGTGCCTGTTTACAGCAGAGCTACGATACTTGTGCCTTTAGGCCGACACTTCTGACTTCTGTGAGGGTTTGTTGACCGGGTTAGCCTTCCCAGGTGTTACGAAGGACATTTGACTCTCACTGTTGTGGTGTGATCCACATCCCAGCTGGTCAAATTAGAACGCCAAAAACATCCTGGTCAACCCTCAAGGGAAGGCAGACCATGGGCATTTCCCGCCATCCAAGAAGGCTTCCATAATTGCAGATCCAACATATGACGCTCTAGTACTGGGCTCACCAAAGGATTCGTCACGTCCTACACATGGCTGCTTCACTTCCTCACTTCTGTATATTGGGCATTTTCTTCACCACAGGCTGCTCCCATGCAAACCAGGAGAGATCAGTCTGCAGATGACATCCACTCAGTGAGCTTTTGATTCGGACTATCCACGAAATGGGTTTGCTAGCAAAGCAATATTCCCATTCGTGCCTTTGGGTCGCTTTCTCAACTCTTATTGTTATGGTGTTAGCCCTGTTCCACCTGGCTCATCTAGAACAGCCAGAGACATCCCAGTCGGCGCTAAGGGAAGGCAGGGGCAGACCATGGGCATGCCCCGCCATCCAAGGAGGCTTCCGTAATTGCAGAGTCGATACATTGCACTCTGGTACTGGGCTCACCCTATGAATCGTCACGTCCTGCACATGGCTGCTTAGCCTCACTTCCGTATATTGGGCCCTCCGTTCACCACAGGCTGCTCCTCCAGAAACTAGGAGAAATCAGTATACAGATGACATCCACATAGCAAGTTTTCACTTCGGACATCCACGTAATGGATTCGCTAGCCAAGCAATATTCCATTTCGTGCCAATGAGCCGCTTTTCCACCTTTCACAATGCCCACTCAATGAGCTCTAGATACTGGCCTTCCTCGTAATGGATTTGCTCGGCTAGCAACATTCCTTTGCGTGCCCCTAGGACGCATTTTCCACCTTTGGTGAAGCTCTCGAGGTAGGCTGCAGATGTTGTCGGCTCAGCATCTCACCTCCATGCAGCAGAGGTTGAGTAACGACCAGGCCCTCACTTCCGGGGGATATTGACTTAGAGGTGTTCAGCCATATCCCTCAGCTGAGAGCCGTAGAACAAGTGTCTGGAACAAACATGTAGTGGCACCTTGCAAATGATTTGGGCTTTATACGCAGTGGATTTGCTAGAGCCAGCGTATGTTAGTTAGTTAGTTAGTTAGTTAGTTAGTCGACAGATCATCCTCATTGCACATCGAACCATTCAGTCCATAAGTGCTCGGATCCCCTCCTCAGCAAATCCCGCAACGTGTAGAGGCTAACGACGCCAGTTCTGTGTTGGTTTATCAATCTTCTTTGGCTTCCTGCGTAGTGTTCTTGTTTGGCCACCCCTCTTTTAATTTGCTGCTCTCGCAGTCTGGCCATTGTTGTAGATTCACAGTCATCACTTGGTTCTCGCAAAAGTCTTACTTCTCGTAGAGCATTCAGAATGTCGGCCTGGCCATGGCGCGTCCGCCCTCCACAGTAGCCTCACCTGCGAGCTTGTCAGCCTGCTCATTTCCTTGTACTCCCGCATGCCCTGGCACGAAGATGAAACTAATCTTTGCCAGTCGAGACCGCTCCAGAGCAGCAACCATTCTCTTCGGATCGACCCCTCCTTTATCCTCTTGATCATGTTCATTGAGTCGCTGAGGAAACAAGCCCTAGTGAATGTCTGTGTCTCGAGCCATGTTATTGCTTTACTTACTGCCATGACTTCCATGGTCAGGCTACTTGTGGTTTCAGTGAAAGCACCAGAGTCCTCCTTCACAATTCTCCCTCCGGCCCGAGCTGTAAAGGCCCATGAGCTTCTCACATGTCGGACGACCGATCCATCTGTGTAGATGACCGCGTCACCGTCTAGCGAATTCTCTAAAATCAACGCTTGTACTTCAGCCTCAACAGCAGCCGGATTTTCTTGTCTGCATTTTCTATCTAGTTGGATGCAAACTGAAAAGGATGTGCAGAAGTCTGTTGGCACTTGCACCCACTCCTCTCCAGGTTCTAAGTCCTCAAGTGAACACACCTGTTGAAGAATGTCTTCGGCTTGACCCATCCACGACCGTCCTCTTTTTAACCTGCTGCCCTTCACCTTCCTAATTTCACTATGCAGTGGATGTTGTGTGTTTGCGTTAATTCTGAGGTAGGCGCGTGCCCTGCAACCTTGTATTCTCTCTTCAATGGTTGGAAAATCAAGAAGGTAGCGCATCGCCCTGCATGCTGTATCTCTTGTACATCCAAGAATAATGCGCATAGCTTCATTCTGTATCCTTTCCATCCTTTCTATCTGCTTATGGCTGAGAGTCAGGATTGCCATTGCATACTCCAAAACAGACATGACCAGCCCCTCGTACAGAAGACATAGATGGCGCTGCTCACAGTTTGCTGCCGCCATCACCCGCATCGCTGCCAAACCCCGCTTGGCCTTTGTTATCACCTGGTCTATGTGCACATTATAAGCAAGGCTTCGATCAAACCGTATCCCCAGGTAATTCATTGCCTGTGTTCATTCCACCGTCTCTGAACACAGCATTACAGTTGGTGTTGGAGTGTTGACAATATGATTATTCAACGAGAACCAAGTCACTGTTGCCTTTGTTGGGTTGACCATTGCCCCAGCTTCATCACACCAAGTACTTATGCGATTGAGTTTGGTTTGTAGTTCCACAGCAACCTGCTCTCTATCCTTACCCTGACGATACACTAAAACATCATCGGCATATGACAATGTCCTGCCAGGTCCAGTGATCTGCTCACTGGTGATTCTCACTGTGTAGGCGTTGAACAGTACCGGAGATAATGGTGATCCCTGTGGTAGGCCAGGATATATTGTTGTTGGTTCCGAAGTCCAACTGCCACATCTAAAAACTACTTTCCGTTGGAAGAGGGCTGCAGCGATCCAACTAAGGAGGAATGGACACGTTTAGTTCGAGAAGCTGAAACATTAAAAAATCCAGTGGTACTCTGTTGTATGCGTACTCAAGATCAATCGCTGCAGCAACGGTTTCAGTGCCTGAGTGGAAACCTTCATAGACATCCTGGGCAAAGACTGCTGCATTGGTCCAGGTTTCTCTTTTTGGACGGTACCCACCCAGGGTGGGTGGGAAAACACCTTGCCTCTCTAGTTGGCTTGATATTTTCCTGGCAATTACCTTCTCCAGCAGCTTGCCTATTGTATTCTGCATGGTTATAATTCGATATCCCTGAATTTTTTTGTGGTCTTTGTCAGGCTTCGGCAAGGGAATCAGATAGCTGTGTAACCATTCCTCCTTGATGCTAGCACTCCCTATACTGTTGTTGTACATGTCTGCTAGTTTCTCTAGCTCATTGTCGGTACACCTATTTATGTCGTCGTATCTTATGCCATCAGGACCTGGAGCACTGTTTTTTGATCGTCGAAGCACAGCCTTGATTTCTTTCACTGTCACTGTGTCTTCATCCGAAGTGTTCTGGGCCTTGCATCTGTCTGAGGTGACCTCCTTAGCCAGATTTCGGCCTCCCATGTCTGTCTGGTTGCTCTGCTCAAGGTAGTGTTCAAAGAGGGCTTTGCCCTTGTCCTCGTCAGTCCTCTGCCAGATGAGGTCAGCACCTTGGAAGTCAGAAATGCTCTTATTCTTGACTACACCACTCATGCTTTTATGTAGTCGCCAGAACAATTTCAGTGACTTGTCTGTGCTTACTCTTTGACACACCTCTGCCCATTTTTCGCTTTTAACAACCTTGACCAGTTTTTTGAAGTAGCTTACTTTTGTGTGCATCTCTCTTTCTAAGTGCAAGCAGGTATTTTGACTAGGATGACCAGCTCTGTTCTTCTTGGCATTTTGCCATATAGCACTACGCTTATCCACCCAAGCCTTCTCCACCTCGAAACTCCACCACGGTGGCTGCTTCCAGCTTTTTTTCCTGCCCTGAAACGTTCTGCGCTTGTCACGTCTTATTTTACTCACCACATCTTGCCCTGTACTGTCATACTGGAACATCTTTACCTTTAGCTTGTGCTGCCTGGTTCTGCCTTTCTCCACCAGTATGCTGCAAGGGTGGTGGTCGCTGCCATGGTGTCCTAGGACACCCCATCTACACACTGTAGTGAGTGAAGGTGAAACTATAGCCAGATCAATAGCACTGTCCTCATCGCCCGGACGGCTTGCTGTCCTGGTGACACAGCCACTGTTGATACAAACCAGGTCGATGGTTTCCAGTGCAGTCTCGAGCTCCTCCCCCTGTGTATTGGAGGAAGTGTTTCCCCATGATCTGCCTTTAGCGTTGAAGTCACCACAGAAAATATTTCTCTCGTGGCCTAATATGCCACTTAAGCACTGCCACTTCTGGGCGTCCACACTGGCATTGCGGGCATAAACATTAACCAACACGAATGGTATACTGGAATGAACTCTCAACGCCTGTATTTGTATATCGTCACTGTCCCAACTGGACATGTCTAGCTCTGACGCCACCATGCTGTCGCGAACGAGAATCGCCATTCCCAGATGTCGTCTGTTGTAGAAACATTTGAAGCCGGCAATTTGGAGTAGCTGATCGCCCAGTCTCGTCTCCTGGAGTGCTACAATGTCGTTCCTGTAAACTAGGGTTTCTAAAATAGAGCCCCGTTGTTTTACACTGGCACAGTTCCAATATAGAATACGGATATTCCTGAGTCCTAGACGGTGACACTTGAGTCTAAAACGCCTCAAACCACCACGCTTACCTTGCTTCTTTCTCCCTGCGCGGCTACCACGCCGCTTCGGTATGTTGACTGCTGACCGCACGAAGAACACACGTTGTTCCGCCATGTTGAAAAATTTAAACACAGACTGAGAAAACCACACACGCTGCTGAAAATTCACTCAAGGATGGCTTCGCTCGATGCACGAACTCCGTAGCACCCGCGCAGATCTTGAGTAGAAACTCCTGGTTTTACATCCTGGCACACCAGTTACACGCAAGAGATGAATAAATCCATCCCCTACGCGAATAAGTTAATGAACACAAAACAACACGACCGTCCGTCGCCATCTTGAAACCGGAAAATCCAGCGTATATTCCATTTCACATCACTTTGCCACTGGGGTTGCTAGTCGGCATCGTTTATGGTCAGAATTACGACGGTATCTGATTGTCTTCGCGTCTCTGACTTTCGTTCTTGATTAATGAAAACATTCTTGACAAATGCTCTCACAGTAGCATGTTGTGCAAAGAATTTCACCTCTAACGCCGCAATACGAAGACCCCCCGTTTGTCCCTGTTAATCATTACCTCCCGTTCCGAAAACCAACAAAATAGAACCGAGGTTAATGACTAAAACAATTACTAATAAACTATAAACATTCATTAATTCATGTGTGCGCACAATTTTTTTTTTTTATAAACACAATAGGAAGACTGAAATGGTATAACGTCACCAGTGTGGTGTGGAGCTCATGAAGAGGACTGAACAAATACCACTGAATCAAGAGGTGAGGAAAAGACACTGGTCCTTGATAGGACACATGTTGAGAAAACATGCAAATAATATCATTAGAAAGTCCTTTGTCAGGAACCCAGAGATTAAACAAAATAGAGGGAATTCTAAAACTTCACTGAGAAAATTAAACATCAGGGATGAATAATATGGGGAGGACATAGAGGGAGCTGCAAGAGACTTCCAAAGATAGGACTGCCTGGTGTGAGGTGGTTGAGGGTCAATGCCTAAATGAGGGGTATAAGGCAGAAGAAAACAAAATGGACAAAAGATCACCCTGACCATATGAAAAATGTGTGCTTAACCTAAACTTTCAAGGCAAGATAGATCATTTTTAGATTGTGAACAGGGTTCAAGATATTACAATATCATGTATATCACAAGTGCAAGATAGGTTCATCAGATATATTATGTGTGTGGCAATAACCACATGATTATTCACTCAATCTCATACATTCACTCACTCACTGGCACCTTGCCATCTTGACAGACTATACTTTGGTACATTGTGTTTTTAAAAAAAGGCATAACCCATGGTGACAAGAGATGGAGTTATATACCTCCATAGCACAGAGCCTGAGGTGAATTGCAGAGACCATTAGTTGCCCATGTACCTTGATCCCTCTCTCAGCCTACCTAGTTTACTCCAGAAGAAAGGTATCACCAATACATCAGGAACAAGACAAACTGCAAAAGCAGCTGGATCAATAACTGTCCACCTGTCTGAGCTTCGATCCTAGACCAGTCGCTGAGTACGGTCCAGCCTAACTAATGGACATAAACAAATACGACATCAACCAACTTCATTACACCAAAACTATGGGAATGTCGTGAACCTGAAACCAACTACTGAAACCAGTTTATTAGAGATATTAATGTGGAGGTGTGAATGTGGACGAAGAAGAAGAATACTTTTATCTACTACACTCACAGACTTATTTGTTTTTATATGTTAGTGGCATGCTTTCCATTTACATTGTATTTTCACATTAGTCCATATTTTCCAGCTTACAATACTTAATAACTTAAACAGCTAACAAATGTTGTGTAAAGTTTCTAACACCATACATTCATATAGCAAAAACTAAAATTATTTTTATCTAGCACAAAGTATCCATTCATTCTCAGATTATCCACATGGACTCTGCAAAGGTTGTAGGCTGCAATGATCCAACATTTCAGTGTGATGGAACAACATCAACATTCCGTGTTATGTTTAAAGAACCTGTGGAGATACTGCCTAACACTAGCTACATTGCCAGTGCCACATTAAAGGTGTGTTCTCTATTTCTTACATACATTTTAAGTCACAGGTTAATTCACCATTCAGGTAGTTCCTTCTGGGCTTGTGATGAATGGATGTCACAGTCTCTCTTTGTCGGGTTATCTAATTATGTTACGTATAATGTAAGATATAGATAGTGCCTGAATGTATATTCCTTCTCTGGACTATAATGTGTTATAGTAATTCTCTAAGTTTGCCTGTGTATTAAAGAAAGCCAAGAATAGTAACACTGCAAACTGCCATGCATGTAAGAGTGACTTAAGAAGAGTTGGCATGGAATTGACTGCCCCGGCCAGTAGAAAACTAACTACAATAATCCAATCAACCAGGAACATGTCAAAAATAATGAAAGAAAAATAACAACTGATGCTTCTCTATCTGATGATACTGCACTTTCTAAAAAGTCAATGAATTTTACTTTTCCAGCCGCTGATTCTTTGTTTTCACAAGAGCTAAATTTTTCTCATGACGTCTGTTTTCTTGAGACTTGTATTCTCATCTCATCATGTTCCTCTTATACCTTGCGGTGTTAAGGTGAAGTATAAACGTCGTGAGAGTGCCTGATTATGGGCTTCATGTATCGATATTCCCATGGACTCTGCTATTCCCTCCATCCAATGTTTACGTGGTCGGCCTCTTCCTCTGTTTCCATCTGGTCTGTACATTATTGCTTGTTGTGGTATGCTGTTGACTGGTAACCTACTTGCATGGCCAAACCATTTGACTTGCTGCTTTCTAATAAAATCTAGTGCTGCTATAACCCCCACTTTAGTCCTGATTTCTTCATTTCTGATCTTATCTCTTCTTGACACGTTGAGTATTCTTCTCAGGAATCTCATTTCTGTTGTTGTGATTTTTCTTTTCTCTTTTTCTGTCATTGTCCAGGTTTGGCATTGGTAACATATAGTTCGTAGGAAGATTGTATTGTAAAGTGCTTTCTTAGTAGTTATTGATAGATGTTTGTTCTTTAGTATTGGTGCCATTTGTCCAATGAGTTGATTTGCCTTATTGCACCTATTTTCAATCTCGTCTTCTGATCTACCATTTGATATTATACTTCCTAGGTACTTGAAACTCTTTACCTGTTATAAGGTATGTTCGTTTAGTTGAATTGTAGTTTTTTCTTCTTTAGTTATAATCATTACCTCTGTTTTGCTTGTGCTAATGTTCATGTTATGTTCCCAGCACATTTCGTTTAGACTATTCATGTGGTTTTATAATTCAGCTTCTGATTTTGCTATTAGTGCTTGGTCGTCCGCAAACAGGAGTTCTCTAATGGTTATATATGCAGATGGTTCTTCTTCTGTGTTCTCGTCATGCGGTATTTTTGCAGTCTCTGTTTGGCTACTTTCTTTACATATGTTGTCTATATATGTTATGAACAAGAGAGGGGACATGACACAGACTTGTATTCAATAAAACTTATTGCATGGGTTTCTGAAGAAAAGGAAAAAGAGACTGGCCATGCAGAATTTATTGTATTGAAGTCCGAGATTAGAAATAAATGCCATGCTATGTTGCCTTACAGAAGTTGGTTAGGGACCAAGCCTAGTGAAGAGTTTCTTATTACATAATGGCCTGTGAATGCTTGTTTATTCTCTATGTTATGTTGTGTTTAATTATGTCACTGCACGTTGGACATTCCCATGCGTGCTCAGTCCCCTGATGTTGCAGTTATCCCAAAGTACAATAAAACCTGTTTTTGTTGCCTTCAGTTATCATCGGTTTTGGTTTTCGTAGATTTGTTCCATGAAAAATATGCCTCGGATTTTGTCGGCGTGCCCACATGACCTCGCTGCTAATTTTGCAAAAACAAAGGGACCCCCGCGTTCTTCTGCGCAGTTTGGCATTATTTTTCGTTGTTTGAGCTTCACTTGCTAATAATAAAATACGAGAGCGGCATTAAGATTAATTAAATCGGCCACATGTACGGGAAGTCACCATACATGATACGTTCCATTGTGGCAATAAAGGAGGCTAATGTAGCGAAAGGCATGTGTGTGCTAACGAAACAGAGATCGCAAACAATTGAAGATGTTGAAGTTATTATTAATTTGGAAAAATCAAAACCAGTTAGATGGCAACTCTATTTTAGAGGCAATCATATGTGAAAAGGTCAGATTGTTGTATACCGATCTCATTAAGAAAATGCCTGGGACGAGTGCTAGTATACTTAGTGATTGTAAAGCCAGCAGAGGATGTTTGAAAAATTCTAGAGGCGCACTGGCATACACAGTGTTACTAGGCATGACGAAGGTGCAAGTTCGAATAAGTCTGGGGCTAAAAACTAGTATTAAACACTATATTTATTCTCCATTAATTGTGTTTTTGGCGTGTATTTTGGAGTGTCTAGAACAAATTAATTGGATTTGCATTAATTTGTGTGGACATAATTGCCTCGGTTTTCGTCGGTTTTGGATTTCGTTCATTTTCGGACGGATTATCGACAAAACCGAGGTTTTACTGTATTTCTTTCTGCTCACTGTTCCCATAAGGAATTAGTTATGGTGTGTTCTATCTTGGCCTCAAGGGAACAGCAATGACATGCTAAACCAGACTTCACTACCAGTTTGTGTAATCAGGCTAGCTTCAGTCTCATCAGTATCTGCCAGTCGAGTTGTCCATTCTAATATTGACAAGAAGAAGAAAATAATTTCAGTTTTCCTTAACTGTATTTATGATAAAGCCAATTAACAGCCACTGTCACGTATATTTGTTCATTACTTAAAATATCATAAGCACTGTAAAATTACCTCATCAGGTGACAGGTAAAGCAAATGACTTTGTTACATAACAGTAATTGTATTTTGTAACATGTTTCTATCTGCAGGGCCCTGACTCTTATTACGGCTCTAAAGGTCAGCGTAAAGTCACCCATGAATCGGTTTCTAGTGGCAAGGTCACTTTTCAGTTCACATATGCAGCTGGTAATAACAATGGGACTTCTGTCGAAGATGGACAAATACCTGAAATTATTTTTTACACATAACTATTCAAATGTTCACCATGCTATGTGCTTTGGATTTGATGTCTCATTGCTGCCAAATGATGTAAATAATCTAGAGCAGTGATATTAAATCATTTTTATTTGCACTACTGTAACAATGTATCCCAAAGGTTCTTCTGCCGCTGCTGTCTTTCATCCCCCACTAGAACATAGTCCCTCAACCAATGCAAGCCAAGATCTCTTATCATTTGCTGTCGTCTGCAGCTCCCTTCATGTCATTTCCATGTTACTCATCACAGTCTCTAATTATGTTCTTCACATGTTTTTTTAATTTTTTTTTTACTGACAGGGCAAGTTAGTGACCTACGTTGCTCAGTAGCAGCCACTTATCCCAGTGCCTAATCCATCCCCTGAGTTGCTAGTGCCACACTCTTGTGCAATCCCCTCAATCACTAGGAGGTTGTGTCACTGACTTCCTTATATGTCATCTCGTACACCATGAGAGTGCATACACAGGTTAAATATCACTGGTCTAGAATATATAGCATCTTTGTGAATTTTATTGTTGCATATCTGTTTTCTGTTTGTATGTTTCATAGAATGAAACCTTGTTTTCTACATGTCAGGAATTTATTGATTTTTTTTTTTTTTGCACTCGCTTGCTTTGAACTCAAGCGTAGTCCATACATGTGCTGCTACTTCTAGTGCACTGGACTGGTTTTTGTGTGTGGATTAGCTTTAACTATTATCAGTGTCCCTTGCCATCAGGGAACCCACTCCAACTTCAGAGGTACCTGTAATTTACGTTCCGGAGTCAAAGATGAGAAGTCAACAGTTTTGTCCAAGTGACTGGTGTAGGGGTTTAACTTGATACCTCGGCATCAGCACACAGGATATTTTTTTAAGAACGAACGTTCTTATCCATTCTCATCATCACTCCTCTGAGAAATCACATATGCTCGTATTGTGCTTTCTTTGTCTCTCAGGTTGTTTTGCACGTATCAGGGGTATGGTACCTGGATCTTATTTTGACATGGTCATTGGTGGCGACCATTTGTGCTTTGACTGCAGCGTGGTGCTCATATTCACTGGAAGTGGTGGTATATATTCACTTTGCTACTGGATTACTTTAATTGTGTTAGTGAGATTAATATTTCAAAAGGAAAACAACTAAGTAGTACAACTAAGTTTCTCACAGACCTTGTTAGATAACAGCAAAACTTATATATATGTAATATACCAATCTCAAACCTGGACTTTATCCAAATTACACCTTCGCAAAATCAACACCTGCGAAATGAGATGCCTTAGGAGAGCTGCCAACTTAACTATCCGAGACCGAGTAAGACATGCTATTATCAGACAAACTGTGGGATCAACACCTTGTGCCACATTTATTGAAAGACAGAAGATCAAGTGGTTTGGCCATGTCGTTAGAATGCAACACCAGTAACTACCATCACTGGCCTTACATCAAAGATTATCTGCGACGAGACCACAAGGACATCCAAGAATAAAATGGATTGACGACATCAAAGACATTGTACAACCACATGGAATGACATTATCCAGTGCTGCCCACCAGGTGCTGGAACGCAAATTATTCCTCCCCACGACGCTTGACAGCAGAAGTGGAAGATGATGATGATGATATATATATATATATATATATATATATATATATATATATATGGATTAGGGATATACACACATAGACACACACACATATATAAATAACATTAAAAATAACTTAAAATACGAGATTGGCAGAATGATGGAAAATGTACTTGGCATCAGGGCAATTGCCCGCCTCCCCAAACGCCCGGACGGCACAATGATAATCAAACCAAATGACACAGCTAGAACGGGACAGCTGGTAGAAGAACTGAAAAGAGAAAAAAAAGGGCCGGCAACTAGGATACTTCACTACGACGTCAAAATAAGCATCGAGCTGTTTTAGACCGACTACAACAATCGTGATCAAAGGAATAAGCTCGTCCACAGACATGAAAAAAGTAACAGAAATCAGGAAGGAAAATACGAGTGTGGAGATTACACACCTTGATAGAATACTCACAAAATGGGGTGATCCGACAGCAGTTGTAAAGATGAAGTTCAACAGCACAGCAATTCCAAAACAGATAAAATACCTAGGGAGGCACAAATATTTTGAAAAGTACGTACCACCAGTTAAGCAATGTGCAGAATGTCAGAGGCTAGGCCACACGTCCATATTCTGCAAAGAAAAGAACCCAGTTTGCCAGTTCTGCAGTAAAAGTTGCTGGCATAGTGAATGCCAAGAAGCTCAGAGTGATAAAAACTACACAAATATGAATCCGGCCAGACAATGCGCAAACTGCAAGGGTAACCAGGGCACGAGATACAAGGGCTGCCCTAAATTCAAACTAACAGAGACAGCATAGAGAGAGGCAATCCTCACATGGAGACAGGAGAACACACGCAAGGGACCAGATACGAGATCAGAAATGGGAATAATGACATGTGAAACATCAAATATGAAAAATAAGATTGCCGACAAAAGCATGGGAAATGGCAGAACACAAGACAATAGGAAAGAGGCAGAAAACATCGACCTGACGCAAGCCATAAAACGAATGGAGGAAGCGGAAAAAACATGCTAGTTACAAGAAAACAACTTGACGATGAATTAACACACGCGAATCAAGAGCTGGAGGAAATCAAAACAGAGCTTAAAAGCCACCTCAAATAGAACAAAATAACTACTGCAAAAATATAAGAAGAACTATATAATGCTCAAAATGCTTTCAGAGACCTAGAAAAACAAAATATATCAATAGTAGACGACATAAAAAAAAACGAAGAAACAACATAGAAACACAATTTCACAGACTCAAAAACCAAGTGGATAAATTGCAATCCATGGTAAAGGTCAATGAAGAGGCTGAGCAAATGAGGAAGAGGGTTAACGCTGGCCAGGCTAATTTGATGAGTTATATGACCGAATGAAAGAGATGGCAGAGGAGGACAGCGAAACATCCGAGGACTGAAAACAACAATAAAACCAACCAAAAACAGAAACACAACACGTTCATGGGAAAAGACAACATTATAATAGTGCAGTGGAACTGCAGAGGCATTACAACAAACCTCCCCAGCACCATGGAACAACTAGAGAGGGAAAACAGCATCTATGCTATGCAGGAAACATTCCTGAAACCTAAAGACAGTTGCAGTTGCAACAGATTCAGGAACGACAGGACGGAAACAACAGGAGGCGGGGTGGCTCTGCTCATTAACAACAATCTACAAATAATAACAAATGAAACGTTCAGGACAACGAACTTCAAGGGCATTACAGTGGAAATTGCGAGCAAACCAACAACCTAAGTGTAATCAACATCAAATGCCCCAGAGGAAACAGAAGAGGAAGACCTAATAGCGATGAAAAACAGAATCAAAACATCAACAATAATATTTGGCGACTTCAACTGCTGCCACCCAGTGTGGGGAGGAACAAGAAGCAACATAGCAAGAACCACACTGATGGAATTTATAGAGAACAGTCAGTTGACTGTGCTAAACGACGGATCGGTGACACGAATATACGGATCGATGATACGAAGATATGACTCAGCAATCGACCTGACGATAGTAACACCGGACCTAACAAGGGAGCCACTGGGAAGTGAAAGACGACACCAATAGCGACCACTTACCGATTATCACTGATACAAACACGAGCGCACAGAAGAGCCAGGAAAGCAATAAACCGACCTTCAATTTCAAGAACGCAAAATGGGAACAGTTTAGAGGAGAACTGGACGGGATGGAGATAAAACAGACAGAAGATGAAGGTATAGAAAAATACACTGACAGCATACTCTGGGCCACAGTAAAACACATCCATCCCCATTAGAAATATGCCAGTGCACCTGACAGCAGACACATTAGATATAAGCGATAGGGATAGCAACTAAAATAGGAAAACATAGTTAATGCTACTTTAAAAAGAAATAAACAAAATAAGTAAATCAATAAATGAATAACAGCTATGAAAATAAAACAAACTAGTGTTGGGAAAGGTACATCCAATAGCAATGGAACAAGCATCGAGGATGTCGTCGACGAAGGAAGAAATGGGGGTTGATGGAATAGAGGAACCCCGCCAGGCCTATGCCAGTGGAAGTCGTCTAATGCGCATAATAATAGGACAACTTATACTGCACTATGAACCACCACAATTATACCAACGCCACTAAGGCTGGTTGAAACGGTGGGAAATTTTTTTTTCCCCAAAACTGGATGGATGGATCCATTCGGCCATGCTGACCTCTATTTAAGGATATAAGGATTTGAATTTAACTGTGATTTAATTTATCTACACCAAATACATCGAGCCAGCCTAAACTGGGTACCAGGAATTTTCCTGAGACGTAAAGGCCATCGGAACGATATTGACCACATCAGCCATTGAGTGCCAGTCAGTCTAGACCAGTGCTTCTCAACCGGTGGAGAATTCCCCCCCACGGGGGAATTTTAGGGTTTCCAGTGGGGGAATTAAGATTATTTCTAGATTGCGTTAATTCAAGAACCGATTACTTGATATTGTTTTTCCCTTCATACTTTACGTCTCACCCTTCTGAAATTCATTTTATAACATAAGTAGATCCGCAAATCACGTTTTATGTAGATGTCTAGACTTGTTTTAGTATGTGCTATTAAATTTAGCTTCAGTTATTACGTATGCTGTGTAGGGGCAGGGGGACATTTTTAGAGAGGAAATATGGGGGGGGGGGGGGGGGATGCTGTTCTAAAAATATGGTGAAGGGGGGGGGGGGGGGGCAAGGGCCAAAAAAAGGTTGAGAACCACTGGTCTAGACATATGTGGCTGAAACCATATGCCCAGTACACCCTGTGGTATAGGAAGAGGCCCTTGGTTTTACTTTATAGTTTTTCTGTATTCTTTTTGGCTGCAGATAACTCCTGTCCATTGATGTCTTCCTACATATGTGATCATTTATACTGTACAGTTTGTTTTATTCTTACAGTCTTGATCTGCTTTGTATATATTGTCTGCTGCTATGATGATCTGTAATTTGTGACTCAAAACAATAGCTGTTCCATTCTTGTTTGTGCTGAAGTTTAACCAGTCCAGTCCTTACAAATAGCACAAGAGAAGACTAGATGAATGGAATGAAGGACCAAATTATTTTTTTTTTATTGAAATACCCCAACCAAAAGTCAATGGCAAGCAAGATCAATAGCTTTACCATTAAAAACCAGTATAATTTTCCAGTTTCCAATGGACCAGTTCAGATTCATTAATCATTTAAGCCTCATCTTTTCCCAAGATGCAACTTTGCACAAACATTGTTCTCCATTGTCGCTAATCTTCACTATAAAGGTAACTGATCTAGTCTGGTCCAATTTGCCTTCAATATGAATATGGCAACTGATCTAAGCTGGTCCATTATACCTTCACAATGAAGATGCAATATATTTTATCTGGTGCAATGTACCTTCACAATGAAAATGTCAATTTATCTTATCTAGTGTTTTGAACCTTCACAATGAAGATGGCAGTTTATCCTATCTGGTCCTGTGTACCTTCACAATGAACATGGCAGTTGATATAATCTGGCTTAGTGTCATCTTCTCTTCGTCTGCTATGCTTTAACATCTTATATATAAATTAGGATGTGCGTATCTCTGTATGTATTTATGTATCTCTGTCTGTATGTATGTCCTTTATGCGCTCGCGAACGGCCCATCCGATTGAGATGAAATTTTCTACACGCCTTCCTTTCATTCCAGAGATGCCAACTGTCGTAGTTTTTTTTTTCTTCTTCCTCCTCCTCCCTCCTCCCTCCTCCCCCTCCCAAAATACGTACGTCCAGGAAATGGTCTTCTACATAGACACTTCTCTCTGAGGTCCGCGATAACATATTAACCTGGTGGGATGGCAATCAATCATCCTACTACCTCCTCCCTCCTCCTCCCTTCTCCCTCTTCCTCCCTCCGCCTCCTCCCTCCTCCCACTCTCTACTCCTCCTTCCTCCTCCCTCCTCCTCCTCCCTCTTCCTCCCTCTTCCTGCTCCCTCCGCCTCCTCCCTCCGCCTACTCTCTCCTCCTCCTCCCTCCTCCTCCCTCTCCCTCCTCCTACTCCCTTCTCCTCCTCCTCCTCCCTCCTCCTCCCTTTACCTCCTCCTCCTCCCTCCTCCCTTCTCCTCCTCTTCCTCCTCCCTTTCCTTCCTCCTCCTCCTCCCTCTACCTCCTCCTCCCCCTACCTCTTTCCTCCTACCTCCTCCTCCTCTTCCACCTCTCTTTCCTTCCTCCCCTCCTCATTCTCCCTCCTTCCTCTCCCTCCTTCCTCCTCCTCCTCCTCTCCCCTCCTCCTCCTCCCTCCTCCTCTCCCTCCTCCATCCTCCTCCTCCCTCTCCCTCCTCTTCCTCCTCCCTCTACCTCCTCCCTCCTCCTCCCTCTACCTCCTCCCTCCACCCTCCTCCTCTTCCTCCTCCCTCTCCCTCCTCCCTCTTCCTTCCTCCTCCTCCTCCCTCTACCTCCTCCCTCCTCATCCTCCCTCCTTCCTCTCCCTCCTTCCTCCTCCTCCTTCTCCCTCTGCCTCCTCCCTCCTCCTCTCCCCTCCTCCTTCCTCCTCCCTCCTACTCCTCCCTCTTCCTCCTCCCTCCTCATCCTCCCTCTACCTCCTCCCTCCTCCTCCTTCCTCCACATCCCTCCTCCTCCTCTCCCCTCCTCCTCCTACCCTCTTCCTCTTCCCCTCCCCCTCCTCCCTCTACCTCCTCCTTCTTCCATCCTCCTCCTCCCTCTACCTCCTCCTCCCTCTTCCTCTTCCTCCTCCTCCTACCTCCTCACTTCTCCTCCTCTCTCCTCCTCCCTTTTCCTTTCTCCTACTCCTCCCTCTACCTCCTCCCTCCTCCTCCGTCCTCCACATCCCTCCTCTTCCTCCTCCCTCTACCTCCTCCCTCCTCATCATTCCTCCTCCTACTCCTCCCCCTCCTTCTCCTCCCTCCTCCTTCTCCCTCCTCCTTCTACCTCTTCCTCTCTCCACCTCCTCTCTCCTCCTCATCTTCCTCCCTCTCCCTCCTCCTGCGTTCTCATCCTCCCTCCTCCTCCTCCTTCTTCCTCCTCCCTCCTCCTCACCCTCCCTCCTCCTCTCTCCTCCTCTTCCCTCCCCTCCTCCTTCCTCTTCCTCCCTCCTCCTCCTCCTCCTGCGTTCTCATCCTCCCTCCTCCTCCTTCTTCCTCCTCCCTCCTCCTCCCTCTCCCTCCTCCTCTCTCCTCCTCTTCCCTCCCCCTCCTCCTTCCTCCTCCTCCCTCTTCCTCTTCCTCCCTCCTCCTCCCTCCTTCCTCCTCCTCCCTCTTTCTCCTCCTCCCTCTCCTCCTCCTGCTCCCTCCTCCTCCCTCATCCTCCCTCCTCCTCCTCCCTCCTCCTCCTAATCCCTCCTCCTCCCTCCTATTCCTCCCTACTCCTCCTGTCTCCGCCCTCCTCCTCCCTCCTCCACCTCCCTCTTCCTCCTCCCTCCTCCATTTACTCAAGACAGACAGACAGTCAGACAGATAGTCGGGAACGGGATCTTATATTACTTATATGATTTAAATGAGATGCTCTCCACCATGGGCTGGACTGGGTCAGACAGACAGACAGATAGATAGATAGACAGACAGACAGACAGTCGGGAACGGGAACTTATATGACTACTTATATGAATTAAATGACATGCTCCCCATCAGGGTCTGGGCGAAGACGGGCTGGGTCAGACAGACAGACAGTCAGACAGACAGATAGTCGGTAACGGGAACGAGAACTTATATGACTACTTATATGAATTAAATGAGATGCTCCCCACCAGGGTCTGGGCGAAGCCGGGCAGGGTCAGCTAGTTAACTTATAAACAATAAGAATATATCTACAAACAGATAGTTGACCAAGTGATTCTGTTCATTTAATGTTTATCTTTCACTACTGAAATTGCCATTACATGAGCCAAATGATGAAGAATTTATCAACATACTGCTCTAGTCATTTATTATGCACAACCTTTGATGTTATTGTTGTGAGTAAAGTGATATTGTGTAAGTCCATATAAGTATTACACGTGTCTGTGATGTAATTTAAAGGAACTGTTGTATCTTTATGCTGATGAATAATTTGTCATTTATGCACAAACAACTGACTATTACCATGTCATGAAGTTTGGTACAAGTAAATAAATTAATCGAAAGCAGTTTGCTAGTGTTATTTATGTTAATTTTGTAAACACCGTCCTATTAGTGTTGTTTATGGTAATTTTTATAGTAATTTTGTAGACACTGCCCAAATCTTATCTGGGCTGTATATCTTGACCTGTCAGACATAGGAAACATTCAGCATCTCTACCATTTTAGGGTAGTGGCATGAAAGAGGGGTGACTGGGCAGTGAACCATTGACTTGAGAATTGGATTACATGTTTGGGCACATGAACATCAGGGAGGCATGGTTGCGTAGTGGCTAGATTGCATGTTTGTGCACATGAACATCAGGGAGGCATGGTAGCGTAGTGGCTAGATGGCATGTTTGGGCACATGAACATCAGGGAGGCGTGGTAGCATAATGGCTAGATGGCATGTTTGGGCACATGAACATCTGGGAGGCACGGTTGTGTAGTGGCTAGATGGCATGGTTGGGCACATGAACATCTGGGAGGCATGGTTGTGTAGTGGCTAGATGGCATGGTTGGGCACATGAACATCTGGGAGGCATGGTAGCGTAGTGGCTAGATGGCATGTTTGGGCACATGAACATCTGGGAGGCACGGTTGTGTAGTGGCTAGATTTCATGGTTGGTCACATGAACATCTGGGAGGCACGGTTGTGTAGTGGCTAGATGGCATGGTTGGTCAAATGAACATCTGGGAGGCATGGTTGTGTAGTGGCTAGATGGCATGGTTGGTCACATGAACATCTGGGAGGCGTGGTAGTGTAGTGGCTAGATGGCATGGTTGGGCACATGAACATCTGGGAGGCACGGTTGTGTAGTGGCTAGATGGCATGGTTGGTCACATGAACATCTGGGGGGCGTGGTAGTGTAGTGACTGGATGGCATGGTTGGGCACATGAACATCTGGGAGGCACGGTTGTGTAGTGGCTAGATGGCATGGTTGGGCACATGAACATCTGGGAGGCATGGTAGCGTAGTGGCTAGATGACATGTTTGGGCACATGAACATCTGGGAGGCACGGTTGTGTAGTGGCTAGATGGCATGTTTGGGCACATGAACATCTGGGAGGCATGGTAGCGTAGTGGCTAGATGGCGTGTTTGGGCACATGAACATCTGGGAGGCATGGTAGCGTAGTAGCTAGATGGCATGGTTGGGCACATGAACATCTGGGAGGCATGGTAGCGTAGTGACTAGATGGCATGGTTGGGCACATGAACATCTGGGAGGCATGGTAGCGTAGTGGCTAGATGGCATGTTTGGGCACATGAACATCAGGGAGGCGTGGTAGCATAGTGGCTAGATGGCATGGTTGGGCACATGAACATCTGGGAGGCACGGTTGTGTAGTGGCTAGATGGCATGGTTGGGCACATGAACATCTGGGAGGCACGGTTGTGTAGTGGCTAGATGGCATGGTTGGTCACATGAACATCTGGGAGGCATGGTAGCGTAGTGGCTAGATGGCATGTTTGGGCACATGAACATCTGGGAGGCACGGTTGTGTAGTGGCTAGATGGCATGGTTGGGCACATGAACATCTAGGAGGCATGGTAGCGTAATGGCTAGATGGCATGGTTGGGCACATGAGCATCTGGGAGGCACGGTTGTGTAGTGGCTAGATGGCATGGTTGGTCACATGAACATCTGGGAGGCGTGGTAGTGTAGTGGCTAGATGGCATGGTTGGGCACATGAACATCTGGGAGGCACGGTTGTGTAGTGGCTAGATGGCATGGTTGGGCACATGAACATCTGGGAGGCATGGTAGCGTAGTGGCTAGATGACATGTTTGGGCACATGAACATCTAGGAGGCACGATTGTGTAGTGGCTAGATGGCATGGTTGGGCACATGAACATCTGGGAGGCATGGTAGCGTAGTGGCTAGATGACATGTTTGGGCACATGAACATCTGGGAGGCACGGTTGTGTAGTGGCTAGATGGCATGGTTGGGCACATGAACATCTGGGAGGCATGGTAGCGTAGTGGCTAGATGGCGTGTTTGGGCACATGAACATCTGGGAGGCATGGTAGCGTAGTAGCTAGATGGCATGGTTGGGCACATGAACATCTGGGAGGCATGGTAGCGTAGTGACTAGATGGCATGGTTGGGCACATGAACATCTGGGAGGCACGGTTGTGTAGTGGCTAGATGGCATGGTTGGGCACATGAACTTCTGGGAGGCACGGTTGTGTAGTGGCTAGATGGCATGGTTGGGCACATGAACATCTGGGAGGCATGGTAGCGTAGTGGCTAGATGGCATGTTTGGGCACATGAACATCTGGGAGGCACGGTTGTGTAGTGGCTAGATGGCATGGTTGGGCACATGAACATCTAGGAGGCATGGTAGCGTAATGGCTAGATGGCATGGTTGGGCACATGAACATCTGGGAGGCACGGTTGTGTAGTGGCTAGATGGCATGGTTGGTCACATGAACATCTGGGAGGCGTGGTAGTGTAGTGGCTAGATGGCATGGTTGGGCACATGAACATCTGGGAGGCACGGTTGTGTAGTGGCTAGATGACATGTTTGGGCACATGAACATCTAGGAGGCACGGTTGTGTAGTGGCTAGATGGCATGGTTGGGCACATGAACATCTGGGAGGCATGGTAGCGTAGTGGCTAGATGACATGTTTGGGCACATGAACATCTGGGAGGCACGGTTGTGTAGTGGCTAGATGGCATGGTTGGGCACATGAACATCTGGGAGGCATGGTAGCGTAGTGGCTAGATGGCGTGTTTGGGCACATGAACATCTGGGAGGCATGGTAGCGTAGTAGCTAGATGGCATGGTTGGGCACATGAACATCTGGGAGGCATGGTAGCGTAGTGACTAGATGGCATGGTTGGGCACATGAACATCTGGGAGGCACGGTTGTGTAGTGGCTAGATGGCATGGTTGGGCACATGAACTTCTGGGAGGCACGGTTGTGTAGTGGCTAGATGGCATGGTTGGGCACATGAACATCTGGGAGGCATGGTAGCGTAGTGGCTAGATGGCATGTTTGGGCACATGAACATCTGGGAGGCACGGTTGTGTAGTGGCTAGATTGCATGGTTGGGCACATGAACATCTAGGAGGCATGGTAGCGTAATGGCTAGATGGCATGGTTGGGCACATGAACATCTGGGAGGCACGGTTGTGTAGTGGCTAGATGGCATGGTTGGTCACATGAACATCTGGGAGGCGTGGTAGTGTAGTGGCTAGATGGCATGGTTGGGCACATGAACATCTGGGAGGCATGGTAGCGTAGTGGCTAGATGACATGTTTGGGCACATGAACATCTAGGAGGCACGGTTGTGTAGTGGCTAGATGGCATGGTTGGGCACATGAACATCTGGGAGGCATGGTAGCGTAGTGGCTAGATGGCATGTTTGGGCACATGAACATCAGGGAGGCATGGTAGCGTAGTGGCTAGATGGCATGGTTGGGCACATGAACATCTGGGAGGCACGGTTGTGTAGTGGCTAGATGGCATGGTTGGTCACATGAACATCTGGGAGGCATGGTAGTGTAGTGGCTAGATGGCATGGTTGGGCACATGAACATCTGGGAGGCACGGTTGTGTAGTGGCTAGATGGCATGGTTGGGCACATGAACATCTGGGAGGCACGGTTGTGTAGTGGCTAGATGGCATGGTTGGTCACATGAACATCTGGGAGGCGTGGTAGTGTAGTGTAGTGGCTAGATGGCATGGTTGGGCACATGAACATCTATGAGGCACGGTTGTGTAGTGGCTAGATGGCATGGTTGGGCACATGAACATCTGGGAGGCATGGTAGCGTAGTGGCTAGATGACATGTTTGGGCACATGAACATCTAGGAGGCACGGTTGTGTAGTGGCTAGATGGCATGGTTGGGCACATGAACATCTGGGAGGCATGGTAGCGTAGTGGCTAGATGGCATGGTTGGGCACATGAACATCTTGGAGGCATGGTAGCGTAGTGACTAGATGGCATGGTTGGGCACATGAACATCTGGGAGGCACGGTTGTGTAGTGGCTAGATGGCATGGTTGGGCACATGAACATCTGGGAGGCATGGTAGCGTAGTGGCTAGATGGCATGTTTGGGCACATGAACATCAGGGAGGCATGGTAGCGTAGTGGCTAGATGGCATGGTTGGGCACATGAACATCTGGGAGGCATTGTTGTGTAGTGGCTAGATGGCATGGTTGGTCACATGAACATCTGGGAGGCATGGTAGTGTAATGGCTAGATGGCATGGTTGGGCACATGAACATCTGGGAGGCACGGTTGTGTAGTGGCTAGATGGCATGGTTGGGCACATGAACATCTGGGAGGCACGGTTGTGTAGTGGCTAGATGGCATGGTTGGGCACATGAACATCTGGGAGGCATGGTAGCTTAGTGGCTAGATGACATGTTTGGGCACATGAACATCTGGGAGGCACGGTTGTGTAGTGGCTAGATGCTCACTCTATGGTCGTGGGTTCAGTCTGCATCAGGACATATAACATGTTTTAATTTGATCTGGACTCCCAGATAGACCCTGCCTAAAATGGGTACCAGGAAATGTCTTGGGAAGTGATCGTGGCCGGTGTAATACTGACCACATCACCCACTGACTGTCTAAACAAATATGAGCCTAGCACCATACGCCCAGTGCCTTAAGTCATGGAACAGGGTTCTTTACTTACATGGGTAGATGTTTACGCAGTTGGCCGGGGCTGCCTCAAGCTTTCTGGCTGCCTTCAGTGCTGTTTGAACTGGCCATAAAACATTTGTCTCTTACAAAGACTTCATGTGGATATTCTGCCAGGATCTTGCTGGAGTGCGAGAGCAAGTCTGTTGGCATTGAGAGCACTGGTAGTTGGAACACTCACGATGGACATGGGAGATATTTTGAAGACAGTAACAGATTAAAACATATTTTGAAGAATTCTTGTGTTTGGATTTAATTGTGATTCCGGTAAGGATTAACATATGAGCGAAGGAATATGATGTGTTTAAAACAAGCAGGTAACTAAAGTGGTCAAAATTTACACGTTTTGACAATAGCTGAGGTTAGGGGGGCACCTATGTGTTAGCCCAGAGAGCTATGATGTTGATTCTTGGGACAAAGAATTGGTGCTGTTTAATGTGCATACAGAAGGAGTTGCCCAATTCCAATACAAAACACCTGGCCAAGCAATGCTCACATTTACCAGTAATTTATGAAACACTGAAACAGAAAATGTATCACATTAAGCAAGAGATGGAAGCAAAAGACAGAAACACTGTAACTTGTCATCTTGTCATAACAGGCGACCAAGGAGGGTTGGTGTGAAACTGGCTACTACATCACATACACAATTTTAGCTGCACAATTCAGTTAGCCAAATAAACACGTCAAAATAGAGTGACTTGGGTTGGTTGGGGGGGGGGGGGGGGGGGGTTGCTAATGCTCAATATGGGAGATGAAGGGCAGCAGAATAAGAATGCAAGAGACGTTAAATATTGTTTCTCTGATGTGCAAACATTGACTAAGATTAACCCATTAAGGTCTGGGGGGATGCTATGCTGTTTCTGTCTAAGATTACGCTCGCTGTCTAGCCAAACAACATTGCAGATCGCCAGGAGCCAGAACAAATATAAACGAAATGAGTCCATCATCGCTGGCGTTCCTCATCAAAATATATACATTTATTGGTGGCAATCGTCCATACAGCATCACCATTTATAATCACTTATAATTATTCAACGTTAACAGTAGAGTATTAATAATCATTCATAAATATTCAATGTTAGCTGTCGGATCCGATTCCATCCTCCTATTTCTATCCATGATGAGTAAAATTACATACAGTCCATCGTTGTATAAACTACATTACGCCCCTGATTCAAATCTTACAACTTACGCGGGGCTATGTGTGTGTTGACGCCACGACCTCTGTTTGACTGACGACCGGTAAGTTCTGATGCCGCCTGCTTTCCTCACTTTCTCCGTGTTAATTCTTCCGATCTTTCTCTGTAATGCAGACTATGCCTCTTTTCCTTATGTTCTTAGAATACTACCTGACATGTTCGCAACGTTCTTTCTGCTGGATATTTGCATGTATATTTCAGTGTTGTTATTCATGCGACCGCCTCCATGTCATCCAAAAACTTAACTAATCTTAGTGGCGTAATACGCTGTGACGTCATCTAGCAACTTGCATATTTTGTCGCTTCTTGGTTAACTCTTCTTGTACTGTTTGCCACAATTTCATATCTTATTCTAAATGACTATCCTTTGCTACCGACGCTACATGGCAGTATGCCCCCCCCCTTTTTTTTTGAAAATGGTGTAACCATTTTAATAGTCTGATCGGTTTTATAACCATGACATGTAGCGGGTGAGACATACTGAGTCATATCTTGCATCTATTATATATATATATATATATATATATATAGACATATTCCAATAAACCTATAATTGTGCTGATACGATGGTATGGTCTCCTGTTAATCACACACAAAATCTCTTTTAAAAAATATTATTATTATATTATGGGCACGCACTTCTATCTACACCCCTGGTATACGTCGTGTAGCACCAGCCTATGGGAGGGCTGTGCTATCTAATCTATGAGCTTCATAAGGTCCCGTGGCCTCCTCATAGTAGTCCCTCATTTGCCCTAAAGACAAGCATCCCCAACCAAAGCTATTAAACCCGATCGAGGGGACGTGTGTGATTAAATGGTACCATTCCCTCTGAATTAGTATTGGATTTTAACATCTGGAATGTACGTATACATCAATGACTTTTCTTTCCCTATCATACTTGCTATGTCATTAGTGGTTACCATTTGACCTTTACTTGCTTAAAAAATCCGATAGGTGAGGTTTGCTGCCTTCGTAGCTGTCTTTCAAGTGGCATCGTAGGAGTTCTCATGGCCACTTTAGATTCCTCGAATCTATATGTGAGATCTGAGGTCATATGCATCTTCATTTCTCTTCTATTCTGTTCATTTTTTCCTATAGCTCGAGATTCTGTATGCCTATTAACGTGGATGGTTGTCATCAACAAAAATCTATAACCGTAATTGTTGCATTAACATGAAATTATATCTGAAATTAATAACATTATAACATCATATTGACAATCAGCAATGTGTCATGTAATATTATACAATACAGTAACAATAATTGTAGCCTAATCTTCTTCTTTTAAAATATGATTGTGGGTGGTTTTGACTTGTGTTTTAGCCTTAGCCCAGCTATTGGGTATGTACATCTGGTTTGCTTCCTCAATAATACGTATGAGGTTAAATATTTACAGTTTTAACCACAATCAGAGTACCAGGAACACTTATGTGTATCAACCATTACTCCTACAAACTGAAATATTAGAACTTTAAGCATAATTCATAAAAACAACTTAATAATTTTCGTAATGTTATCTCAACCTGAAATTAACTGGAAAATCATATTATATGCAAATTTAGAATACTCTCACTCAGTCACGCTATTCAGCCCTTGTACATATGCAGTTATGTCTAGTCTGTAATGTTCTGTGTATTTGTTGTTTTGAAATGAAATTGTGTATGTACCATTTGACTGTGTTTTGTAATCAAAATTATCTCTATCATCATACCAAACAACAAATCTCTGTTATAATATTCTGACTGTCACAGGGCGATGCGGTCTCAATGGTGCACCCAGGGTGACGAAGATGCAATAAGCTGGAACAGTGATCGGTGCCCTGCTGATGAACGAAATGTCCCCGATCAGCTGGCGCTCTGGGCAACGGCTCGCGGGTATGATCCAGGAGACTCAGCTAATTAACATCAGAACAAGCCCAGCAGGTCTTCTCCTCACACTGCATACTCACAGGAAGAGCAAGACATGCATACATCAAATGACAAAACCCTGAGGCGAGGCCAGGTGAACGATGACGTATATATTGGCCACCGGTGAACATCAAGTGACAGTCATGAGCATTCACGCATCTCCAGTCTTCAGTATCTCGATGTCGTCTCATGCTCCCGCACTGCGTTCACTAATCACTCACTCATACCTGGCTCGGGTGGTCCATGAAGGTGTCCCCTATCACATGCAATAGTGGCGTCAGAACCAACGGCCCCCGACTGTCAAATCACGTCGAGGTAGTGGTACGATGACCCGACATGAGATTAGAGTTTCACTGGCAAGAACGCCAAAAGAACAGCCGTACCAACAGTGCGGCAGTCAGCACTTGTGGCAGCCGGCCATGACTGAACGTGAGCTGAAAGTGTGTATAACTGTGGCCTAAGTCCCTGCGTCTAAGAGTAATGGTTGAGCGTGGAAATGTAGAGCGATGTACTGGACGTCTGATCTACATTAACGCTGGTGCTGTAATGTACCAAACTGCTGTTGTGTTGTTATCCTACGCAACTCTATGACATGGCACTTGTTTATTACCAGTGCCACATGTCACATTGTGCTTACTTCTCTTACTATTCTATTTATATATGCTGATGCGCTTAGTCATCAGTTTCTCTCTACCAGTCTGTCATATGGCATATGACACTGACATTGTAAATGCCCGCCTGTGGCACTTTGCAGTAAGCGAAAAGTACAGCTGATAATAAAATGTCCCAATCTTTGGGCCGTTCAGCCGCAACTTTTACTAAGGTTCGTTTCAAGACTCCGTTGAAATTTTCGTTGACACCATTGGTCATTGGGTGGTATTGAGAAATGAACACCTGAGATATGCCCAATATCTTCATGGCGGCTTGAGTAGCTTCAGAAATAAATTGGCTACCTCTGTCGGATAATATACACAAAGGAAAAAATATCCTGCTGAAAATTAACAGAAATGCGTCTACGATGGATCTAGACGTGATAGATCTTAACAGAATCGATTCTAGCCACCTGGTGCAAAGATCTATTATTGTTAGTATAAATCTATTGCCTCGATCTGATGTCGTGTTAAGTGGTCCCACGATGTCGACCGCTATTTTCTGAAACGGTCGAGATGCCAGATCAGTCAATCGAACTGGTGACTTAGGATGTTTACCTTTCGGTGTAGTCCTTTGGCATAGGTCGTATGATCGGACATGTCTACCAATATCCTTCGAGTAGCCAGGCCAGTAGAATTGTGCCACAATTCTTTGTGTGGTTCTGGCTATCCCCATGTGACCTGCAAATGGGGAGTCATGTGCAAGTTTCAGCACCTCGCTGTGATATTGACTAGGCAGCACTGTTTGGAAGAGTAGTATTGCTCCCTTCCTGTATTGTCTGGTAAGTGTGTTGTTATCTAAAATAAATTCCCATTTACCATGTTTCGCTTGTTTCGCTGGTTTAAGTTCTTGAAACATGCTTTTAATTTGGGGTCTTGTTTTTGTTCTGTGGCAAAGTCTTTCGTCAGTAACAAAGGGTTCTGTGTATTGTCCTTCAAAGTATGTTGTGATGTCGTGTGCCTATTTTCTTCTTCTTTTTGCTTTCGAACCTGGGCTCTCGTGAGTGCATTAGCTGGTATGTATTTGATCTCCCAGTCGATCGCTTCTTCATGGGTACAATCTCTCACATTTGGAATGTTCCCAATCATCAGACCAGCACACGGGTTAGGTAAAACTGCTGCTCGCACTCTACTTTCAAAGTATGGGGATTTTATTGTGACCCATGCAATCTTATATCTCTCTAGAGTACCTTCAAAAGTTCTACATGCAACACTCTTGCCTGTGTAGTCTTTTGCCGTTACAAGCTTTTGGTCTACACCTATAAAGGATGCAACTGTGTCCCTACACATGTTGTTGTCGATCCATTGACCCATGCTTGATGGTCTTTCAGGGTACCATTCTGAATGTTGATCGCATTGGCCTCTTGTATTGGTTCATTATGGCCTCATGCCAGATTACCATCTTCATGGAATTCTTTGCACACGTTACACGGTCTGTCGTTGGGGAATGTCTCTAACATGGCTGCATGAGTGTCTTCAAATTGTCTGTTTCACTACTAGTAAATATGTATGCTGCATTGGCCTCTCTCCGTGTTTTTCTAATTCTGCAATCTTTTGAGATATGCCCGTAGGAGTTACAGACAAAACATTTAACACTATTTTTGTAAGAAGTATACTTATTGGCCTTCTTAGATGTTAAGTTCTTGAGGTAAGAGTCGTAATTCCGGTTCTTATCGCACATTTCAAGGAAACCATGTTGCAATCTACAATGTGGACATTGCATGCTTTCTAGGTCTATCTGGTTCTCTGTGTGTTACCTCTCATGTGGTATGGCCCTCTACCTCCGTACTGCTGACCATATTGTGAGAATCTGTTCGGTCCACTGTGGTATCTTTGGTTGGTACTCTTGCACTTGCTCCTATAACTAACTCCGGTTGAGCTCCTTCAGCAAACACATCCCTATGAGCGTTATAATATGTCTCACTTTTGGATTCCATCTCCGGGACTGACTTACACTCGTTCTCAACAAGAAATGTAGACATCGTTTCTGGTACTGAAGAAATAAATTTGTCCCTCAGCATGAGATCACGGAGTTTCTCAAAATCTGAACCCACATCAGCTGATTTATGCCACTTGTCAAAAAGAGAAGTTGTTTCTGAGACATAGTCTAGGAATGTCTGGTTTGCCTTTGGTGTGAGAGTTTAAATTTCGTTCGTAAACCAGCTTGATCCAACGAAAAATGTGAAAAGACTCTGTCTCTAATATATGTGTTGTTGGTACGTAGGCTTTCAGGGATCACCTCCATGACCTTCAAAGGTTCAAGAGCCAATTGACGGTGAAATAACATGGGCCACTCTTCGGTTGGTACTTTGTAATATTTCATTAGAAATTAGTAATCCACGCTGAAATGGAATCACCTTGTGTAAAATTCCTGATCAGACCCTGGTATTGTTTAATGGGGTCTACTGATTTTGCTCGTAATTTTGCTTGAGCTATTTCGGCTTCCTTGTCTTTCTCAAGAGTCTTGACCTTTAAGTTCCCTTCTATCTCTTTCTCCATATTACCAACTCGGCTGCTAGTTTCTGTTTCTCAAATGCAAGCCTCTCCCTTTCTGCTGCCAGTTTTCCCCTTTATAAAGCTGCTTGTAGTTCTTTAGCCTCTTTATCTCGAGCTGCTTGTAGTTCTCTATCTTCTCTTTCACGAGCTGCTTGTAGTTCTCTAGCTTCTGTTTCAAGAGCTGCTTGTAATTCCTTAGCTTGAGTTTAATTCCTTAGCTTTGAAATGCACGAATGGAACACTATGCCAGTGCAAACCACATTGATATTCTAACTCAACAGAAAAAAGCAATCAAAGATAAACAGACACATCATAGTAACACAGAGACAGCAGGAGAATATATGATGGTAAACCTAACAATGGAAGAAATGGAACAGGCAATGAAAACCCTAAAAAAGAAGAAATCACCAGGAAAGGATGGAATCACAAATGAAATGCTAATAGCACTAGGCACTAAAGCAAAAATGAAACTACCAGCAGTTCTAAATTACAGCTGGGAGAGAGGAATAGTCCCACAGGCATGGAAGGAAGCTATACTAATACCAATCCCAAAGAAAATAAAAGACCTGGAAGAACCAAATGGCTATCGACCTATCAGTCTACTTAGCTGTGTAGGAAAATTAATGGAACGCATTATCAATGGAAGGCTAACATGGCATTTGGAAGAAAACCAACTCATAGCAACACACCAAGCAGGATTCAGAAAGTACAGAGCCACTAAAGATCAAATACCATATATAGCTCAGGAAATTGAGGATGCCTTCTAAGAGAAAAAGTACACACTAGTGGTCTGGATAGATTTATAAAAAGTATTGTATAAATTATGGAAGGAAGGACTGAAAGTAAAACTGCAAAATATGCATGTTTGTAGGAAAATGTACAAATGGATCAGCCACTACCTTGAGAACAGAACTGCCAGGACAAAAGTACAAGGACAAACCAGCAAAACGATGATGTTGGAGCAAGGTGTCCCCGAAAGAGGGGTTCTTTCACCAACATTATCCCTAGCATATATAATTGACATCACGGAAAATTCTCCAGCCAGCGTACACACTCCCTGCTTTGCAGATGACCTAGCCATATGGACATCTGAAGAATATATTAGTACAGCTATTAGCAGAATACAGCAAGCCTTATTAGCGCTAGGGGACTGGTCAAAATCATGGCCAGTGAAGATAAGTGAGGAGAAAACAACATGCACAATGTTCTCCCTCTCAAATAAAACTCAGCAACCTAAGCTGGTATTGAATGGAAAAATATTACGCCATGAAGAAAATCCAAACTATTTAGGAGTCACCTTTGATCGTCGCCTGACATGGAAGACACAGGTTGAGAAAAATCGAACAAGAGCGAGGCAAAGAATGGCAATCATGCAAAAGCTTGCTAGTACAACGTGGAGAGCAGATGAGAAAGTTCTCAAGAAGTTATATACTGGACGGGTGTGGCCAGTACTGGAATATGACATCGCAGCTTGGGCAACAGCAGCTAAGTGAAACTTTAACAAAATAAGTAGAGTCCAAAATCAAGGAATGCGAATCATAACTGGAAGCCTGAAGACTTAACGAAATAGAAAAGATCACTTGTTTACAACCAATGCAGAATAGAAGAGATAGTAGAGCCCAGCAACAAGCAGAAAGATTTAGAAGATTGACAGACCACCCCATGTACAAAAGTTTAATGGTTTTGGAAAGGGAAGACTGAATCGTAGCAACTTTGTAGAAACTGCAAAACGAAAGATTAGGGCAGATCCTATACTCCTATACTTAACATATCAACAGTCAAACCCATTTACAATGCACACAAGTTCCCAGAATAGAGATAGCAGCAACTGCCTGAGATGATAGAAAACATTCCTGGTATTGAGAAAAATAACACTCAAAATGAAACAAAAAGAAGAAAATAGTCCTAAACTACATAAAAGAACATTACCCAAGTAGTAATAAGACCCATGGATCAGCCAAAAATTCAATAGAAAGTGGAGAAGGCGGAATTCTCTTAAATTTAAAAAGGGGAGTGAATAAAACACAGTCAGTGGCAACTGGAACATTTTCAAGTAGTTTCAAAACAGAGGTAGAGGCTTTGAAAACTGCAGAAATGCTCTTAATTGAGGAAAATAAAGAGAAGCAAATAGCTATCTTCACAGATGCATAGTCAGCTGTCCCAATACTGAAGAGCAAAAACAGCACAGAACTAACAGACTTAATAGCCGCACTCCATGGTTTATGTCAGAAATCCAGAAAAGTCGAAATACAGAGGATCCCATCACATTGCAGAATACCTGGAAATGAAGAGGCTGGCAGACTGGCAAAAGAGGGCGGACGATTACCTTAACCTGCCATAGACATAACCTCTAATGAGGCAAAGAGGTTTATAAAAGCACTTATAGAACCAAATAGCCCCGGGAAGGTTAACCCGGTCAACAAATGCCCGCAGAAGTCGGATGTGTCGGCCTAACGGCGCAAGAACGCAGCTTTGCTGTAAACAGGCACAACGCAATCACGTCCGGAGAAAAAAAAAACTCCGGATGAACGAAGAAGAAGAAGAAGAAGAAGAAGAAGAAGAAGAAGAAGAAGAAGAAGAAGAAGAAGAAGAAGAAGAAGAAGAAGAAGAAGAAGAAGAAGAAGAAGAAGAAGAAGAAGAACCAAATCGGAATCAGAGCATCCAGGCCACCAGAAAGATGATGCATATTACAAACTCGACCGAAGTGTACAAGTAGTAATCTTCAGACTCCGCACAGGACATAACAGGCTGAAATACCACTTGTTCAATAAACTAAAGATAGGAGATACCGATCAACGTAATTGTGGAACTGGTAAAATGACAGCTAGACATTTGCTGCAGGGGTGTCCAATATATGCAGAACAGAGAAAAATATTTTGTCCCACACCTGCTTCATTTGAGGACACGCTCTATAGAGATATCAACGAGCTCAAGTTGAATGCAGCTTACTTTAACTACATTCAGGTTGACATCTAAAGGTGCATGAAGAAGTACTTAGACTGCCACACTTCATACCACAGGTATGTCGGTAGTAAAAGCGTCCCAGAGGCATGAAATGGAATATTGCTTGGCTAGAAAATCATTTATGTGGAAAGCCCAGATCAAAAGCTCATTTTGTGGGCGTCATCAAAGGTGGAAAAAACGCCCCAGTGGCACGAAATGGAATATTGCTTGGATAGCAAAACCAATACGTGGAAAGTCCTAATCGAAAGCTCACTCTGTAGATGTCATCTGCAGACTGCATTCTTCTGGTTTCTGGAGGAACAGCCAGTGGTGAACGGAAGGCCCAATATACGTAAATGAGGCTAAGCAGCCATGTGCGGGACGTGACGATTCCTTGAGTGAGCCCAGTACCAGAGCGCTATGTGTCGGCTCTGCAATTATGAAAGCCACGGTCTGCCCCTGCCTTCCTTTGAGAGCTTACCGGGATGTCTTCGGCTGTTCTAAATGGGCCAGCTATGATTGTCGTGTGTGTAAAGAATGAATGTCGTAGTAGTTCCTTGTTCTTCTTTACCACTTTAGTGTCGTCCCTGGAGTGAGGGGAATCAACACCCACATTTGTTTTAATTCAATATCTCTATTCTGGAGATATCCAGCAGACTCCGTCCACACACTCCCTCAATCTGAGGACACCTTCTTCTCCCTCTTGCTCACTCCTGGATCATGCCCCCTCTCATTCTTCCCCAACATAACATACTTGACAACTCTAGCTTCAACAAATAAAAACAAGAAATTTATTAAAGCAAAGAGTATATGTAGGAGAAGTGTGTGTGTGTGTGTGTGTGTGTGTGTGTGTGTGTGTGTGTGTGTGTGTGTGTGTGTGTGTGTGTATAAGGTGTAGAATGTGTGACGTGTATTCTAAATCGTCTATAGACTCAGATCAGTGTTCAAGAGTATAGTCATTCTCATCCCTGTGCTGAAGACACACCAGCACCATGTATCCCATACAAGTAGCCTCACCCAGGTGATGCTCCTCCGGTCACGTGAAGACTTCCTCCGTTGTCTCTGGAACCACCAGGATGCTTGGACACCCCTGACAAACACTGTCTATTGAGAGTCTTATTCACACTATGAACTTCCTCGGTTATTTAACTCATTGTTAATCAGGAAATTCTAATCCTATTGTCACTGTTAGTGGAGAAATCTTAATGGAGCTAGAGTCACTGGTTCTAGAGATTCCTCATATTAACACCACAGTCTAACTGTTCTGGGTATCAATATAAATTATGCAATGTTCTGACTGTTCATTGATACATCTATCACTTGGCTAAACCTCAATCTCGTCAGCATGTTCTGCTCAGCAGAAGCCAGGTTCCCGCAAACCAACTTGGGTATAAGCCCTATGTAGCGGCCTCTCAGCAACCTCTGTCTTCAGATTCTGAGCGATCATCTTCTAAATTTGTGTTAGTCCCACCGCTGAAAATCACAGCACACATACGTGGACCTGGAAATTGAACCTGTAGAATAGAGAATACTATGGTGAGGGCAACTCAGTCCTGGCTAGAATTAGGTAAGTGTAGGCCAATAACAGCACTCAGATCTATAACAGAGATCCGATCTCTGTCATACGGCCAAATAACTCAATCATATGATCTGAGACATGGCAACACCAGGAAAGAATAAAGGAACGGGTAGAAACCCAGCAGATGCCCTACTGGAAGATCCTACCATTTCACATTCCTCTCCTCCCTCTCAACCATCCTTAATCTCTCTAATTATTATTCCACTATATTGTCCTCAATTTCCCGAGTAAAATGATATATCACACAAGCTAATTGAAGCCACAAAATAGAATACTAGTGCCGACGCTCCTATGATACTTTCTAGCACGGCACTTATAGAACATTCTATCACTAATCATAATACATTATATCACTGCACCTATAATACATTAGATCACCGCACAGTACTGTACTATATTCCTAATCATACTCTTAAATTAGATATTATTAATTGCCTACCATATGCCTATTCCAGTTGCTAATCGAAACTAGGCTATCACAGACTGGATCTATGTCCGCCGATAATTATCAACAATTTGACATCCCTAGTTTCTCTCATGTAACACAACTCGGAATAATCCCCAATCCTAACACTTCAGAATGTTTTTCTCGACTCCCTCCACCTGTTTACCGCACTGGGTTTTATATGGGTGCTTGAGTGAGTCACCAGAAAGTCCAGACGCCAATCAGTCCAGAATCTGGCTTTGTCCTCCTGTTTCCAGACTAACCGGAGTCAATTAGCTGTCAAGTTTCCTTTCAACTGGGGAGTTCTTTGTCTCATCCAACAAATATCCTGGCTGTCTGTAAGCCAGAGACCTTTCCCTCACATCTGACAGAATCCTTCCGACCTCTAGCAGACACTCTGTCCATCACTTTCAACGGCCAACTCCCGCTTCGTAGACAGATGTCGCCAGTACACGTCTCTCGAACAACAACCTGTCAACAAACTGTCGACCGCGTGTAGACAACTCGACGTGACTCACTTAGATCTCATACACAAATGTCGACCAGGTGCAGACAGTTTTAACGATGTATTTTCCCCAGTTAGTTCCACATCAAAGGGTCAATTGTGTTTGCAAACTAATGTCGGGCCTGGTTGTCATCGATCGACTGACAAGTTTATTTAACCCGTGACAATGATGGGGATTAACACCACAATAGTGAGAGTCAAACTTCCTACGAAACCTCCCCCCCCCCCCCCACCCCGGGAAGGTTAACCCGGTCAACAAATGCCCGCAGAAGTCGGATGTGTCGGCCTAACAGGGCAAACATGCACAATGCAATCACATCCGAAAAAAACTCTCCGGATGAACGTAGAAGAAGCAGTACCAATGTGGAAAAATAAAACGGCAATATGAGATAATGCGAAATGTACTGAGGCATATCGCTGATGAGTGAAGGAAGAAGTGAAGCATGTGGTACTTGACTTGAGCCAGTGGAATCACAGTGCAAGTGAGGTCCAGGGTATACAAATGGAGATTGATGGCTTAAGTTGGAACATCATAAATGTATATGCCACTGTGGACTGTTTTGTCAGAAAGGAACACTGGGACTGGTTTAAGGAATTGGAGGAATTACCGGGTGATAGGTTACTCATGTGTGGAGACTTCAATGCGAGGAACAGAGATTGGGACAGTAGTGGAGAAATCCGACAGGGAATTGCCCCTACGGAGGCCATGGTGGACTCCGATGTGGTCTGCATAAATGATGGTAGGCCAACTAGAATAGCAATGAGACCTGGCGATGCAGACACAGCTATTGACTTGGCACTTGTCTCCCAGTCATCAGTCCTTGGTGTAAAGTGGACTGTTTTGGATGTCCATGGGAGTGATCACATGCCATGCGCAGTCCTGATCTTTAAATCCAGGAAAGTTAAGGCTGGGAGAGCGCGCAAGACCTTCCGGTATGAGTGGACCAATAGCCTTCTTGAACGCCTCAGACAGGGGACATGTAACACGACTGTTAAAACCCCTTTTTTGCAGCCCCATGGTGGACCCCAGAAATAGACCATGCTTGGGAAGCAAAGAGAGCTGTAGTGAAGCAGCTAAAGAAAGTGCGACAGACACCTCGAAGCTCACGAGAGGAAGTGGACACAGCGGAAAATGTCAACAAAGACATGGTGGAGGTTTTCAAGCGCTGTGCTGCAGAGTCCAAAATGACAAAATGGGAATGTTTCATGATGGAGATTGGAGGTGATAAAAAGGAAATTCTGGAAACTGAACAGACAAATACAAAGAAAAGATCGGCCTATGACAGTGGGAACAATTTATAGAGATGATGGTGTGCGCGTGACAGACAAAGAGAAAGGAGGGAGGGGGGGGGGCCGTTTCTCCAGAGATTTTTAGAGCAGACCAATCATGATGATGCAGACACCAGGGATGCAGTTAGAGAGGAGTTATCTGGCACCATAAAGAATATGCGTTATGAAGAAATAATACGGGTTGAAAATGTTAAACATATGTTGAAAAAGGCAAAAGACACGGCACCAGGACCTGATGGGGTCAGGTATGGCCACATGAAGGCTTTGAGTGATATAGACCTGAAGGAGATGACCGACTGCTTTAACCAGAGCATTATGACAGCATCAGTACCGCAGGATTGGGTACACAGCTATCTCATCCTTCTCCCAAAACCATGATTGGTTTAGGATGCTGTGATGTCGATTCCTAAATCAATCAATCAATCAAAAAACCATTCAAGGATCATTCAAAGTTTAGCGGCTTTAGGATCATCACCCTTCAAAATACATTTGGGAAGGTTTTAGAGAAGATAGTCGCTGTCAAGCTGCAAGAGTTTTTGGAAAGGGAAACTTCTTCCAAGAGGTCTGGGGAGCTACAGGCCAGGAAAAGGTACCTGGTCATATGCAGCCACTTTTGCCTTTGACGTTTATGGGGGGGGGGGGGGTGTTCCAGAGTAGACAGGAAACAATGGCGGCAGCGCTTGATCTCGAGGATGCGTACAATAGAGTTTGATATGATATTTTGATGACCGCACTGATGGAGAAGGGGATCAATCCCTGGCTGGTGAACTGGATAGCGGCCGTCCTGCACTCTCGTCGGGTTGCTCTCCGTCTGGGTGCATGGACCTCAGAGCCACATATTTTAACCCCAGGACTGCCACAGGGATCCTCAATCTCGCCGGTGCTCTTTATCGTGTATACAAGCAAGATTGCAAACCTAGAAGCACCAGGGGTTGGAAGGATACTAACATTTGCAGATGATATTCTTGCATATAGGCAGGGGAGAGATAGGGATCAAACAGACCAGGAGCTACAGGCGACATTAGACAAAGAGAATGACTGTTGCACTGAAATGAGTGCTGTCATCCACCCGGAAAAGGCAGCTGTTTTGTGGTGCTCTTTGGACAACAGGATTGTGAGAACTGATGTCCCAAGCCTCATGATAGATGGTAGAAGAGTCAAGAGAGAGAACAAACTGAAGTATCTGGGAATCACATTTGACAGGAGCCTGTCCTTCAAGGACCATGTGGAGACGGTTGTGATAAAATCTCAAAAGGGAATCAATGCACTTAAAACTATGGCTGCAATGGACACAGAGCAGAGAATGCTTTTCACACTATACCAGCACTTTATCCTTTCAGTGACTGATTATGGACTAGGACTGCTCACTGTCTCAAAGAGTCAGTTATTGAAATTAGAGCGCATACAGAACGAAGCTATGCAGGTCATTCTGGGATGCACCAGAGACATCCCAGTAGTGCGTATGTTTTACATCCTTGGTTTGCCGACTGTTGCTGGTAGGCTCAAGGTGATGCTGGCGAAGGCATACCTCAGAGTAGATGCTGACACATATCACCCGTTGCACGAGGCGCTGAACGAAGTTAAGGGTCAGCGACTGATAAGAGGGAAATCATGGATGGCTCAGGCGGAGGATACGATCAGACAGGTGTGCATCTTGGAGAACATTAGGCGAGGATAGGAGTGGGTCAGAGTACCAGCGGAGCAGTCAGACTTGTGCAGATTTATAATCACATTGAGCCGAGAGTGCAGGGAGTGGCCAGCAGGGGCCACGGAAGTGGAAATCCAGCAACTAATTCAGGATAATGCTCGCCCGGGGATGTGATTATATACACAGATGGTTCGGTGTTGAGAGGCAGGTGACGTTCCTGGGGGTTCTTAGCAAAATCTAATGGTCGACGTTTGGTGCAGGAGAGCCTGGCATATGATACCACATCAGCTAGCTTATAAATGGAGGTGGAGGCGGTCAGTGCAGCTTTCCGCTGGATGGAGAATACGATACACACACACATCGTGATTGTAACTGACTCAGAAAGCATGCTGAGTAGGGTGAGGACAGGCAAGCTTCGTGCAGAGTGGCTTGCTTCACTTCGGAAGTCACGGGTGACAAGCATCGTCTGGATCTTTTCTCCGGGGCATGCTGGTGTGTTGGGGAATAAACAGGCGGACAGATTGGCTGGCTCTCCAAAACTTGATGGAGTATTGATGCATGCTAAGGCAGACGTGGTTGCGGCCTTGTGGGAGCATGTGCACACCTCGGAGGAGCAAATGGATCACCGTGGTCTGGCAAGAATGCGACAGCGAGGGGTGACGAGGGGATCTGTCCGATGATCGACGCTCAGAGGCGGACATATAATCAGATTGCTGCTGGTACTATTAGTGTTGGAACTCTTCGCTGGCTGCTGAGGATGGGGACGGAGCGCTTATGGGAATGCCCCGAATGCCGTGATGTCGGTTCCTAAATCAATCAATCAATCAATCGCTCATGAGTCTTATAGGGAAAATGTATACAACACTATTGGAACAAAGAACTAGACCCATAGTTGGACAACATTTAGGTAAAGTATAATTTGGTTTCAGGAAAAGTAAAAGTTGCACTGAAGCACTATTCACACTGACATAATTATGTGGGGCGAAAAACATTGAAAACATAATCAGCAAAATATTATGCTTGTAGATCAGGAAAAAGCTTTCAACAGAATAGACAGATACAAATAAAGGACCATCCTTAAAGACTGCGGGATACAAGAACCATGTGCCACTTGAGACAAAGTGCAGTAAGAACACAAGATATGTTAACAGTCAATACAGGAGTGAGACAGGAATTCGTGATCTCTCTCCTGCTATTTAATATCTACATAGACATAATATCAGACATTATAATAGACATGGCTCTGAAACCTGGAGTACAACGAAAGGAGACGAAGCCTTGTTACAAACCTTTGAGAACAAAATTTTAAGACGCATTTTTGGACCCATTAGGGATACACAAAGTGGAGAGTGGAAAAGAAGAAGTAACAAAGACATTTATGATCTGTTTAAGTCTCCGCTAATCACTGGTATCATGAAGGCTAATAGACTACAATGGCTGGGGCATATAGAAAGAATGGAAGATAATAGGGAAACAAAACTCGCTTACACTCAGGAAATAAATGACCGTAGACCCCGAGGTAGACCAAGAAGACGGTGGAGAGATAATACATATACAGACCTACAAGCACTTGGAATCAACGACTGGCAAGAGAAGGTCCACCAGAGAGACGAATGGAGACGGATTGTATCTGAAGCACAGAACCTCAATGGCTCGGAACGCTGAAGAAGAAGATAAACATAATATCCCAAGAAGCAAGTCTTGACAAAACAGATTTAGAAAATTTCGAACACTTTACTTCAGATGAAACAAAAGATTCCATCCATCCATCCATCATGTGCCATGCCGGTAAGCGTGGGCGGTCATGTTCTGCCATCTCACTCGATCAACAGAGTCGTGGATCAGTTCCGTGTTTTTGTCTCGACCATGCCACAAGGCCAAGCCATCCAGATACTTGTTTCTAGGTCTTCCCCTTGGTCTGTTCCCCTCGATCTTACCAGTTGTCACCAAGTTCTCCAAATCATTTCTTCTCATAACATGCCCAAAAAATTGTGACTGTCTACGTCTAATGTCTCTGATCAGTTTACGATCTTCATTTGTTTCTTGAAGGACTTGTTCATTGGTCTTTCTGGCTGTCCATGGTATTCTTTGCATTTTCCTCAGAAACCACATTTCTACAGCCATCAGATATTTTTCAGCCTGGCTGCTCATTGTCCAAGCTTCACATCCATATAAAAGTACAGGTTCTATGTAGCATCTCAACACTCTTTTTCTCGTTTCAATTGACATCTTTTTATTGGTCAGTATGTTTTTCATCTTGCTAAAGGCTACTTTTGCCATGGCGATTCTTGTTCTAATCTCTTCAAGGCATCTCCCATCAGATGTTATTACTGTTCCGAGGTAATTGTACCTATTCACTTGTTGAAGAGTATTCCCATTTACTTGTATATTACACTGTGGTATTTCGTTCTTCTTAGTGACGACCATAATCTGTGTCTTTTTACAATTTAATTCTAACCCTTGTTGTTCACTATGTGTAACAACCGCATCTACTAAATTTTGCAGGTCCTGTTCATTGTCTGCAATCAAGACTGTATCATCTGCATATCTAATGTTATTGATGCATCGTCCCCCAATGTTGATTCCTTCCATATTTTCAATATTTCTGAAAATATTTTCACTGTACAGGGAAAACAGATCTGGAGACATTACACATCCCTGTCTCACACCTCTCTTAATAGGCTGATATTGGCTTACTTCATTATCAACTCTTATGGCAGCTTGTTGTTTCCAATATATGTTTTTTACAAGTCTAAGGTCTTTCCCATCAATTTGTAGATCTTCAAGCATCCTTATCATGTTGACATGTCTCACTTTATCAAAAGCCTTTGTGTAGTCAATGAAGCAAAGGTGTAGATCTTTGTTTACTTCTATAGAACGTTCGATTACGGTTCTCAGTATATACACAGCATTTACTGTACCCTTGCCTACTACAAACCCACATTGTTCTTCTCCTATTTCAGGTTGTATTTTCCTCCTAACTCTTTGCATGATAATTCTTAGCAAAATCTTCGTGATGTGACTCATTATACTAATTGTTCGATGTTGATCACATTCCAAGGCTCCTGATTTCTTTGGGATTGCAATAAATACAGAATTACATAACTCATGAGGTATGTTTCCAGTATCATATATTGTATTAAGCAGACTGGTAACTTTATCTATTCCATATTCTTCTAAAGCATTAATCATTTCTGTTGTGACGCTGTCTGGACCGGGGGTTTTGCCAGATTTCATATGATTAAGAGCATTCTGAACCTCCATCTTCAAAATTGCTGGCCCTTCATTGTTATTTTGAACAATATATTGTTCGTCTCTGCTATCGTCATAAAGGTTTTTCACGTAATCTGACCATACATGTAAAATCTGATCTTTTTCTATTATGACTCTTCCATCTTTTGTCTTTAGGCAGCCTGCTGATGTACGTGTTCTTTGATTAGTAATCTCCTGAATTCTTTTGTGCATTAGTTTCGCATTTTTACTGTTGTGTTGTTTTTCAATTTCTCTGCAATTTTTCTCAAGCCATGTTTCTTTAGCCTCCTTACATAAGGTTCTGACTTTTCTGTGAATTTCTTCATATTTGGCAGGATTCACCCGGAATAAATTAGCTTTATTTGCAGTCGATCAATGCCTGATTTATAACGACGAGGATAGACTGCAAAATCATATTTATAGGCTGAGTTCAACGTGCAGCAGATATAATATGAATATAAATTCAATGAAAACTAAAGTGATGCATCATATATCCTGGTCCACTAAGTATACAGATAAATTGCACATCTCTACAATAAGTTAGAGATTTCAAATATCTTGGAAGTATGATCTCAGAAGATTACAGAATAGACAGAGAAATATAAATAAGATGTTTAAAAAAAAAGCAAATAAGCTTATATATCAACTAACACCCATACAGAATGTGGTGGGGCAAGTTGAGTGAGGAGACAGATATCCCCAAATTGTGGTTGCCGATTGCTAAAATAAAACCAGAGGTGGCTCGAGAGACTCCCCAGTGAACTGGATCAGACAAATCTGACAAGATTACACTAAGGGATCAAGTAAGGTTTTCAGGTAGAAGGCCAAGAGAGCACAGAAAAGGCACCGCTGTCAGAGAGGAGGATGCTGATTTTTGTAGAACTGAAGACTAGTAGTATTCTTGCCACACATCTGTCCTACTACTAAGTGACGGAGTCCCCAGACAGCGCTGTAGTACTATATCACTTCTATGTAACACAGTTACACACATGTAAATATTATAAAGTAAGACCATAACCCTTCTGTAACAAGATAAAAGAAGAATTATAATGGATGATTGGGATGATATGACAGCTGGTCATGTCACAACACAGCACAATTGATAATAGCACAAGGGATGATAATTGTCAGTCACTGTAGTACTCAGTGCAACATATAGGTTCGGGCCTACTAGGATTTGGTTTAGTTGTATGTCTTCATTTCTTTTAAATTAGAGTTCGTATTGGCTGTGGTTATTCGTTGGCAAACATTTGGCAATAGGTGATTGTTTTTTACTCAGCTTTTGGGGTAAACAATTCTGGTTTTAACAGTTGAGCTCTGAGTAGTTAGTGGTTGATACAAGGTCTTCACTCTTTGCTGCTGTAGAAAGGTGAGACCCTTCAGCATTCACATGTGACATCAATATTTGTAACAACATAGGTACCCCATATAGTCACAATCTACCACCTGTGTGAAAGAATAGAACAACAACCATGAAACCCGCCCTCATCAGGAAGTTGGGTACCGTATTCTATTCCATTTCTACAGATCTCCATCTTCTGGGTGTCATTGTGGATTTTCCTGTATGCTGCTTTTGGTCGGTCAAGGGCGCAGTAGTCGTACAATATGTCCATACAGCATATGCCCTCTAACCTTTTTCTATCCCTAAGGTCAGGTCTTTATAACATCTATTACGGTCCAATGAGATGATGCGATGAATAGTCACACATTTATATTGATAGATGTAGCCAACATCTCATGTCTAACAAAACATGCACCATCATATTCATGCAATAAGTTTCTCAACCATACATAATATGCAGATGTCTAATTACCAGATCCCTGGGCGGCACCCAGATAATGACGGTATTGATACAAAGTCCTGGTGATACCCCTTTTTTGGTGCCGACGGTTGCACATAATTATAATACGTTCACATCTCCCATGTGTAGCAAAATAATATCTTCATTAAGCACGTGTAATACACAAAGGAGATAATAAAGTAATGAATAATACATCTTAGTGGAAGATTATCTCACCGAGTACGTGTCATAACCAAAAGAGATAATGAAGTGTCGGATAATACACCAGACAGAAAATAGAACGGTCAGTTATTTCGATATAGTACATAGATATCTTCATAGAAATTCACTTGATAAGACGACGTCACCAATTAGATAACATAGTATACTATATAGAGAAGTAATGAATGGCCTTAATGAACTCCAGTATAAGTATAACAATCACTTATGGTGTTAACGATAAGTGGTCAATTACCCTGTCCCAAGAATTGCACTCGAAGTTAATCCAAAATCAAAATCACACTGTGCACTTTTGGCACTCAGAACAACTAACAACTGACGCAGAGTTGAATTAGCATCCAGTATTTAAACGAGTTAGGCGAAGGATAATTATTTATGTATTGTCTCCTGGCTTTTCACAAGTAAACAGCGATTGTCACCTATTTACTATTTACCTATTATTGTCACCGATTAACACCTCATGAAGTGTCCCTCTTATAAACTTTCATTTGGTTGACAGATTAATCTCAAGTTCCACATCGTCCTTCAATTATCCAATTTGTTACATTGTAGGAATGTCCTGACTATACTGACTATAAATCTGTGGGGGAAAGAAAACATTTTCTGTCTGCACCGACATTTTTTCCCCGGAGGTCCACACATTCCTTAATTAACCTGGCTGGGTTTATAATTACTTTCCGTGTAATGTAAATACAGCTAGAGTTTTCTTAAAATAATACTGTCGTGAGAATGAGCTTGCAATCGAGCCGTACTGAGATAGGCATTTTGATGAAGTTATGTCACACTGAAACATCCAAATATACATTTGTCTGCAAAACGACAGATAATAAATAACATATTCATATCAATCCTATGCTACCAATGACAAACGTGGACGTTATCCAAAAGCATTTGCGCAAAATCAACACCTGTGAGATTAGATGCTTGAGGAGAGCTGCCAACTTAACTATCCGAGACCGAATAATAAGTGTTGTTATCAGACAAATAGTGGGATCAACACCTTGTGCCACATCTATTGAACGACAGAAGATCAAATGGTTTAGCCATCTCATTAGAATACAACACCATCAACTACCAGCACTGGCCCTACATCGAAGAAGATCTGATACTAGAGCAAGAGGACGCCTGGGAAGAAATTGATTTGACACCATCAAAGACATTGTTGTTATTTGTCCATAAAGTATGAGGAGACCATTTATTTCATCCAGTGGGGTTAAAAGTATGAAGCCGTGAGTTCTAAGGTGGCTGATAAGGCCTATGCTGGCTCGAAATGTTCTTTAACAATGTGGGCAAAGAATACTTGACGTTCCAGCAGGAGGATCTCCTGCAGTGGTTTTTTTGTTCAGCCGTTTCTTCATAACTCTTGCAATCCTGGTTGCTTCACAAATGACTGCACTCTTGCATAATGATGTACACCACGAATTTTGGTCTTTGGCAGCAGTCTCCCAGGTGTCAAGATGCTTGCTTGCTTGCGTTCGCTGGCTGTGAACTCCAGCGTGAAGTCCTGTATGTCAGATAAAGACATCCTGTTGTCCAACATCAGTGTGCTGTCATACAGGACTGAGGTTTGCATGAGTATCCGTTGTCCCATGTCTGGCTGATTGGTGTGCAGACTGGTGGTTCCTCGCCGTGCAGGCAGATACTCTCCGACTTCGGAAGAATCAGCGATCCTACTACGTTAGCCAGGAACCCGAAGGGACCTGTTGCCCAGGACGCACGACTAGGACGTGTTAGTAGATCTTGGCCAGTATAGAACCTGGCCCTGGTGCCTTGGAAACACCTCTGCGTCCCGGTGTCAAGATGAAATCCAAAAGCTTTCAGTGAGCTTTTCAGAGTGTCTTTAATGCGTTTCATCTGGCCGCCTTGGGAGCGTTTACCACATCGCCTCTCGCCGTAAAAAATTTCGTTTAGGGAGCCTGTGATCTGGCATGCGAGTTAAGTGACCATCCCAGCGAATCTGATTGTACATTGTAAAACCACATGGAGTGAAACTATCCAGTGCTACTCATCGGACATTGCAGAGCCAATTATTCCTCCTTACGGCGCTTGGTGATAAAAGTGGAAGATGATGACGATGAAGATTGATACCAGGGTGGTAGTCGTCTTACGAAAGCCGCACTCCACAGCAGTGACCAAGAGATGGTCGAGCAACCTAGCGGAATAGCCGATTTCCCAGAGTGCGATGCCGCGAACGGGGAACGAAAAAGGAACATAGCAACGAAGACGTACGGAGGCGACTTAGGTAGTGGCTGGGAAAGAAGTCGGCTCCCTAAGACCACAGGTGCTAGGTTGGTGGGAGGGCGCGAAGCACCGCGTGCACAGGCTCTCCTCCAAGAGGGAGGAGTGGCTTGAGAGCTGAAATGTTCGCAGGTATGGGGTAAGCACGGAACAACACATGGACAATGCATACGACCAACGTCTCGCACGGCAGGGGAAAGCCCGCCCTAGTGATTGTTAAGAAGTGAAAGGGCCGAAACATTCGGGGAAGAGCGACGATCAGAAGCCCCCTGCCGTGTTTGCTCCGTGGCGCTTTTATTACTGAAAACGAGATACCGGTTAATGCCACAGACACATTGCTACTAAGAAGCCAGGTTGCACTCACAGTGGGTCATATATATAAATTTCAAAGACATTATCTTGTTCATTCTTTTGCATAATACAACTATACATAATTAATTATTAGCAACAGTGAATAAATTTTTATAATTTTAATTTAAAAAAACATCAAGAATTATCACCAAACTGATCTTCTTAACAACAAAAGTTACAGCTGTTTTAGAAGATCTGGCATACGTTGTGGCGGTGTTTGAGTTTGTCCATCATGATGACCAAACGATTCATCTAGAGGGGTTGAAAGTTTAGAGCTGTGTGTTCTAAGATGGCTGGTAAGGCCTATTTTGGCTCGAAATGTTCTTTGACAATTTGGGCAAAGAATGCTTGACATTCCAGGAGGAGGATCTCCTCTGGTGGTTGTTCTTGTTGTTGTCCAATCTGACTTTTTCCCCCCCTAACTACAACTCTTGCAGTTAATTAATACTATTAGTTAACTATACTAATTAGTTATCATACATACATAAACAAACTAACTACTTAACTTACTACTAGTACTAGTCTTAGTACTACTACTAACTACACTGCAGTACAACTTATAATTTTTCCTTCCCTGAAATACTGGTTTCCTATCCTTTCCATTTATTTCTTTTGACTGAAGAGACTAGATTTCCCTTATATACATTAATATTAATACATTTCACATTCATGATTCAGTTGAGATACTGAGTGATACTGTATGTCTAAATTTTTCTTGTGCAGTTACAAAGTTGAAAAATTATATATATATATATATACGAAAACCGAGGTGGTACTGTTTATATATATATATATATATATATATATATAAACAGTACCACCTCGGTTTTCGTTGATAATGCATCTGAAAATAATTGGTAAATATGTGAAACCAACAAAAACAGGCAATTATTTCCATATGACTCAATATAAATCCAATTCCTTCTAGACACTCCAAGATGTTGTGTTGTTTGTCCATCAGGAATAATGATGACCATTCATTTCATCCAGTGGGGTTGAAAGTATGGAGCCGTAAGTTCTAAGATGGCTGGTAAGACCTATTTTGGCTCAAAATGTTCTTTGACAATGTGGGCAAAGAATGCTTGACGTTCCAGGAGGATGATCTCCTGCAGCGAATTTTCTGTCCAGCCTCTTCTTCACAGCTCTTGCGGTCCTGGTTTGCTTCACAAGTGACTGAATGCTTATGTAATGATGTACGCCACGAATTTCAGTCTTTGGCAGCTGTCTCCCAGATGTCAAGATAAATTCCAAAAGCTTCTAGTGAGATTTTCAGTGTCTTTAAAGCGTTTCCTCTGGCCGCCTTAGGAGCTCACCATAAAAAATTTGTTTAGGGAGCCTGTGATCTGGCATGTGAGTTAAATGGCCAGCCCAGCAAATCTGATTCTTCATTAGTAGAGTGTGGATACTGAGCACGGATGCTCTTTCTAGAACTTCAGTGTCTGGAGTCTTGTCTTGCCATTTAATCTTCAATAGCTTCCTTAGGCAGACTGTGTGGAAGTGGTTTAATTTCCTAGCATGTCGCTAATAAACAGTCCAGGTTTCACAAGCATATAGCAGTGTGGATAATACAACCGCATTATAGAAATTCAGCTTTGTTTGCAGGCTTATTCCAGTTCTGTCCCATACATTCTTGTACAGTCTGCCAAAGGCCGCACTGGCCTTGGAGAATCTTGCATTCACTTCGGCATCAATTGTGGCAGCTTGTGACACAGTGCTTCCAAGATAGGTGAATTTGTCCACAACACTTAGTCAGTGACCATTAACCTTGATATTCGGCATGGTGTGATTATTTCCTGGAGCTGGCTGGTACATAACTACAGTCCTCTCCAAGTTGATGTTGAGCCCAAAGTTAGCACAGGCATCCGAGAAAGCTGAAACATTGTGTTGCATGTCTGCCTCTGAGTTAGCATATAGAGCGCAATCATCAGCAAACAGTATCTCTCTTGTGGTGTCGCTGTTAGTTTTGGTTTTAGCTTTCAGCCTTCTGAGATTGAACAAATAGAGCGCAATCATCAGCAAACAGTATCTCTATGACTGTCGTTAGTTTTGGTTTTAGCTTTCAGCCTTCTGAGATTGAACAACTTTTCATCCATGCGGTAGTTGATGTCTATTCCAATGTCGTTGTTCTCGAAGGCATTCTTCAGCATAACTGAAAACATGTGGCTGAGCAGTGTTGGTGCCAGGACACATCCTTGCTTCACTCCATTGGTGACAGGAAAAGGCTCAGACAGTTCACCATTTTCCTGTACTCTTGCCTTCATACCATCATGAAATAGCCACACTATTTTAACAAACTGTTGTGGACAGCCATATTTCGCCATAATCTTCCACAGTCCTTCTCTGCTGACTGTATCAAAAACCTTGGTGAGGTCAGTGAAAGTGGGGAACATTTCAGAGTTCTGTTCCTGACATTTCTCTTGCAGCTGCTTTGCAGTGAAAATCATGTCAACAGTTCCTCATTCTTTTCTGAAGCCACATTGACTCTCAGGAAGAAGACCTTGATCGAGATGGGCAGTGAGGTTATTGAGAAGAATTCTGGCGAGTAACTTCCCTGCAATTAAGAGCAAGGAGATGCCTCGGTGGTTGTCACAGGATTGGCAGTTTCCTTTACGTTTGTAAAGGTGGACTTTTGACGCGTCCTTGAAATATCGTGGCATGGTCTCATTCACCCATATGTTTATAAAGACTTGGTGTAGCTGCTCTATTAGGACTGGCCCACCTGCCTTGTATGTCTCTGCTGGGGTGGAGTCAGGACCAGGCGCCTTACCACTGGAAAGTTGCTGAATGGCTTTGTTTACTTTCACAATGGTTGGCAGGTCATCAAGTGTATCATTAGTGGGAACTTGAGGAAGGCAGTTGATGGTTTCATCATCAAAGAAGGAAGTTGCATTTAAGATGTTGCTGAAATACTCTGCCCAGTGTTGAAGGATTTCTTTCTTATCGGTGACCAGTGTTCCCTCCATCTGCACTGAGGAGGGGAACTATGCCTGGTGATGTAGGATCATAGACCGCTTTCAGTGAGTTGTAGAAGTTTTTCATATCATAGCTGTCAGCAAAGCCTTGAATTTCATCAGCTTTGCTGCTCAGTCAGGAGTCCCGCATGTGCCAAAGTTTCTGCTGCTCTACTCTCCACATGTTATTGAAGGCATCTGTTTTTGATGTTGACTTCGGGTCATTCAAATTTGCCTTGAGGAGAAGATGTTTCTCGGCCAGCAATTGGTTGATGTCTTCGGAATTTTCATCAAACCAGTCTTTATGCTTGGGGGGGGGGGGGGGGGGGGGGGGGGGCCTGGACCCAGGATTTCCATAGCAGTGTTCTAAATTATGTCCTTTAGGGCTCTCCACTCTGTTTACGCATCCTGTTTAGCTGCATCATTGGGCTTAAGGCGGTCTTCCAGCATATTTTCAAATGACAGGTGCATTTTTTTGCTATTTAGGTGTGTGACATTTAGTGTTTGAGGATGCCGTGGTGGTTTGATGTGTATGTTTATTTTTGAGATAATGAGACGATGGTCTGTCCAACAATCAGCACCTCACATGGATTTTGTCACCCAAACATCTTGTCTGTCACTCCTCCTGATGATGACATAGTCAGTGAGGTGCCAGTGTTTCGAGCGAGGGTGCATCCATGATGTTATATTTCTCGTGGGAAGATGGAAAATTGTGTTGGTGATCAGGAGATTGTGTTCGGCGCAGGTCTGAAGGAGGAGGAGTCCATTGTTGCTACAGGTTTCCAACTCCGTACTTTCCAATGATGCCACTCCAAGAGGCGGTGTCCTTGCCTACTCTGGCATTAAAGTCCCCAAGGAGTATAAGTTTGTCTCCTTTGGCAACAGATGTTAATACGTTGTGCAGGTCCTCATAGAACTTGTTTTTGACGTCATCTTCATTGGTCATGGTTGGCGCGTAGACACTCACGATGGTTGCATGCTTCTTTACTTTCAGCAGGGGTAACTTAATGGTCATGAGCTTATCATTTATAGCCTTAGGAAATTCAGCTAGTTTGCCAACTAGAGCCAACTTAATGGCAAATCCCACACTGGATTGGCGTCTTTCCTCGCTTTTCCTTCCACTCCAGAAGAATGTGCAGCTGGCACCTACTTCACAGATTTGGCCTTCTTCTGCAAGTCATGTCTTGCTCAAGGCTGCAATGTTGATTTTCTACCTGCCTAGTTCTCTCCCAATCAGTGCTGTTCATCTCTCTGGGCCCGATGCACCGTCTCTATCAAGTAGGGTGCGTACATTCCAAGTTCCGATTGTCAAGGGAATATGGTTTGCGCTCTTAGCTTTACCTGTTTTTACTTTGTTTATATGTCGACGGAGTATAGGGTACCTACCAACCGCGGCTAGCTGGTTAGGTAATATTGTAGCAGACAATGTTTAGAGCACCTTTTCTAGCCCCTTCCTCATGCTATGGAGGTAAGCAGTGCTTTTCTATAGAGGGGCTGCTCAGTCGCTCAGGAGGCTGCCGAATCCCACTGCTGCTCTGGTCAGTAGAAGACGACCATATGGCCTGAGCCACCTGTGTGCAGGTCTGTGACTACGGCTGCCAGCGTACCAACGCCAGCCGCTTTGCCGCTTGCCCATCTCTGCAAGGCTTGAAGGTGATATATGAAGTTGGATGAAGAATGACTTGCGCGACGAATTGGATTAAAGTGAGGAAAAGTTGCGCAATTCGTCGACCTCACTCTCTCGCCTGAGTCCAGTGGCAAGACAAGTCAAGACGACTGGAGACGAATACAGGTGCAGTGGATGACCAGGGCGCTCTATGTGCCTTGCCGTGCTCATTACGTTCCACAACGCTTTGCAGGTAAACGCCGTCTTGCCTGTTGAATAAACAATGATTTTACACTCCAAAATACATACCAAAAACACATCATTTTATAGAGAATAAATATGGTGTTTAATACTATTTTTCGGCCCCAGACTTGTCTGAATTTGCACCTTCGCCATGCCTAGCAACACTGTGTATGCCAGTGTGCCTCTTGAATTTTTCAAAGTATCCTCTGCTGGCCTTTAAATCACTAAGTACATTAGCACTCGTTCCCAGCATTTTCTTAATGAGATCGGCATCCAACAGTCTGACCTTTTCACATATGATTGTCTCCGAAACAGAATCACCATCTAACTGCTTTTGATTTATCTAAATTAATAATAACTGTTCGACATCTTCATACGGTAATGACAGCGTGAACTCCGTTTTGTGGCAAAACATTGCATTATTAGCAATAGTTTATTAAATTTATCTGTTATATATACAATTAATTGTGTGTAAACTTCTACTTTTACTAATTTAACACATGTATTTAGTAAGTTAATGGCATTGATTTTGGATATATATATTGTTAAATTAGTGGCTGTTAAATTAGTAAAAGTTAAATTTAAATTGGATATATATATATTTTATAGGGTGTATTTTTAATGACTGCAGTTTTTGAAAATATTGTCAGTGCAAGTTTTGTATTTACCTGTTATGTTGCATGAACTTTACAGAGGGTGAATACAAAACTTGGACCAGCAATATTTTCAAACACTACACAGTCATTGAAAATACTCTGTGCATGAGTAAGTGGGTGAGAGAGAGAGAGAGAGAGAGATTAAAAACTCAGCTGCGGAGCAAACACGACAGGAGGCTTCTGATTGTCAGAAGAAGTCCCCCTTCCTGGAATGTTCCATCCCTTTATCTTCCTGACACTCTCTGGGAGTGGGCCCACTCAGGTCATGACTCGGGGTATCTTTCTACTGCCGTGCATTCGATCATGTATTCAAACATTTCATTGTCTTCATGCCTGTCCCACACCTACGTAATGTGCCTGATCCTAAGCCACCCCTCCCTTATAGAGGAGAGCATTGTGGACCCAGTGCTTTGTACCTTCACACATATTCTAACACCTTTGGCCGTGGGAAGCCAGCTTCTTCCCTGGCTGTTTACCTCTGTCATCCATAGCCTACACGCCACAAGTTCACTATGCATCGGTACACGTCTTTGCTGCCATGTTGCTTTCTTTGTACCCCGTTCGTGGTTCATACTCCTGCGCATCTCCAGGAAGCTAGCTTTTCCCTCTGGACTACTTTGTTTTGTGTGCGGCCCTCACAAGACAATTAACACCATCATTCTCTGGAGGTTATACTTAAGCCAGCATTTAAACTGCTACAACGCCGTGTTTCAACGACATAGCAGAGTCCCATATTCTCAAATGCACTGCACTCGTTTGAAGTGATGGCTACAGAGTCTGCATGAGACAGTAACAGTTCTAGATCTAAGCTGAGAGACTGGCTGGTTTCGATATTAGACTTAGTGGTCCGCTACTGTTGAGAGAAGTCTCACAGGTACAGTAGAAGACAATGAGCCTAACCACTAGGAAAGACTCCCCACTGAAGAAATAGCCAACGAGTGGCTCGTGAAAAACAAAGGGAGTGTGACAAATTGTCCCAGAAAAAGAAGTCTACTGTTCTTACAGTGGCACAGGACTACAGATAAATTTTTACAGCTATACACACAAAGATGACAGCAAACTTAGTTAGCAGCGACACGATGATCCTGTGGAAAAGAATTTATCCCCCAGACTTGACTTGAACTATGCAGCACAAAGAAGTCGATAAAGATGAAAGATTCAACTTTCGTCCTACTCTCTCACTTGTGTGATCTAATTAAATGTTGGATATGAAGATAATAACTAGGAATTCTTATTTAGCAATAAGCGACAACACCGCTTATCACAAGTTTAATAATGGAAAAATAGAAATTATAAGTTCCCACAAGGAACGCAAAAGGCGAATAATTGATAAGTATAAAAAAAAAACAATATATAACACAAACAATGTTCTCGGAGCGAGGTCTCATTAATCATAAGACGGGATGATGGTAGGTCAAGCAAAGTATGGCCGTGACTCCAGGAAGGTGTTTATGCACTCAGCTGCAAATGGTGTTTCCAACGGTGAAGATGGTAATCTCTCCGTCGTTCCTCTTTGGGTCATCCTACTCGCCAGTGGCACACAAATCAGTTCTTTCAAAGTCACGGATGCGCAACACTGAATCTTATGTTGCTGGTAAGTTATGATAGTTGATGCTGCTGGTGAGTTGCTCTGGTATACCACAACACTCTAGTTCCAGAATCAGATTTTCACTACGGGTCGGAGCACTTGTTCAATATAAAATTTGGTGAGGCTTATTACTTATTTCAGTAATCTACTATTGAACTATTACTTGTTTAAGTAATTTACTATTAAAAGGGTTGCCTTTTGAACACCACAATTGGCCCTGACCGTTGTCTGCAATTTCTAGCAGAAAAGTGAGACCGGACATGGAACTAGTATCAGCAAGTGGCCGTTTCCGGGCCCCGTTGTCTGTTGGTTGTAGTTGGCCAGGATAAGTAAGCCAAACTAAATTACCCCATTACTATAAATACAAAGTAACCGTAACCTTAATGTAAACATATATTAAAGAATCTTTATAATATACTGAGTACTAAGCAAGATGGGAGGGTGCAGCCAGGCTTTCGCCACAGTCAGTTCGATCAGCATTAGCTACTGAACTAACGGGGAATATATATATATATATATATATATATATATATATATATATATATATATATATATATATATATATATATATATATATATATATATATATGTCTGTGTTTGCATCATGGAATAAAGAAATACTAGTGATCTGAGAGCACAAATGTTGTTGTATAAACCAAACTGTTCAATGTGGTGTTTGTCCATCAAGCATGATGGTGACCATTCATCCAGTGGGGTTGAAAGTTTGGAACCGTGAGTTCTGAGATTGCTGGTAAGGCCTATTTCCGCTTTATATTCTTTGACAATGTGGACAAAGAATGCTTGATATTCCAGGAGGAGTATCTCCTGCGGTGGTCTTTTTATCCAGTCTGTTTTTGATAGCTCTAGCAGTCCTGTTTGCTGTGCAAGTAACTAGGCCATGAACTATCTGATACAGAAAGGCCACATACCTGGCTACTATTGGTTAACACTATACCAGAAGTGATTAGAGCTGCCAAGGCAATTGTGTAGATAGCACGGTAGAACCAAGCAAAACTAATACATGGTTCTCTTGGTTTGCTCAATACTCTGTGACAAAGTCATTGTAACACACCTCTCCTTTTGCAAGTAGTAATAATGTATAGCTTTAGAATTTTGTTTTTCTTTCTTTTGTATATCCCTTACAGGACGTTGCAGTCAACATCAGCATTTTTCAGCTGCTGTTGATGTACTAGGCAAAATTATGCTCAGTAGTTTGCCATTGCTTTGTGAGCGACTGGCTCACATACCCCGTAAGTTACCAACGCGGCAAGAACCGCTACCGATTCTCGCGCAGGTTACGTTACTCACGAGAATATACGGGATTACAGAGAAAGACGTTAACTCCTAGGCCAGGGAGACCGACTTAGAATATATGTATACATATATAGAGATTGTTTAATTTAAGGCTAAAGCCAAATCAGGGAGTTTGGCTGGTTTTGACCCAGCCAGGCAACCTGGCCTATTGGCTACAACCACCCTGGCCAGGATTTTCCCGGCTAGGTGCAACAGTCTCAGAACTCGTCCTTTCTTAAACCGAAGCTGCAGAGGTCGGTCGCATGTAAAATCTAGTCCACCGTTAATTTTTAAAATGTAACATTTTGACTACATTTAGCCAACATTGAATAAGTAAACTAAAAGCGCCGACACTACAGTGAAGGAGTTTGATCCCGGGAAAGACTGGGTATGTTGTTAATTAGTCTAATATTAATTATTGGTGTATTATTGTGTTAAATAATTATGCTTAACTTTACCTGGTGACTAACACCAGACAGCTTTTCCATATAACATTATATTCACAGCTAAGTCTAGCTGTAGTGGAATAGGAGGATCATAACAAGGCCTACGAGAAAGGACGATTCGTCAGCGGGAATATACAGACAAATTCATGCACCGAAAGGAGATTCGCTAGCAAACGTATAAGATACTACACATAAATGTGGGACAAACCACACTAGTTTCAAGTACACCAGGGATGGGATACTTTATAAATATTCATTGGCACCTTGCCATCTTGACAGACGATAGTTTGTTACATTGTGCTTAAAAAAAGCATATCACAAATCACAAGTATTGGAAAGATCAGGTTGTGTGACGGTTTATTCCATGCTTAGTCTTCGTAGACTTAGATGGATAGGACACGTCAGGAGAATGGATGATGGTAGAATACCAAAGAACATCTTTTTTGGTGAATTACAGATGGGTAAGAGATCTCAGGGTCGGCCTCTACTACGATACAAAGATGTGTGTAAGCGGGACATGATTGATACAGGCATTGATAATGCACATTGGGAGCAAGTCGCCGAAGACTGAGCATGGAATATACCGTCACACAACCTGTTCTTTTCAATACTTCAATATTTGTGATTTTGTCTTGTCACTTAATACCAAGTATTCTTCGCAGTCACCGCATATGAAAGCTGTTTAAATGTTTCTCTTGGTGTGAATAAGTTGTCCAGGCCTCACTGCCATAAAGAAGAGTACTAAGAACACAGGCTTGATAGACAAGGACTTTTGTTTTGGCAGTAAGCTTCCTGTTCTCCCAGACTCTTTATGTTAACCTGTTCATTGTTGTTTGCTGCCTTAACAATCTTGATGTTGATTTCCTGATCTAGGGATAATTTGCTATTTACCTCTGATCCTAGATATGTAAAATTGTCTACTATCTCTAGTTCGGCGTCGTCAATAAAGATTGATGATACCCCAAGTGCACCTTGTGACACAATGTGTCTTTTTTTTTGCTAATTGTTAAATCAAATTCAGAACAAGCATTGGAGAATACAGATAATAGACGTAATTCTTCCTCAGAGTGGGTCTTAATTGCAGATCATCTGCGAAAAGCAATTCTCTGATTAGTATTCTCCTAATTTTGGTCTTGGCCTTCAATCTCTGAGCATTGTAGAGGCCGCCATCTGAGCGTGAGTGAATGTATATACTGGCATTGTGATCATGAAAGGCATATTTCAGTAGAAGTGAAAAGTATATTCCAAAGGGGGTGGGGGTAATACACAACCATGCTTAACTTCATTCTTGATTTCAAACTCTTCTGAAGTTGCACATCAAACTTGATTATACCCTTCATGTCTGTGTGGAATGATCCCACAATGGACTGAAGAGTTGGTGGGCAGCCAATCTTCTTTAGTGCCTTGAACAGACCCTCACGACTGACCAAATCAAACGCCTTTGTGAGGTCGACAAAGGCAATAAACAGTGGTTAATTCTGTTCACGGCATTTTTCTTGCATTTGTCGCAATGAGAATATCATATCAATGGTAGACCGGATTACTTGTCAAAATGGCGGTGGGCGGTCGTGTTGTTTTGTGACCATTCCTTTTTCACGTAAGAGATGGATATTTTCATCTCCTGTGTGTAATTTGTGTGCCAGGATGTAAAACCAAGAGTTTCTTCTCAAGATCTTCGCCGATGCTACAGAGTTCATACATCGAGCGAAGCAATCCTTGAGTGAATTTTCGCCGCTTGTGTGGTTTCTGTGGTGTTTTATTGTTTAACAAGGGTACGGGGAGGCCGCAAGCGACAAGGTAGACGTCTTGGAACAAGGCGTTTTAGACTCAAATGTGACTGTCTGGGCCTCAGGAATACTCATATTCTATATTAGAACTGTGCCAGAGTAAAACAACGAGGCCCTATTCTGGAAAACTTGGTATACCGGAACAACATTGTAGCGCTTCAGGGGATGAGACTAGGTCATTGGTTCTGAACCGGTGTGGAATTCCCCCCAAGGGGGAAATTTTGGGGTTTCCAGGGGGGGGGGGGGGGAAATGAAGATTATTTCAAGATCGCGTTAATACAAGAACTGATTACTTGATCTTGTTTTTTCCTTCATACTTTACGGTTCTGTACGTCTCACCCGTCTAAAATACATTTTACTAAGTAAGTAGACCCACAAATCACGTTTTATGTGGACGTCTAGACTTATTTTAGTATGTGCTTCCATTATTACCTATACTGTGTAGGGGTGGATGGGGGGATTTTTAGGTAGGAAATACGAAAGGGGGGGAATGACGTTCTGAAAATATGGTGAAGGGGGGCATGGGCCAAATTTTTAGGTAGGAAATACGAAAAAAAGGGGGTGGGGGAATGACTATTGAAAATACGGTGAAGGGGGGCACCACTGGACTAGGTGATCAGTTACTCCAGATTGTCGGCTTCAAATGTTTCTACAACAGGCGACATCTGGGAATGGCAATTCTCATTCGCGACAGTATGGTGGTTTCAGAGCTAGACATGTCTAGTTGGGACAGTGACGACATACAAATACAGGCGGTTAGAGTTTAATCCGGTCTACCATTCTTGTTGGTTAATGTTTATGCCCGCAATGCGAGTGTGGATTCCCAGAAGTGGCAGTGCTTAAGTGACATATTAGGTTACAAGAGAAATGTCAACACACAGGGGGAGGAGCTTGAGACTGCACTTGAAACCATTGACCTGGCTTGTATCAACAGTGGCTGTGTCACAAGGAGAGCAAGTCGTCCAGGTGATGAGGACAGTGTTATTGATCTGGCGCTGGTTTCTCCTTCACTCACTATAGTGTGTAGATGGGGTGTCCTAGAGTACCACGGCAGCGACCACCATATTTGCAGAATATTGGTGGAGAAAGGCTGAACCAGGCAGCACAAGTTAAAGGTCAAGACTTTCCAGTGTGGCAGTACAGGGCAAGATGTGGTGAGTAAAATAAGGCGCAACAAGCGCAGAAAGCTTTATGGCAAGGAAAAAATCTGGGAGCAGCCACCTTGGTGGAATTTTGAGGTGGAAAAGGCCTGGGTGAATAAGCGTAGTGCTGTAAGGAAATGGCAAAACGCCAAGAAGAACAGTTTCTCATCCTAGTCCCTGCGTTCACTTAGAAAGAGAGATGCACACAAAAGTAAGCTACTTCAAAAAACTGGTTATGGTGGTTAAAAGTGAGAAATGGCAGAGGTATGTCAAAGAGTAAGCACAGATAAGTCACTGAAATTGTTCTGGCGACTACATAAAAGCATGAGTGGGGTAGTCAAGAATAAGAGAATTTCTGACTTCCAATGTGCTGACCTCATCTGGCAGAGGACAGATGAGAACAAGGGCAAAGCCCTCTTTGAATGCTATCTAGAGCAGAGCAACCAGACAGATATGAGAGGCCGAAATCTTGCAAAGGAGATTACCTCAGACAGATGCAAGGCCCAGAACATTTTGGTTGAAGACACAGTGTCATTGAAAGAAATCAAGGCTGTGCTTTGACGATCAAAAAACAGTGCTCCAGGGCCAGATGGCATAAGATACGACGACATCAATATGTGTTCCGACAACGAACTAGAGAAACTAGCAGACATGTACAACAGTATAGAGAGTGCTGGCATCAAGGAGGAGTGGTTATACAGCTATCTGATTCCCTTGCCGAAGCCTGGCAGAACACAATAGGCAAGCTGCTGGAGAAGTTAATTGCCAGAAAAATATCAAGCCAGCTGGAAAGGCAAGGTGTTTTCCCACCTACCCTGGGAGGGTACCATCCAAAAAGAGAAACCTGGACCAATGCAGCAGTTTTTGCCTATGATGTCTATGAAGGTTTTCACTCAGGCATTAAAACATTTGCTGCAGCAATTGATCTTGAGGAAGCGTACAACAGAGTACCAATGGATTTCTTAATGCTTCAGCTTCTTGAACTCATGATAAGTCCTTTCCTCCTTAGCTGGATCGCTGCTGCCCTCTTCCAACGGAAAGTAGTCTTTAGATGTGGCAGTTGGACTTCAGAACCAACAACAGTATATCCTGGCCTACCACAGGGATCACCATTGTCTCCGGTGCTGTTCAACGCCTACACTGAGAATCACCAGCGAGCAAATCATTGGACCGGGGAGGACATATGTCATATGCAGACGATGTTTTAGTATATCGTCAGGGTAAGGACAGAGATCAGGTTGCTGTAGAACTACAAACCGAACTCAGTCGCATAAGCACTTGGTGTGTTGAAGCTGGGGCAATGATCAACCCAACAAAGGCAACAGTGAAATGGTTCTCTTTAAATAACCATATTGTCAACACCCCACCGCCAACTAAATCTGGGTTCAGAGATGGTGGAGAGAACGCAGGCAATGAATTACCTGGGGGAGGATATGAATCGATCGAAGCCTAGCTTATACTGAGCACATAGACTAGGTAATAACAAAGGCCAAACTGGGTTTGGCTGTGATGCGGGTGATGGCGGCGGCAAACTGTGAGCAGCGCCATCTATGTCTTCTTTACGAGGGGCTGGTCCTTTCTGTTCTGGGGTATGTGATGGTGATCCTGACTCTCAGCTATAAGCAGATAGAAAGGATGGAGAGGATACATCTTAGATGTACAAGAGGTACAGCATGCAGGGTGATGCGCTACCTTCTTGATTTTCCAACCATGAGGGACAGAAAACAAATTTGCCAAGCACGTACCTATCTCAGAGTCAATGCAAAATCACAAAATCCACTGCAAAGCAAGATTAAAAAGATAAAGGGCGGCAGGTTAAAAAGAAGAAAGTCGTGGATGGGTCAAGCCGAAGACATTCTTCAGCAGGTGTGTCCACTTGAGGACTTAGAACCTGGCGAGGCGGGGGTACAAGTGCCAACAGAGTTCTGTACATCTTTTTCAGTGTGCATCTAACTAGACAGGAAATGCAGACAAGAAAATCCAGCTGCTGTGGAGGCAGAAGTACAGGCTCTGATCTTCGAGAATTCTTTAGAGGATGATGCTGTCATTTACGCGGATGGGTTGGCCATCCGAGGAGTGAGAAGTTCATGGGCCGTTATGGCTCAGGCCGGAGGGAAAACTGAAGAAAGAGTCTTGGCACTTTTGATTTGACCACATGCAGCCTGACTGTGGAAGTCATTACAGTAAGTAAAGCAATAACGTGGCTTGAGACACAGACACTCAATCTGGCTTGTGTCCTTAGTGAGTATGCTCAGGAGGACAGGGATGGGGTGGGTCCGAAGAGAGTGGCTGCTGTCTCTGGAGCGGTCTCGGCTGGAAAAGATTTAATCTTCATGCCAGGGCATGAGCATCCTGACAGGCTTGCAGGTAGGGCTACTATGGAAGGCAGACGAGCCATGGACCAGGCAGACATTCTGAATACTCTACGATAAGTAAGTCGTTTACGAGAACCAGTCGATGACTGGCAATCTACAACCATGGTCAGGCTGCGAGAACAGCAAGTTAAAAGAGGTGTGGCCAAACAAGAACACTATGCAGGAAGCCAAAGAAGAGTAATAAACCAACACAACTGGTGTCGTTAGCTGCTACACGCTGCGGGATTTGCTGAGGAAGGGATCCGAGCACTTATGGACTGAATTGTTCGGTGTGCAATGAGGATGATCTGTCGACTAACTAACTAATGTGAGACCGGTTCTGTCTGTCAGAGTCCTACAGGACAACTACACAGCTCGTTACAACTAACAGATGTGAGACAATACACTGTCACATAATGACTCAACGGGACACGCAGCGAACACAGAAACAATCACTTTATTCGCCCATTTCACTCGGCGCGAATGTAACATGCTGGATACACTCACAAATACATATCATACGATAAGCAGTTACATATACTATCGATATCTACAACTTACATCCACATACACCAGATATACAGTCAGCTACACTCGAACAGGCTCCCTTCTTAACAAGTAGCATTTACTCAACCAGATATACAATCAACCTCTCTCGTCTCCAGTCCAACCTAGTCTGACGCTCAGCAGCTATCGGCGTTTCTTGCCCGGCTTCCCGCCACGTGGTTCTGATGGTCCACGTGCCGCACAGGTAACTCCTGTCCGGCCCTGCTAGCTGTGCTCAGCAACAGGCCTGTGACTTCTCTAGGCACAACTGCCGCACCTGCCTGGCGGCAATGATGACGCCGCGGCATAACGGTGGACTCTGACACTGTCGAAAGCCACACTGTGATTCGGGGTAGACTTGATCTCTTAGGACTTGAAGTCTGTGCAGAACAATTCTGGGAAATTCTTTCCCAACAATACACAGAAGTGAGATACCCCTATAGTTATTACAGTCACTCTGATGGTCATGTTCTTGTACAGGGTTATGATGCTTGAATCTTTGAAATCCTGTGGAACTTGTCCTTTTTGCCAGCATAGCTCTATTAGCTGGTGGATCTGTAGAGTGTGTGTGTCTTGCCCACTCCTGATAACATCTATTGGAATCCCATCCTTACCGGGGGCCTTGCCAGATGCAAGTTCATTTATAGCACACTTAACTTCTGTTATGTTGGGAAGTGTGTCCAGGTGGTCAAGAGTTGATAGGGCCTCTATCACGTTAAGGGCATCATTCGCTAATTTGGTCTCACTTGAGTAAAGCTCCAAATAGTGCTCTACCTATCTATCCATCTGCTGTTTTTTATCAGTGATGATTTCTCCAATCAAGGGTTTTCAGTGGTGCACCTCTTTTGATCATTGGACCACAGGCTTTCTTTATCCCTTCATACATGCTTCTTATGTTTCTCTTATCACTTGCATTTTGAATGGACTCGCATAACTTGATCCAATAGTCATTTGCATACTGCCTGGCAGCCTTTTGCACATCCTTCCTAGCTTGCTTCAGCTCACTGAGAGTGTTACGTGTTGTTCTTTCCTTGTTTCTTAAGAGAGATATCTTCTTTTTATCAATCAAGGTCTGCAGTGTCTGGCTGTTTGCCACAAACCAGTCTTGCCTCTTATGATCCACAGTGCCGTAAACCCCTACCGCTGATTTATAAAGAATTTCCTTAAGTTTACCCCACTTTTCACTTGCTGTACAATTTTATTCTGTTCTGTACAGTAGTTAACATTGTACATGTCTTTAATTTCTTTGTTTTAAGAACTGCTCTCTTTTGAATTTATTATTACTCCACTTCTGAAGAATTTGAAATCAAGAGTGGAGTTAAGCAAGGTTGTGTACTAGCTCCCACCCTCTTTGGAATATACTTTTCACTTCTACTGAAATATGCCTTTCGTGATCAGGATGGTGGTATATACATTCACTCACGCTCATATGGCGACCTTTACAATGCTCAGAGATTGAAGGCCAAACCAAAACTAGGAGGGTACTGATCAGAGAGTTGCTTTTTGCAGATGATGCTGCAGTTACGACCCACTCTGAGGAAGAATTGCAATGTCTACTATCTGCATTCTCCAATGCTTGTTCTGAATTTGGTTTAACAATTAGCAAAAAGAAGACACAGATTATGTCACAAGGTGCACATGGAGTACCATCAATCTTTATTGACGACACCGAACTAGAGATGGTAGACCAATTTACATTTCTAGGATCAGTGGTAAATAGCAAATTATCCCTAGATGAGCAAAATCACAAATACTGAAGTATTGTAAAGATCAGGTTGTGTGACAGTTTATTCCATGCTCAGTCTTCGTAGACTTAGATGGATAGGACATCTTAGGAGGATGGATGATGGTAGAATACCAAAGGACATCTTTTTTGGTGAATTACAGATGGGTAAGAGATCTCAGGGTCGGCCTCTACTACGTTACAAAGATGTGTGTAAGCGGGACATGATTGATACAGGCATTGATAATGCACATTGGGAGCAAGTCACCGCTGAACGTGTTGCATGGAGGGCAAAAATCAGAAATGGAATAAAGACAAAGGAGAAAATTATTGCAGATAAGTCACATACCGAGCGTTTGAGACGTATGATGGTGGAAATGACCACGTGTTCACATGCACCCACTGTGAACGGACATTTACAGCGCAAATTGGCCTTATCAGTCACATTCGCTACCGCCATAGGTAAAAGTTATTATGCCTTTTTAAAGCACAAACTATCGTCTGTCAAGATGGCAAGGTGCCAATGGAATTTAAGAACTGCTAGATGTAACTTTATATTCTGTTGGGTCTTTATTAATTATTGTTTTATGTTTTAACCTAATCTTTCCTATGACTGGAACATGATCACTATGACAGTCTGCTCCTTGTCTAGTTTTTGTTCCTACTAAACTACTTCTGAATCTCTTTGGAATCAATATGTAGTCAGTTTGATTGTGAACAATATCTCCAGGGCTTTTCCAAATCATAATAGTTAAGGATGGTGTTTTATCAAATGAGATTCTGCCCACGCTATTGTGTCACATCTCTCATTACTTTCACCTAAGTCACAGCCATCAGTCTCACCGCTCACATTTTCATTGCATACTTTTGCATTTAGTCTCAGAGTATCAATGTTATTTTGAAATATTTGCAATGGTCCAAAGCCATTCATGATAAATATATATATATATATATCTTCTATAATACATCTTCTTTGCCTTCTGCCATTGGTGCATATGCCTGCATTATATTAATCTCCAGAGCATACTATCTGAGATTTTCAGAAATCCTTTGTTTTAGCACTCTGTTGATCCAGCTTTGATTTCCTAAACAGTATCCCTCTTGTATTTTACAGACTTAAAAATGTATACTGGAAAAATATGAATTTTGTCTTATGAGCAAGATGTGGCAACACTAGTATCTAATCATTAAAGTTGTTACAATCAGTTCTTTCTCGTTCTATTCAAAAGCTTAAGAAATCATCTTTGGAAGAGTTTTAAAAAAATATGCAAGGTACCTGTACTCAGAAATCCATATCATTATATTTTTTTTACTGGTTGAAAATGAGAGTATCAGAATATGTGGCCAAATACACCGCTGTCATCCCAAAATGATGTGGATATCCATAGTCAGAACCTTGAGTGATGAGGTATGATGCAATTTTTTGGTCTCTCTTGGGTACCAGCTGTGGTAGTGAACCCAGGGTTTCATCTGCAGTAACAAAAACCTCACCAAGAAGCCATCTTCTGCTTCAGTGTGGCAAAAAAGTTCATGACAGGCATCAACATGTTGTTTCCATCATGGAATAATCTGTTGTGTCACCATCTTGCAGACTTTGTCAAACTAGAGCACTTACGTGCTAATGTGTGCTAAACCTTGGCTAATGTCCATACAATTTTGTAAATCTTAACTATTGAATCTATATCTTTTTCATGCGTAGTATTTAAACAAATGTAAGATGAGACACAGTTCTTAAGATGTTACTAAGGCAGTTTTTCTGAGTATTGTCTCATTGTTTTCGTTCTGTCTGTAAGTGTCTGTATTTGTTGGCTTGATTGGTCATTCATTGATATACTTGTGATATCGAACAACCTTACTGATGCTTGTAATGGATTATGTAATAAATATTAATAGGTTATACATCTAGACAAGAAAATGAGTAATTTAAAGAAACATGTGTTAGAGGTCACACTAGACAATATAATAATTTGACAAATTTTGACGCTAGCTTTAAATGATGCCATTAACTTACTAAAGAAAACACATGTGTTTAAATGTTCTGCTTGCCCTCACAGGACAGTCCAGTATGTGTAATCTACTTAAACAAATGTGTTATATCACATTACTAATTCTGCCCTTTGACAACCATTTGATATTTATGAAAGTTAGTGAATTTCTCCATTTCTTATGTCTTGAATCTCCTTCAGATGTTAAAGTAGTTGAAACTAATCAACCCCAGCATTTTTTGGCTGTTTGTGATTTCTTGGCAAGTTTACATTTAGTAGTTTGCCATTGCTTTCTGAACGTCGACACATATACCATTGTATGAAAACCAATGCATGGCTGTCTACTGCCAATTGGCCGGCGCTGTGTTTCGAACGCAGTATGCAGGATCATGAATTGTGTCTGTAATCTCTTCGTCGCAGAGTGAAAGTAGACCCAGACTAAAATGGGTACTATAAATTTCCTGGGAATTAAAAGCGGACAGCATAATATTGGCATCATCCATCAATTGCTGATTATTACAAAATTTGAGGCCATTACCATATAACCAGTACACCTTATGATGTGAAATTGGGTGTTTTACTTAACTTCAACTTAAATAGTATTTTCTGCAGTTGTTTGTTTTATTTTGAACTACAGGTGATAATCAACCAGCTGCTGATCAGAGTGGAACACAGGATCAGTTGATGGATGGAGAACAAGTAAGAGAGTTACATCTTAACCCATTCACTACAAAATTATTTCTGGATCTGGATGAAAGGGAATGTTTTTATTATACAATGAAATTTAGTTACATCATCCCTTTGTATTGCCAAGTTCTTGTGCTTCTTCTTCTTCTTTTTCTTTTTTTTTGTGGAAAGTTGTAGATGTGCAAAAAAATTGGCAGGGTGTGGTGGTTTTTCACTTGCTGCCAAGACAGTGATCTACCCCCCCCCCCCCCATATCCCAGCAGAGGCAGGATCACTCTGGTGGTAAGGGGGGGGGGGGGTGACCCATCCTCATAAAAATGGGTACTAGATAATTTCCAGAACTGTATGGGAAAGATATACACCTTTGCTTTATTGATTACACAAAGGCTTTCGATAAAGTGAGACATGTCGACATAACAAGGATGCTTGAAGATCTACAAATTGATGGAAAACACCTAAGACTTGGAACATATATTGGAAATAACAAGCTGCCATAAGAATTGATAATGAAGTAGGTTAATATCAGCCTATTAAGAGAGGTGTGAGACAGGGATGTGTAATGTCTCCAGATTTTTTCCCCTGTACAGTGAACATATTTTCAGAAATATAGAAGATATGGAAGGAATCAACATTGGGGGACGATGCACTAATACATTAGATATGCAGATGGTATAGTCTTGATTGCAAACAATGAACAGGACCTGCAATATTTAGTAGATGCGGTTGTTGCACTCAGTGAACAAGTAGGTTTAGAATTGTAAGAAGACACAGATTATGGTCGTCACTGGGAAAAAGGAAATACCACAATGTAATATACAAGTAAATGGGCATATTTTTAAGCAAGTGAATCTGTACAGTTATCTCGGAACAGTCATATAATTTGTTGGGAAATGCCTTTAAGAAATTAGAACAAGAATTGCCATTGCGAAGGTAGCCTTTTGCAAGATGAAAAACATACTACCAATAAAAAGATACCAATTGAAACGAGAAAAAGAGTGTTGAAGTGCTACATAGAACCTGTATTTTGTATGGATGTGAAGCATGGACAATGAACAGACAAGCTGAAAAACATATGATGGCTGTGGAAATGTGGTTTCTGAGGAAAATGCAAAGAATACCATGGACATACAGAAAAACCAGTGATCAAGTCCTTCAAGAAACAAATGAACATCGTAAACTGATCAGAGACAGTAGATGTAGACAGTCAAAATTGTTTGTGCATGTTATGAGAAGAAATGACTTGGAGAACTTGGTGACAACTGGCAAGATTGAAGGGAAGCAACCAAGGGGAAGACCGAGAAGTAAATACTTGGATGGCTTGGCCACGTCGCATGGTCAAGATAGAAATACAGAGCTGATCCACGACTGGTGATCGAGTGAGATGGCAAAACATGATTGCCCATGCTTATCGGCATGTCACATGATGGATGGATGGATGGGAAAGAAAGTTGATGAGAAAGTTAACCGACCACCCCATCTCATGTGTCATGGCCTAGAACATGTGTACTCCTAACACTCTGTATCTCAACGGCATTATCTATGGAGACTACCTTTACCGTTAGATGTGTAAGATGAACATTTTCACTCTTGAGTAAGAGTTTACTTCCAAGACAATATCTTCTCCTAGGGGATTCCATTTGATTTATTTAGCATAGGTCCTCAACCAACTCATGTCAAGTCGTCCTATCCTTTGCTATCTCCTGCAGCTCTCTCCTTGTCCTTCCCATACTTTGTCAACTCCTGTCCAGTGCCAGCATCTTTTCCTCACTTGATTCATTGGAATTTGGTAGGGATTCTGATAACCTGTTATTCCAGGAAATGTCCAGTAGATTTACACACCACTTGAATTTAGTGATGCTTCCATGTGGATGGGAAGCCAGTATTTGAGACCAACATTTCCAGGTGTTTGTGATGGGAGATCAGTATATAGGACCAATATTTCCATGTGTATGGGAAGCCAGTATTTGAGACCAACATTTCCAGGTGTTTGTGATGGGAGATCAGTATATGGAACCAATATTTCCATGTGGATGGGAAGCCAGTATTTGGGACCAACATTTCCAGGTGTTTGTGATGGGAGATCAGTATGTGGGACATATATTTTCCTGAGTTTGTGATGGGAAGCCAGTATGCACATCAGTTAACATTTAACCAAACTTTCTTCTTTTGTCATAATTAAAATATTCCCTTTATGACCATATAACTATCCATTTGAATGTAAATAATGCATAATGAGTAATGAAATTATATGGAAGCAGTGGAGATTTGGTTTCTGAGAAGCATGGTGAGAATATCCTAGACAGATAAAACAAACACTGAGGTGATGACAGTTGCAGGTATTACCAGATCACTCACCAGAATCATAAAAAAGGCACATGAAATTTAGAAAGCATGTGAACAGAAGGGGAGATGTGGCATTGTGGCTACATGCTTGCCTGCTGGCCTAGTAGTCATGGGTTCAAATCCACTTCAAGGCAGATTTGAAAAATTGACCTGGGCTCCCAGGTCGATCCAGCCTAAAATTAGTACCAGGAAATATCTCAGGAGTGAGAGATCTTTGCAACGCTTCTTACTTGATAATGTATGTGGTATCCTATATCTGCTATTTATTTTTTATATAATTTTGTTATAAATAAAATATTAGTATTGTGTCTGAAAAATTATGTCACTTGATATAGCCTTTTTATTACTATACTAAGGCATTTGATAAGGTAAAACGATGAACTGATTAAAATATTCCTGCATTTTTAAAAAATGAAGAATATCTTATGCAATAAGTCACTATCATTGAATGTTAGAAAGAGAGTGCTGAAGAGCTATATAGAATCTGCTTTGCTGTATGGCTGTGAATCTTGGAATATAAATGAACAAATTAGGAAGAGATTGGAAGCAACAAAGATGTGGTTCCTTAGACGAATGTTGCAAAAACGGCCAAAGTAACTAACGAAGAATGCCTTAAAGAGGCTGGTGAAAATAGAACAATATATACAACATTAAGAAAAAGACAAACAGCTTTTTTTGGTCATGTGATGAGAAGAGAGGCGCTGGAGAACATCGTGACAGCTGGAAAGATCGAGGGGAAGAGAGGCAGAGGCAGACCACGAGAAATGATGCTGGATGAATTGCGACGGTAGCATGGAGGAATATCAACAGCAGAGTTGATCCAGAAAACCAAAGACAGATCTGTGGAGAGTCATGAACACCTACGCCAGTTGGCACAGCGCTTGATGATAATTACTAGTTTGTATAGTCCACTCGGAGATGGTGGATTAAGCTTCTTTGATTTCCACAAATTTCCTAGTGCTGTCCAAGTGACTATCTCTCTCAGTGCTCCCTCATCTTTGTCTACATTGTTACTTAAATAGGTGTATTATTCCACCACTTGAAGTGAGGTTTCACCAAGGGAGATCGGGTTATCATTTTCTTGATTTATTCTCATAATTATCCTTACTCTATGTATTTTTACTCTTAGCTGTGACCTCATGTGTGTGTGTTTAGTTTATCATGCACCTAACTTCGTCTATGGAACAGGAGGCCAGTGTCATCAGCGAAGATATCATCAAGCTGCTCAATCAGATTCCATCGTTTTCCATCTCTGGCTGCAGGTATTGTTGATTTCATAACCCAGTCTATAATCAGTAGCAGTGATGAAGTTGACAAAAGCACGCCTGTTTCACTCCTGTTCTTATTTCAAATGTATCTGTTAGGTTTCCCTCATGACGAACTCTGTATTTCATGTCTTTCTATGTTGCTCTTGTTAAGTTAATGGCTGTGGGATATTATTACTAATGCTTTTATTGACTGGACTGTCTCCAGGACAACCAAAAAAAGGAAATGGAGAGTTGTTCTGTCCAGAACACCGATGCTACAGAAGAAAACAAGGCTGAGGATACAGAAGCTGAAATAGAAGATGATAAAATGAAAGCTCTTAAAAAGCTGCCAGTACAACACGCTAGAGGATTAATGAGCACTCTTATTGAGTTAGTGGGACCAGAGGCTCTAAACAAGCAACCGGACCCATTACCTCCACTAAGACTTATGAAATGTAAGTAATTTAGTCAGTGTTTTAGACTATTTTACATGAATTAGACCTATGTAAGTAATTTATCACCTGGATGTGATGAGATACCAGCTGAACTAATTAAAGCGGGAGGAGAAGAAAGCATACACATATATCATGCATTATGTACAAAGATTTGGAAGTATGGTATATGGCCAAAATATTTGAAGAGAACTATTTTCATTCCAATACCAAAAAAGGGCAACCTGAAATTACGCACCAACTATAGAACTGTTGCCCTGATCAGTCATGCAAGTAAAATTCTACTAAAAGTCATAATGGGAAGACTTCGTAAGAAAATGGAAGAAGAGATTAACGTGGTTCAAGCTGGATTTAGACAAGGAAGAGGAACAAGAGATCACATATTCAACATGCGTTTAATAATAGAGAAGTGCAGAGAATTTAATGTAAACCTATTCTCATGTTTTGTGGATTATTCAAAGGCATTTGACTGTACAACATCAGAAACTTTGGGAAATCATGAGGAATATGGACTTTCCATCACATGTAGTACAACTCATAAAAATGCTCTATCTAGACCAACAAGCAGCAGTTAGAATAGATGGCGAGACATCAGATTGGTTTGACATCAAGCGAGGAGACCATCAGGGCTGCGTGCTGTCACCCTATTTGTTTAACCTGTATGCCGAAAATATAATGAGAAATGTAAGAGATGATATAAACAGGGAGCTATATGATACCCTAAATATCGGCAGTCATGACATACCAGAGATTCGATATGCTGATGATACAGCTGATGACACAATGAAAGAAATTAAACGGCGACTATCAATTGCCCTTCAAATACTAAAACAGCTGAATAAATTGTGGAGTGGGACAGACAGAACTACAAAAATAAGATTTTTAAGAGCATGCATCTTTCCCATTGCAACATATGCCTGCGAGACATGGACACTTACTAGACAAGCTGAACAGCGCATAAACGCCTTTGAATATAAATGTTATAGACGAGTTCTAAGAATATCTTGGGTAAAGAAAAGAACAAATGCATCCATACTTCAAGAGTTGAATATTGAAGAAGGTTGGCTATTAAAGTCGATAAAACAAAGAAAATTGAAATATTTTGGTCACTTGAAACATCACGAAAGTTTGGAGAGAACAATATTGGAAGGGTATATGCCTGGGAAGAGAGGAAGAGGAAGGCCAAAGAGAAGATGGGTGCAGGATGTGGCGGATGATCTCCAGATGGGTGTATCAGATGCGGGACATCTTGCTTATGATCGAGAGGTTTTCTGGTGTTATGGGAGCGAGGTTCTGCAAAGGACATGCTACTGAATGAATGAAGTAATTTAGTTAAGTGTTTGACTATTTTATACAAACTAGACCTATGAGACGTAAGTAATTTAGCCAAAGTATTTGACAAAGAGCGGTGATTAAGTTTCTTTCATTTGAAGGATGTCGACCAGTGGACATTCATCGAAGAATGCAGGTGGCGTACGCTAACAAATGTGTGTAGAAAAAAACAGTGACAGACTGGGCACGAATGTTTCAGAAAGGACGTTAGTTCATGACAGATCTTCGATGGCCGGGTCAAGCACATATTATTGCAACAGAAAAAAACCGCCAATGATGCAGCAATACAGATGAACCGTTGTCGATGCATATGTTCACTAGCGAACGAATTTAATGTGTCAATTGGGACAGTTCAAAAGGTTGTTTGTAAGAAACTGCAATATCGGAAGGTGTGTTCACAGTGGGTACCACGAATATTGGTCGACCACCAAAAAGAGGAACACATGGGATGGTGTTTGAACCACTTGCTGCGTTACAGAATGGAGGGTGATGCATTTCTCTTCTGCATAGTGGCAGGCGATGAATCATGGTGTCATCACTTTGAGCCGAGCAGCAAAAGAGAGAGCATGCAATGGAAGCATGCTGGATCACCAAAAGCCAAACAATTCAAGTTACAGGTTTCCACTGGTAAGGTTATGCTGAGCGCATTTTTCGACCATGAAGGGCTATTGTTGGCCGACTTTAAAGAACCTGGTGTCAACAGTCAACATCAACTCTATCCATTAATTGCAAACACTAGACAAGCTGCAAAAAGCCATAAAAAATAAACGACTCGTCATGCTTTCTCGCGGTGTGATTTTGTTGCACGATAATGCTCGTCCTTATGTTGCAAAGATTGTGCAGGAAGCATTAGCAAGGAAGAAGTGAGAAATTCTGCAACATCCAGCCTATAGTCCTGATTTGTCACCATGTGGTTTTCATTTGTTTGGACCTCTAAATAAAGCTCTCAAGGGGCAACAATTTCACAAAGATGCAGACGTAATGAACGCGTTAAACACGTGGTTCAGTGAGCAACCACAATCCTTTTTGCGGACAGCATTCACCGCCTACCTAAGCAATGGGCTTGCCTGAATGCCTACGGCTGCGACTTCTGACCAACCCATGATGCATACTTCATTCAAAATGAATGTTTTGTTTAATTCTACCACACCTATGTTTCTTTCATGCTTTTGTAATAAAGCCATTGGAACGGGTTTAAAATGAACGTCCATTTATAATTTATTCAGTGTGTTAGATTATTTGTTTTACATGAGCTAGACCTATGAAATGTAAGTAATTTAGTCAAGTGTTAATTTCTTTTACATGCTAGAATAATGAAATGTTAGTGTCATATTACGCTGGTCTATACATATTTTGATGCCTTAAACTTTATAGCTGTTCTTGGGTAATTTTGTGATGCTGATTTCAAAAATGTAATCAGATATTTTTCTACCAGATATAATTTTTGAGATAACAAAGAATGATCTTCTTAGTAGGGCATTTATTATGTACAAGCCTAAACTTAGGTGCCATCAGTGACATTTTGACTGTAATCTGCATTCATATTATGTGTAATTACTGTGCATTTATTGCCTTCATATAAAACACCAAAAATGTATTAAAACTTTGTCACTATCATTTTTTTTAAATCTGTAGTCAACACACAAAAAGCTTCTTTTTGAGGACTTCCTGGAATGTGATATGCCTGGACATTCGTGCTTAAGGGTCCAACAATAATTTACCATCATGTGGGCATCCCAAAGTCCCTGGTATCTCTCTTCACTTGTTTTTATATCTTGGTGAAATGTTTACCTTGCTCCTCACTAAAGTCGCCAAGATTCTTGGGAAAGAAATGAAAATGGTTATGGAGGTAGTGCAATTTTATGCTCATATTGCATCCAAGCTTATAAAAATTCGACAGCATGTTTTCAACTAATTCAGAATAATTGTCTGCTTTAAAGTTAACCCAGAAAGTTTTGCACATCTAAACCAAATGATGACCAGGCTGTGGACTCTGTTATTATGTTCATCGAATCAGTAAAATTTGGATCGTTTATTAACTTTCTAATTTGAGGTCCATTAGAAATTCCAGCTTTAACTTTTTCTATGCTCAATTCAGAAAACTTTCTGCATAAATAATTAAAACAGGTACCATCTTTGTTCAGTGCCTTAACATATTGCTTCATCAAGCCAAGCTTTATATGTAATGGTGGCACTAGAACTCTTTTTCGATCAATGAGAGGCTTGCTGATAATATTTTCTTCTCCAACTTTAAATTCATCCCTCAACGGCCACTATTTCTTTGTCCAGTGCATATCTTTTCCTCTGCTGTCACACAAACATATCTAGCATGGATATTTGGTGAATCCCATTTCTGCCCAAACTAGAAGTTTTACATAAACCACCCAGTTATGTTCTAAATACTTAAATTTTTTTTCAGAACTGTGCTTATTGTAGTAGAATGGGCAATTGGAATTGAGCCATATTTGTTACCATTGTGTAAGAGAACACCATTCAAACTTCTTTTAGAGCTGTCGATGAAAAGTCGCTACTCATCTGGTGTATAACTTACACCCATTTTGTTTATAAGACCTCTTACATTAGAACAAAACACACAGTTTTCTTTACAAAAGATTGGAAGAAAACCTTGCTTTCTACTGCGATAAAATGTATACTTTGTTTCAGCAGTTAGTAATTTTTTTTCTTTCAATCTTGAAGCCAAAAGTTCTGAAGATTCCTTGGAGAGATATAGATCTCAGATTAAATCATTCAGTTGTTGCTGGTCGGAGCAACTGGAAAATCATCTTCGAAATCACTATCACTGTCACTTGTCGTTCAGCATGCCACTGCTGTTTCATCTTCTAGCAGTGAATCCAAAATCTGACTGAAAGTTGGAATTGGTATGTCATCTCCGTGTGGAAAAGGTCATCTAGCAGAATCTAAATCTGGATATTTTCATTTTTGTGTGATTTGGCAGTGGTTTGTGTGTCAGATATGTATGCATGTGACAGTAGTTTGTGTGTCAGGTGTGTATGCATTTGGCAGTGGTTTGTGTATCAGATGTGTATGCATTTGGTACAGTTTGTGCATCAGATGTGTATGCATTTGGCAGTGGTTTCTGTGTCATATGTATGCAATAGGCAGTGGTTTGTGTGTCTAAGTCACAAGAATGTTAATTATTTTTCTACAGTGGAAGATGAAAATGAGAAGTATTTGCATCAGCCAACATACACCCCTAAATTAAATATCAGTAAAACCACTTTCCTGGAATGTGGCATCACTGCTAAGATGTTAGAGGAGGCCAACATAGAGAAGGATTATAGTGACTTCAATTTGCAGCCGGAAAACATCGGATATGAAACAGAGAGGAGCGAATTTTACTGCAAGGTACATGTGTATCTCAAGATTGAGGTTGCAAAGTAATTAATTTCAGTGGCTTGTCCACATTTTGTTGTTGTCTGTTCTGAGAGGGATGTTGATTGGATGTATCTGTCTACAGCTATGCTGTTTCTGAGAGGGATGTTGATTAGATGTATCTGTCTACAGCTATGCTGTTCTGAGAGGGATGCTGATTGGATGTATTTGTCTACAGCTATGCTGTAAATGCAGGGTCTTCTGGTGAAATGGTTATGCCATCTGCCTCAAGTTGAGAAGATCTTAGGTTCATTTTAGATTCCATCATTCAGTTCTCGAGTGTAGTTTGTTTTGAGAACGTTGTTGCCGGGACTATAGAGTTTGTGCCTTGTGTCATGCTTTTGGCAGGCTGTTGGCTGCTCTAAGGAGAGAAACCTAGCTATATGGGATAAAACCTGGTGCAATGAAGTTGATCTTCTTGCATTAACAGCAACTTTCATCCAACACATATGATGACATTTTCTGTACCATGAATCTTCTTCTGCCCTCTATCCCCCAATGAGACACACACCCTCAATCAACTCACTCAAAGCCTCCCTGTCATTAGCTATTCCTTTATGTAGAAAGCAAGCAAAGGCCAAACCCAGCCAAGAGCACCACAATAAATACCAGCATGCAAAAGCCAAATTTCAAAGGGCCAGGCTGCAGGCTAGACAGAAAAGCTGGCAGGAGAAAACAAGAGTCACTGAACTTTGAGAGAGACACAAGAAAGTTGTGGAAGCTAATAAAACGACTTAATAATGAGGGCACAGGGAGAAACTCAAAGATTGCACTACATAAAAACAGAAACATTTTAACAGGAAAGCAAGCAGCTGACTAATTTGCACAAGATAACATTGAAATTAGTCCAGAAAAACAGCAAGAGATTCTAGAGAAATGGCAAGGTACAGGGCAGAATTAAATAGTACATGAAGTACTAGAGGCACCTATCACAATCAGCGAACTGGAGCTAGAAATATCAAAACTGAAAATGAGTCACCAGGAGCCAATGGTATCTCCAATGAAATGATCAAGAACCTAGGAACAATGGCCAAAACAAAGCTGCTGCAGATCTTCAATAACTGCTTGACCTTAAGTCGCATTCCACAAGCATGGAGAGAAGTAATCATGATACCTCTCCTAAAATCAGGGAAATACAGTTCCAGTGCCTCCAGCTACAGACCAAATAGCCTCACTACAATATCACTAGGGACACGGCCAGAGTACCAACAGGAAAGTACTGCCATAACTATTATACAGAAATCCAGGCAATCAAAATAGCAACAGAGAAATTACTCAATACCAGCCATGGTACACAACCTGTTGTGCTATTGACAGATGCAAAATCAGTACTCGGGGTGCTCCTGTCTGGGAAATTGTCAGTACTTTTTTTGTTTTCGCACGCTCGCTTTGAACTCAAGCATGGTCCATACACACTATTTATAGTAGTGATGGACTGAATTTTGCGTGTTGGTTAGCTTTCCCTATTGACAGTGTCCCTCACCATCAGGTGAACCCACTCCGACTTCAGAGGTACTTGTAATTAATGTTCCGAAGTCAAGGACGACAGGTCAACATTTTAGTCCAGCTGTCCGGTGTAGGGGTTGAACCGCTAATCTCGGCATCAGCACACTGGATGTTTAAGAACACATGTTCCTATCCATTCGGCCATGCGGACCTGCATTGCCAGTACTATGGATGCTACTTTCTGAACTTGGCAGCCATACAGTGCATACTATCTCACTCAGAAATCATAGAGCTGATCGATTAACTAAGGAAGGTGCAATAGAACAACAACCTGATGTACCTGTTACGTACCACCAAAAGAAAAGAATGATCACGAAAACCTGCTCAAGACGACTACCACCTTATGTACAGACCAGAAAAAAATCATTATTCTGTGCCTCAGAACAGGGCACAATAGATTATGCAAACACATGTATACAAAATTCAAGATGGGTGAATCAGCCATGTGCACATGTGGATTGTGCCGCAAACAGCAGATCACATACTCCAAGAATGCCCAATATATGACATATCTTGGCTAACCTTCTGGCCTAGAAAAACAACTGTGGATGATAAACTCTGTGGACCACTATGTGAATTGAAAAAAGACAGTTAAATTCATACGAGAGATAACATTGCAGTTATAGACACAATTGAAACGAACAAAAGAAAAAGAAGATATGCCATGCAGCTTTGTTCTTGTCTTCCCATATTGTTCATTTCTGTTGCTACTTTTCTTCTCCATGAGTTTTAAGTCTTCCTCTATTTCTTCTGCCCTGTGGGTTTCCAAACTAAGATTTTCTAGTTAACTATTCTTGTGTTTTCTTAATGTATTCGACGCCAACGTCTTTTCTTCACCTCTTGGTTCCTTTGTATTTGTCTAGTTTTCTCCATGAGCTCCACATTGGTGATTTTGTCATACCATTTTATTTCTTCTATTTTGTTCAAGCACCAATTAGTGGATGTTTATAGTTTATTTGTAGTCATGTTTGTAGTTCTCCAGGTTTCTGATCATTACAGCATTACTGATTTAATGTTAGAATTAAATATTTTAAGCTTTGTATAACCTGTTTTTACTGACACTGTGTCCCTTAATGGCATGTGTTACTGAATTTCTTGACCTTTGTACCAGGTGTTTGTAAAGTCTCACTACTCACTATGTAGAACAAATTTGAAAAATAGTGCTAAAAATGCATTAAATACAATAGTTACTGCTATGGCCTAATGCTGTTTTGAGGAAGCTGGAAAGTACCAATAAAGTATTCATTATAACAGGTGTTGGAAATGTCCACCGTGGGCTTCAAGACATGACTATACACGTCTCTTCATATTGTCAAATACCTTCTGCATCGTGTCTGTTGTTATTTCTTGAATGGCAGTTATGATTGCTACTTTCAGATCCTCAATTATGTGTACATTATTTTTGTAAAAATTTCCTTAAATAAAACCCATAGATAATAATCTAATAGTGTTAGATCTAGAGAATGAGCAGGTCATATTTCATTGATGTTATGTGATTTGCAAAAATTTCTTCCAAATAACACAGTGATGCTCTAGCTGTGTGTGCAGTTGCACCATCTTGCTCTTCAATTTTACATTTATTCAGATGTTTTAAAAAAGGTTCCAGAATGTCAGTACGGTACCGATAGGCATGTATAGTGTTGTTGAAGAAAATTGGTCCAATAAAAAGTTTTCTGCTGATGGCACACCATACCCCAGTTTTCTCATCGCGTATAGCGCTTCATGAAATGTATTGGGATTAATTAAAAGTGCTTCAGATACGATTATCTTGGCTATTAATGTGTCCAGATAGATTAAACCATGCCTCATCAGAGAAGAATGTTACATTGAGAATTGACTTTCCTTAAGGACTTGCTTGCACTTTTCAGGATTCTTTGATTTCTTTGATTTTTTTTAAAGACATTTGTCTTCAGACACATCAGGCCTACCAGATCGTGGAGCATCTTTTATATTTCCCATAGCAAGAAACTTATTCAACAAATTTCTATCATGCAATGGGAAGGTTGTTTATCAGGAAATCTTGCTATTAATCTTTGAACAACCATCCGTATGTATCGCCTGCCATTTCAAAACCTTATTCAACCAAAAAAATTCTTTCTTCCGTTGATAACACCATTCTGTTTGGAGTGCAAAAAATTACTCTAGCAGACGACAGCCATTCACAGCATATTGCTTCACGGTGGACTGTGGAGCACATTTCTTGGTGACATCATGTACTTCATTTTTCAAATTTGTTCTACATACAAAGTAGAACTAGTGTGAGTTTTTTTAGTGAGACTTAACTAACACTCACTATATGTTTCAGAATTGATACCTTTACTTTACAAATACCAGATAGCTTACAGTATGTTCATTGTTGACCCTATACATCACACAGAGTGTCTTAAATATTTCTGTCTCAGTGATTACTTTAAAAAAAAGAAAAGAAAAAAAAGATGTCAATTGAAACGAGAAAAAGAGTGTTGAGGGGATACATAGAGACTGTTCTTTTGTTTGGATGTGAAACTTGGACAATGAGCAGTCAAGCTGAACAACATCTGATGGCTGCAGAAATGTGGTTTCTGAGGAAAATGCAAATAATACCATGGACAGACAGAAAAACCAATGACCAAGTACTACAGGAGACAAATGAACATCTTAAACTGATTAGAGAAATTAGACGTAGACAGTCAAAATTTTTTGGACATGTTATGAGAAGAAATGGATTGGAGAACTTGGTGACAACTGGCAAGATCGAAGGGAACAGACCAAGAGGAAGACCGAGAGGAAAATACCTGGATGGCTTGGCCACATGGCATGGATGAGACAGGAACACTGAGCTGATCCACGACTCTGGTGATCGAGTGAAATGGCGAGTCATGACCGCCCACACTTTCCGGCATGGCACATGATTGATTGATTGATTACTTAAATATAGAGTTTGAATAATAATTGTTAGTGACAGAAGGAGGCTATATAACGTCTTGAGAACCATCTTGGCATAGTGAATTAAAGTAATAACTATAACAGTGTATAATATAACAGCTGAATGGAAAGAATTGAAGTTAATAGTTCCAATACTTTTGCAAATCTTTAATTACACATTTTTTTTGTTTTTAATCATTATTATCATCATGCTGATTAGCATAGAACAAAAATAATCCTGCCAAATATGAAGAAATTCACAGAAAAGTCAGAACCTTATGTAAGGAGGCTAAAGAAACATGGCTTGAGAAAAATTGCAGAGAAATTGAAAAACAACACAACAGTAAAAATGCGAAACTAATGCACAAAAGAATTCAGGAGATTACTGATCAAAGAACACGTACATCAGCAGGCTGCCTAAAGACAAAAGATGGAAGAGTCATAATAGAAAAAGATCAGATTTTACATGTATGGTCAGATTACGTGAAAAACCTTTATGACGATAGCAGAGACGAACAATATATTGTTCAAAATAACAATGAAGGGCCAGCAATTTTGAAGATGGAGGTTCAGAATGCTCTTAATCATATGAAATCTGGCAAAACCCCCGGTCCAGACAGCGTCACAACAGAAATGATTAATGCTTTAGAAGAATATGGAATAGATAAAGTTACCAGTCTGCTTAATACAATATATGATACTGGAAACATACCTCATGAGTTATGTAATTCTGTATTTATTGCAATCCCAAAGAAATCAGGAGCCTTGGAATGTGATCAACATCGAACAATTAGTATAATGAGTCACATCACGAAGATTTTGCTAAGAATTATCATGCAAAGAGTTAGGAGGAAAATACAACCTGAAATAGGAGAAGAACAATGTGGGTTTGTAGTAGGCAAGGGTACAGTAAATGCTGTGTATATACTGAGAACCGTAATCGAACGTTCTATAGAAGTAAACAAAGATCTACACCTTTGCTTCATTGACTACACAAAGGCTTTTGATAAAGTGAGACATGTCAACATGATAAGGATGCTTGAAGATCTACAAATTGATGGGAAAGACCTTAGACTTGTAAAAAACATATATTGGAAACAACAAGCTGCCATAAGAGTTGATAATGAAGTAAGCCAATATCAGCCTATTAAGAGAGGTGTGAGACAGGGATGTGTAATGTCTCCAGATCTGTTTTCCCTGTACAGTGAAAATATTTTCAGAAATATTGAAAATATGGAAGGAATCAACATTGGGGGACGATGCATCAATAACATTAGATATGCAGATGATACAGTCTTGATTGCAGACAATGAACAGGACCTGCAAAATTTAGTAGATGCGGTTGTTACACATAGTGAACAACAAGGGTTAGAATTAAATTGTAAAAAGACACAGATTATGGTCGTCACTAAGAAGAACGAAATACCACAGTGTAATATACAAGTAAATGGGAATACTCTTCAACAAGTGAATAGGTACAATTACCTCGGAACAGTAATAACATCTGATGGGAGATGCCTTGAAGAGATTAGAACAAGAATCGCCATGGCAAAAGTAGCCTTTAGCAAGATGAAAAACATACTGACCAATAAAAAGATGTCAATTGAAACGAGAAAAAGAGTGTTGAGATGCTACATAGAACCTGTACTTTTATATGGATGTGAAGCTTGGACAATGAGCAGCCAGGCTGAAAAATATCTGATGGCTGTAGAAATGTGGTTTCTGAGGAAAATGCAAAGAATACCATGGACAGCCAGAAAGACCAATGAACAAGTCCTTCAAGAAACAAATGAAGATCGTAAACTGATCAGAGACATTAGACGTAGACAGTCACAATTTTTTGGGCATGTTATGAGAAGAAATGATTTGGAGAACTTGGTGACAACTGGTAAGATCGAGGGGAACAGACCAAGGGGAAGACCTAGAAACAAGTATCTGGATGGCTTGGCCTTGTGGCATGATCGAGACAAAAACACGGAACTGATCCACGACTCTGTTGATCGAGTGAGATGGCAGAACATGACCGCCCACGCTTACCGGCATGGCACATGATGGATGGATGGATTAGCATAGATGATATTTTTTCATACTCCCTGCTTCTTTGTGTTGTTTATGAATTCTGTTGTTGGCTAATATATTGTTGCACCATATTTAAACAATTTTTCCTGTGACATCTTTCCATCTCAACTTCAGACTTATTCTCTTCTTCTTTTGCCGTTCGTCTCCTAATGTATCACTTCTTTGTTTCCTTTATTGAGGTTGTAGCAGCGTGGCTGAGAGTTTTCTGTGTGCTTCTTGGGCTCGGAACTGTTCACTGCATATTTTACAAGAACCATTGGTTTCTAATATCACACTTCCCTCTGATCTCTTAGTGAGGTTAGGTACATTGCCAGTAGTCTTGAGTGTGGAAAAATAGGTTCCATGTGCTAGTTGTGCAGATTAACAGTCCCACAGTGGTTGATCAGAGGAAGTAAACCTTGCACAAATGCACATCAAAGTTGACACGTTGAGTTCTCTGAGTAAGAGAAATAAATAACAACATGTGGTACATTCCCATTGAAAGAGAAACAAAGAACAAGATATGGCATCTGGCTGCCAAGAGCAGACAACTCAGCTGCATTGGAATAAAAACTGCAACTATTAACAAAATGCATACAGTTTTATTGGTTACCCATTAGTAGCCATTTTGATTTTATTTATTAAAGCCCCAATCAAGCTGAAAAATTTCATTGTGAAATGGTTTGAATAATTCCTGAGATTCACAAGTTATCAACAACATTTAGTTTATATGAAGAATTTTTAAAATTTTTTTTTATTTCGCATATCATTTAAAGGACATTGCAGTCAACACCAGCGTTTTTTTTAGCTGCTGTTGATGTCTTGGCAAGTATATGAAGAATAGATGACTATATTTTCTTGTGATTGTTACTTTCAGCTATGTGATAAACAGATGACTTCACTTGGAAATTTCCGTGATCATCTTAATGGCAAAAGTCATAAATCAGTAAGTAAACAATGAACTAATACATCTCCCTCAAATGTTACTAATCGTTTTCTGAAAATACATCATGTTTTATGATTGTGTGAGATTTTTCATGTGGGTTAAATAGGCGTGTTTACTACATATTGTGGTGGCTTTGCTCACCTTGTTTGAAATCGGAGCGAGTACACTTTTGACAGGTCATATTTGAACAGATGTACAAGACAGTCAAGTTTGGCATATTTTGACTTTGAAAATGGTATATAGTTTGATGTGCATCAACTGCCAAACAACTTAAATGTTTAAAAATACAAAAACTCAAGACTTGTCGTCAAATAGAACTTAATAAAGGAAATATTGATCAAAATGACTATAAAATCATACTGCACAAGTGATGAATTTTTGTATTTGTTCACATATTCTGCTTCTCCAAAAGGAGTATATCCCCTCAACCAATTCATGCCAAGACTTTTGTAGGCTTGTTCGTGATTGGTTGGATTTTGCAGCTAAAGTTTTCTATGGGTTGGGGTCGCCAGTCTCACACCAACCCTCCTTAGTGGCAACTTATGGCATGCATGGTAGGTTACAGTGTTACTATTCATTGCCGATTACACACGAGCAGTTCACATATTAGATGCCTGATACCTGCTCGGCTTGATATCTGTCAGTCAGTCACGGTTCCAACTTCACGGCAAAGGGTTGCCCCATAATGCTTCATTCCTGTGCCAGTGTATATCACTCAAAATGCTATACCCGTGACTTGTTCTTGTCCCCTAACAGTTGGTCCTGGAAAGTGTTTAAAACAGAGTAAAAGGTACTGCTGTTGGTATGTAAAGTGTCTTAGTAAGCCAATGCACAAATAAGCTCTTCAACCACACATAAGTTGACATAAATATGCCCGTATGAAATTGACGAAACTGCAGTGAAGCTGTACAATAAAAATGAGAGGTGGCATTGGTCAGCTTTGAAAAGAACACAATCACAAAGTGTCCGAATGGACATTGTGGTTAGTCTTCATTAGTACACACACAACAGACAGACACCCACATAACATATACAAAAGTAAATTAAAACTAAACGATTTATATGTATTTGTTCGCATGGCAGAGGGTTTTTAAGTGCTTGCACTTCTTGCGGTGCACTGACAGTGGGTTAGCTGTTCAACTCCATCACTGGTCTACTTCTCATTCAGAAAGCAATGGCAAACTACTGAATGTAAAATTTCCCAGTCTCGGGAAGGTTAACCCGGTCCACAAATGCCCGCAGAAGTCAGATGTGTTGGCCGAAAGGTGCAAATATTGCAGTTTGCTGTAAACAGGCAAAACGCAACTACGTCCAAAATATATTCTGGATGAACACAGAAGAAGAAGAAGCAGCAGAAGAAGAAGAAGAAGCAGAAGAAGAAGAAGTTGTTTTTTCCCAGTAAATCAACCTGGAGTTGGGATTTATCACAAAGGCCTGCATAGGATATACAATGTTTTAAATAAAAACATACATATGCAAGTTTTATCTGTACAACTTTGATACCAAAATGAACAATCACGGAAATTAAACAGACATGGGGGTCCCATAGCAGATATTGCTGTTTGTATATATTCACATATTCTAGGCCATGACATATGAGGTTGGGTGGTCAGTTCGCTTCATCACCACCGTTCATTCCCAGACAATTCTGAAAATTATCTGCTACCCATTTTTATGTGGCTGGGTCGACCCCAGAACTGTGCTGGTTGGAAAAAGTAATCTTGTCTCTGCTGGGGATTGAACCCATACAACTGTCTTTGTAGGCAAGCACACTAATCACTACGTCACCACAGCTCCTTAAGGTAATTAAAAACCTTCACCAATTCTTTTATTTAAATAACAGGATGTCAAACATTTACCAATATTGACTTTGAAAACATTCATGTGTTGATTCACTTGCTGCTGTCATATAGCCACATGAATGCTTTCAGTAGCAGACTTGAAAATAAGAAGTGGCAAGGTTCAGTGTCAAGGGATTTAGGTGGCCAACGTCTGCCACCTTCCAGGATGAAGTAGTAACAGTCTTTTACAGGCATGCTGTACATATAGTATATCTATAAAACTCAACATACTATCTACAATACTCATAAGTATGTTATCTTTGGTGTAGTGTTGAGACCCTGCATTGTTAGATAAAGGTGGTCATATAATGCTGTAGAAATGTGGGGGGATTTACGTACTTTAGTAGGTCATTGTTTTATTAGGTGAGTTGACAATCTTTCTTCCTTGCCTTTTACATCTCATCTGAGGGTTGGTTAGTTGCATATCCTTTACAGGACGTCGCAGTCAACTATGGCATTTGTTGGCTGTTTGTGATTCCTGGGCAAGTTTACATTCAGTATTTTGCCATTGCTTTCTGAATGACTGGCACTGATACCATTGTATCAAAACTTTAAAAAAAAGGTAGTCCCATAGCAGAACCTGTCACTGGGGCGCAGAGTGTTAGGGTTCAATATATTCTAAGTAATGACATATGAAGTGGGTCGGCTGGCATTATCCGCCATCCAAGGAGGTTTCCATAATTGCAGAGCCAACAGGATCAGAGAGAAGCATAGCACCAATAGGTTCCTTAATTTGTAATAAATCCATAGTTTGTCAGCGCTGATTTATACCAGGCCTACTTGAATCAGAAATGGACACCAAAAGACTGAGTCAACATGCTTCGTGGCTGTTAGGGAATGAACAAGTTAAAGACTACTGGGGTGTGGAATCCGATATGGCAGTGGCAGAAAGGAGAATCCCATGGGAGATACTGCCATCAGGTGTGAAGTGATACGCCTTCAATTTATCATTGTGTGAGGCTACTAGTTCTATACTCACTCACCCCTCCTTCCTCGCAGTCTCTCTATATTTATGTAATTTTGGGCATGTACATTATTTTTAATTTGGAAAGACTGCTTCTTGCGCAAGCTTAGAATGCTTATCTCATGCTGGCTTCATGTTGTTATGTAAATCTTTCTAACCTGATCAAATGGATAATAGCTTGCATTAGAAAATTAGACCACTTTCCACTAAGGAAATTAATGTTAGAACTAAGTTGTGCAGTTCAATGACCTTATAGGTGCACAATTAGGTGTGATGCACTTACCTCGAAAGAGGAACAGAGATTTTTGCATGTTCTTTTTCTTTTTTGTTTACTTCTTCTCTGGAGTGTAGAAAATATCTTGTTCACTTTGTAAGAGAGAGAGAAATCACATTGCACCACAAACATCTCTCTCTTTCATTTAATTCTCTCTCACATGTGTGGATGCACGCATGCGTACACACAAACACAGCTTACCAGAACACTGAAAAATCCTTATCATCCATCACAGTAAACAAGTACCCTGTTGATCTTCCATGAATGCATCATGTTATTATTTTAGACAGTAAATTGTTGTGATGAAGATGTAAGCCACAACACTTCAGCATGTCCAGGCTGAACAAATCTAGCACACTTATGTTAACATATACATGAAATAATTTGTTTTCTCTTCTTGCATCTCTGGAAGTTTGTTGTAAACAGTTGGTCAGATGAGTCTACTCAAAATCATGTGTGCTTGTGAGCTTGTTTTTCTGCTATTGTAAAAACAAGTTACAATGAACAGTTGTTGGAATTTGCTTCTTTGCATCATGCTAGGGTCAATATGAAACACAATTGCTACATATATCACATCACTTTATATTATAAGAGATCTGCATTGTTTTCAGCTTTATGCGTACAAAATACAAAAGAAAATATTTGCGGATTTGAATGAGAGCTTATTTCTAAGACATTGCTTATTAGGATGTATGCACTATCAGAGCTCCATCTAAATTTGTGAATGTTTTGAGAACAACTTGACCTGTAAGCTGCTATCATTAAAGCAGAGAGTAAACTTACATTTGAGTATCATGTATATTTCATTGTTATTTGCTTACACTAATGTTGAGGCAAAAATATGTGCAACAATGGCTAAAATGTATGTGCCAGTACAGGCTTTCCCAGCTTGGGGGTGAGTTTCTGTGTATGTGTTTTGCAGAAAATTCAGTATAGAAATTATAATTATCTTAAGCATTTTGGTGGTATTTTAATAGAAAGTTGTGCAAAACAATTTACATTATTTTGTTTCATTTCAGACTCTGGACGCTTGGAAGGCAGGCAGTAAGTTTAAAGCCATGTAATGCACAGTGAACCAGCTAATCTGTGCTTAAATAATAAAATGAGTCTGTTTCTTCTTGTTTCTTCAATGAAAATAGCATACTTGGAGATTTGCATGAAGTAACATCACTAAATAAAGGAAATTAAACATACATATGGTATTTATACAGACAACAAAAAGTTGTTAATATAATGAGGCAAAACAAATTGAGCCATCCATTGGACCATGAGAAAGAGACATATGGAGCAGAATACAAAATCAGTATGGTGACCCCAAAAAATATGAAAAGGGGGGGTGGGGGGGGGGGGGGGGGTTACTTAAATTTAAGGAAAAAAAGGACACATATGAAAAAATAACAGTCATCTGGAGAATTTCATTAAGAGCATATGCCAGTAGGTGCAGATTGTAATATAACCTCAGAAGATCAAGAAAGAAGAAGAAGCAGCAGATTTTGCTTGACAGATTCTAGACACCAGACATTTGATTGTGTTTTCTAAACACAAATTAATAAGTTATGCCACGAGCCATATGGGTCAAAGAAAGATATGCTTGTGTTCAACCAAGCATTCTCTTTCTTCTTTAAGGGCCAATAGAAGTATTATTGCTGCAAGCTTGGATTTTTATCCATGTTAATTATCAATGTGTATAATAATCCAAGTTTGTCAAGATGCATCTTAGATAACATTACGTGTGCATATGGTTCATCAGATGACCAGTTTCCTGATTCTTCAAATCATCATAGATGGGATTTCTAAAAAGAACATTCTGCACTGAAGAGTTAATTTAGAGAAGTGGCTGAGGTCTTCACATGCAGAGATGCTCTACTCTGGTAGTATCTTACTTTGCTACATTGTGTCGTGCCAGAAGATTAGATAAGTCAGGCTAACCTTGGGAGTTTGCTCTGTTTTCAGCCATTCAGAACAAACACCCTTGAAGTTTTGCACAATAGTGTAAAGGTAGCCATTTTAAAACTGCTAAAGATTTTCAGCATTTATAACTAAAGCTTTATTAGATGTGCTCAACAGTTTCTATTACTGACATATCTTTTGGAAATCTGAGAAACTAGGTTTCAATAGTGAGATTGTGTTTGCATTTGTAGCTTTCCAAAAGAAATATCAACTGAATTGAATTATAGCCAACATGATCAGCCTGAATGACCAGCCAAGCTTTGGAACCAAGAATGATAGCAAGAATTAGTGCAGGGAGAATTGGTTGTGCACCTATATTTAAGAAAATATAAATCTAAGAGCTTGTTTTTTATCTTGTCAGACTAAAAACAAGCTACTAGAGTTGATATTATACCTGAACAATATTATTTATTGTTTATTACCTCACTAAGTGAGAATAAACTTAAGCAGATTATATTAAATGCAAGACATAGAGGATTGCTGATGAAGTAAAAGACGTCTTAGTTTCTGCTTTGTCATTTCTAAAAGTTCATAACTTTAACTAGATTACTTTGCACTGAACAAGTTCAGAAGATTCACCATCTGTGTCATATCATTTGAGACACTGCTCCTTGTGAAGCTAAAATAAGATCTATGATTGCAGCCACCATGAAAGCCATCTGGGGAAAAACATTTCTGACATCAAAGACATTAGTATTGCATTTTGAGGGAAAGATCAATTGCTACACATTTAGCTTGTGTCACTGTATGGCTCTGAAACATGGACTGGAGCCAAAAAATATAAATAGTTGGAGCCTTTTCAAATATGGTGTCTTCTCAGGATACAGTGAGCGAGCCAGACAGAAGAAAGATAAGTGAACAGATTCTAACATTTGTTGGAGAAATAGAAACTATTGACAAATATACAACAAAGTAGAATGTCTTAACCTAGTGACAATATGAAACATAGAAGTCTACTATTAAAAATACTAGATGACGAAATCCAGGGGAAAAAGATGTTCAAGAAATAGCTATATCGCAAAGACTTACAAAGACATCCTGTTTGCGGATGACCAAGCACTAATAGCAAAATCAGAAGCTGAGTTACAAGACCACACGAATAGTCTAAACGAAATGTTTAGGGAACATAACATGAAAATTAGCACAAGTAAAACAGAAGTATTGACTATAACTAAAGAAGAAAAAGCAACAATGATTCACCTAAACGAACATCCCTTGCAACAAGTAAAGAGTTTCAAGTACCTAGGAAGTATAATATCATCAAATGGCAAATCAGAAGACGAGATCGAAAATAGATGCAATAAGGCAAACCAACTCATTGGACAAATGGCACCAATATTAAAGAACAAACATGTATCAATAACTACTAAGAAGGCACTTTACAACACATTCTTCCTACCAACTCTATGTTACCAATGCCAAATCTGGACAATGGCAGAAAAAGAGAAATGAAAAATCACAACAGAAATGAGATTCCTGAGAAGAATGCTCAATGTATCAAGAAGAGATAAGATCAGAAATGAAGAAATTAGGACTAAAGTGGGGATTATAGCTGCACTAGATTTTATTAGAAGGCAGCAAGTCAAATGGTTTGGCCATGCAAGTAGGTTACCAACTAACAGTATATCACAACAAGTAATGATGTACAGACCATAGGGAAGCAGAGGAAGAGGCCGACCACGTAAACGATGGACGCAGGGAATAACAGAATCCATGGGAATATCGATACATGAAGCCCATAAGCGGGCACTCTCCTGCAGTTTATACTTCACCTCAACACTGCAAGGTGCAAGAGGAACATCATGAGATGAGATGAGATGAGAGTGGATAGTGAACTGACATGATCAGATAATTACAGAGAAGTGAGTGCAGTGGGGTGGCATGATCAGATAACTTCAGATAGTTACAGAGAAGAGAGGACAGTGGACTGACATGATCAGATAGTTACAGAGAAAAGAGGACAGTGGACTGACATGATCAGATAATTTTAGATGCCAGTTTTTGGACTAACCTGATGATGAGGTTTCCTGATAGCATATTTTATCATAATACAAAACGTTTTCCCGTAGTAAATTTGAATAACGAAGACACAAACAATATATTGCATGATTTATTGCCTGAGATATTTACAGAAGCCAATTTTGTGCAAACAAACATGATAGTCGTGGTAGACAATAATTACTCTGTGGACACATGTGTTGTATATTGCAGCTTGAAGGATTTTTCTAATTACTTTAGTGTATGTTGTGTGATTTATCATAACACATTGAAGTGTATTATCTGATAAGAAGTTTTAGTCTTTGAAACCTTAATAACACCTGTGTGATACGAAGGTCCTGTAAGGGAAGCAAAGAATAGTCACACTGTAAGCTACCATGCATGTGGCAAGAGGCCACTAAGGAGAGTTAATGGGAGACTGGTGACCTCATCCAATCATGAACAAGTCTACAAAGGACTTGGCTGAGATCCTATGCTCCACTTGGAAATGAAAGGTGGAAGAAGAGGAGAAATCTTTCGTAGAAGTTGGTGAATATGAAGCTTTATACATTTGATATTTTAAATAGATTTAATACAGTTATGGTAATTTATGTTTAGGAAATAGACATGATCATTTTTTTTCCTTTCCTTTCTGCAGAGAAGCTCCCAAAGGGAAAGAAAAAGGCATCAAAACCATTTTCTGAACTTGGACAAGAGTCTGCATGTTTGGAAAGTGTTGAAGGCGAACTGGAACCTATTTTAGGTATGCTTAATAAAGAGGATTGCATTCTAGCTCTTTGTGTAGCCACAAAAACGTTGTCTTTTATTGTAGCAACAAAGGTTTTTTTTAACCATATTTGAAGAAATTACAGGGCCAACTTATGCCTGTTGCAGAATTTTTTGAGCACACAATGCATACAAAACACAATTTTAATAACCATGCACATTAAAGTAACGGACATGTAAGGCTTGCTAGATTTCCGTACTGATAATAAAACATCTGCTCAGTGACATTGTCTTCTTTTTCCCCTTATACCCCATTGGAGAATCGACCCTCAATCATCTCACTCCAACCTATATATCTTTTGCTATCTTACGCAGCTTTGTCCATGCCCACGTTATTCACCTGTCTCTAATTCTCTTCTTCATGTGTGTTTTGGGTCTCTCTCTGGGTCATTTATTCTGTTGATACCTGACATTTTCAATAATGGATTTGGTTACTGGTTAACAGAAATGATATAACACCTGAGACACGCCCATAATTTGATCCATCTCAACATCATCAAAATGTATGGTTGACTACCTCCATCACAATCTGATATACGCCTAAAATGCATTTGGCATGTAGCACAAGTTCCACTTTGCATTCTGTGTTGCTTTAATTGGTGAAGTTTTGTCTCTTTGCATGCTGTATCATTACATACGAGGGTAAGTTAATAAGTCAGTCACAAATGGCTGTAGAAAAATAACTAAATATGATAACAACTTGAAACAGTTTATTTTTATACATACATTGTCCCTTTATTTCTCAACATCATTTCCACCAATATTGATGCACTTATCCCATCGTTTTATCAGTCCTCCCAAACCGGCTGCATAGAACTGTGTGCTTTGTTTTCATTTACTGGCCATGCTACAGAACTGTGTGACTTACTTATTGACTCACCCTTGTAACTTTTTCTACCCAGCTATGCACCGCTTTGTGGGACAAATATTTGTCAGCATAAACACTGAAAACCCACCTTGGTGGGAGACATTTCGCGAATGACGCTGATGTTGAATGTAAAGTGAAAATGTGGTTTAGAAAACAGAGCATGCAGTTCTATGCAGCCGGTTTGGGAGGACATAAAACGATGGGATAAGTGCATCAATGTTGATGGAAATTATGTTGAGAAATAGAGACAATGTATGTATAAAAATAAACTGGTTTCAAGTTATCATATTTAGTTATTTTCTACAGCCATTTGTGACTTACTTATTAACTTACCCTCGTAGAAGTCTTTCCTTGATTGCTTGCACTGTTGAAACTTTGTCCATTTTAATATTGCCCAATGAAGATCCTGTTAGCGAGTTAACCATAAAGTAGTTATCTGTACATTAGCCACACTTGTAAAGGCACCAAAGCATACTATAATGTGAACAGGGGTCTTCCAAGTTTTTTGTCCTTGTCTGAGATGGCTAGATGTCTGATCCAGTACCCCAATATCAGGAGGGAATATTACATCAATTTTGTTACTTTTTGTGAACGCCCAAACAGTCAACATGGTGAGACGAACCCGGGCTGCTTAAACCAGAGACAGACAGCGTAACTTCTTATCTACTCTGCTGCCCTGTCATTAGTATGATCATTTACAAACCAAACAATATCTATAATTGATCTGCATTGCCTTCTTCCATAACTTAGAAGACTGGTGAGGCACCATCTTGCGCTGAGCTTATGTATGATTTATTTCCACTTGTTAGTGCCTTAGGATTACCTTTATATGTTTATCGATTGTGTGAAACATGAATTGACGGATTAAACCCCTTGCTATTGTTCAGGCCTGTCCTACATCACGGAGTACCACAGCGTCATGGGTATAGTCTGTATCTGCAACCTATGTGTTGCAAAGTTTGATCCCAACATTGTTGTCTCCCATACAACTGGCTGTAAACACAGGCTGCGCTATATGGTAAGAAACTACCACTTTTATTTAACCTTTAGTTGGTTTGAAATTTGTGGATGTTGCAACACCCAGTCATCAGTACACTTTTTCTGGAATGTCTCACATTTCCTGTAGACCAGGGGTGGCCAACCTCTTCAGCAGGCGGGCCAAATTTCAGAAATAATATTTCCTGCCAGGCCGCGCACCTAAATTTGTTGTTGTTGTTGTTGTTAATTAAAGCAAACTAGCCACTTTAGTAATTTTTTCTAAATTGTTTTTTAATGATATAACCTGCATAGTTGGATAGCTCTTGAAAAAACAAATCCAACGATACCTTATTCAAGTCTGTAGGTCAATTTTAAGCCGAGATATTAATGTTTGTGTGTAAGTTTATAATTTACAAGGAAGATATAAAGAAAACGGTTTTGACCTTTCCACTTTTTGTGACCCTACCTACACACTCACACAACTATTGGTTGCACTGTCGTCAAAGAGATTAACACAGCGCTGTCAAACACAAGGGCCTATAACTGCCAGTTTATATATATATACCCAGACACTCAAGACGTATACATCACGCCATGCCGTGATGACGTCAGACCGCGCACAGACTGCACGCGGCGAGACTTGTCAGCCAGCGTAGATTGCCATAGATAGATGCATTTTGACAAAAGATGTTCCGTTGGAAAGATTAAAAATTATCAATGATCCTGCCCATGCAGAGTGATGAAAATTTATACACAAATACTAAATTTGACGTTGAATGCAATCATGCATTCATTGGCATTCAAATCGCTGTGAATATTCCATAACAATATTAAACAGTCATCGCTGACAAGGAAACGGCTATTTTCGGCCATTGAAATATCACATCAGAGCATGCAATTTTCATCATTTTCGTTTGGGATGAGCCTCCCGACTTTAATAGTCGAAAATGACAAGATTTACATAAAAATGGACGATACATCTAATAACACATACTAGAACAAACAAATACATCTACATAAAACGTGATTTGTGGATCTACTTACGTCTGAAAAGGTCACTTTGTATCTCTGTGTGAGAAACGAATTTCAGAAACATGAGATGTACACACGTAAACCGAGGAGGGAAAAACTATATAAAGTAATTGGTCTCTTTTTTAACGCGAACTTGAAATAATCGGGGAATTTAACATAACGAGTACTCTATATATCCTTTAAATGGAGACACCATAACAAAAAACGAAAATTAACAGAAATAATCTCCGGTAAAGTACAGCAAATCGGAAAGAAAGTACCTAAAGTAAACAAGCAAGCGTGCTACAGCTTCGACTACATCGTCGCTTCCCAGTAGGTGAGATCGTGGTCAAACGCTTGTCTGGTTTAATGTAAAATAAAAAACGAAATATGTATATATTTTTTTTTTTAAAGAAAATAAAACATAACTGAGAATCAAACATATTTATTAGACAATTTAAAAATATTTAAAAGTGAGACATCTGACTTTGTTTTGCAGAACTAAGTGCATTAAACTTTATCTCGACTGATGTTGTCGCTACACGCAAACAGTTTTCCAAATAAACATCAGTAATTCGTGTTCTCACTTGCGATTTGATGTGCTTCATGTGACTAAAAATCTGTTCACACGCATTAGTGTTTCCAAATGGCGAAACCATCGGCGGAGCATGTTTGTAAAACGCAGGATATTTATCCTTGTCCAAATATGTTTTATAGAACTCTCCCAAACCAACTTGATGGAATTTCTCCTTTATCACAACACATTTCACAATGTTCCGTTTATAATCTTTCTGGTAACAAATTCACGTCTACCGCAAATGGTGTTGCAAATGCACAAAAAAGCGCACAATGTTTTTTTTAAAATCCTGAAATCGGTTTTCAAATTCAAGATTTAAGTCAGATATCAAAGAAGCGTATTTATCCGCCGCCTCCCGTGTGATGTCTGGTTGCAGTGGCAATGTAGGAAAGTGAGTAAAGTTTTTTGTCCTCAACTGTTTGTTCCCAAAGACCAAAGTTTCATTTGAAATGCAGAAAAATGATCATACATCTTATTAATTAATTGATCTTTCCCTTGTAGACGAGTATTAATGTTATTTGGGTGGCTAGTTATATCGACCAGAAACGCAAAGTCGCAAACCCACTCTTTGTCTTCAAACTCTGGGATACTTTTTGACTTGCTTGCAAAGAATGATTGTATTTCTTGCTGCAAATCAAACACTTTTCAACAATTTGTCACGGGTCAGCCATCTTATTTCTGCATAAAATGTAATGCCATAATCTGAGTACAAAGACTAGCAATTCTTGGAACTGACGGTGATTCAACCCGTTCGACTTGATGAAGATAACTATTTTGATTACCACTTTCATGATATGATCCATTTTGAGGGACTTCAAACATAATTTCTCCTGATGAATAATGCAATGCAAAATTTAGCATTGAAGTATTACCGACTTTGGAGGCCTCATTTTCAATCAGTTTTACTAAGCATTCGTGTTTCCCAACCATTGCTGGATCACCATCCGTTGTTAAGCCCGATAAGTTGTTAAGTTGTAAGAGATTCAATGTTGATGTAACTGCCTCTAACAAATCTCGTCACTTAGTAGTGTCCTTAAGTGGATATATCACTTGTTCCTGCAGCGAGGCACCGTCGTCATATGGAGGTGACAGGTTCGATCCCGGTTGGTAACTATAGCTTTCAAATTTTATGTTGTCTAGTGCGTCTTCTAGTCTCTACTTCCTCCTTCTCCTTCTGTGAGCGCCAAATAATACTATGTGTGTTTATTTATGTAATTGTCTTAGTGGCCTCAATGGTTCCCCCCATTGATTTCTTATTTTTTCGTGTACAGCATTAGAACCGACCAATCATTTCTCTTCTTTAAATTTTTGTTCATATATACTTGACAACAGCATTACGGTCAGATGTGTTTGTGTGTTTGTTATTTGACCTATGCTGGTTTAATATAAATTATGAGACCTATGGTGCTATCTCAATGGTTTGATACAAATTCTGTCCATATTCCATAGTTGTTAGGTTCATGTGTATGGTAGGCATGACCAATGAAGACACTTTTTTTGGAGTGTCTAGTTGGTTGTGCGTCGAAGTACACTTGTTCCTGCAGCGAGGCGCCGTTGTCATTTGGAGGCAACAGGTTCGATCCTGGTTGGTAACTAAAGCTTTCAAATTTTATGTTGTCTAGTGCGTCTTCTAGTCTCTACTTCCTTCTTCTCCTTCTGTGAGCGCCAAATAATACTATGTGTGTTTATTTATGTAATTGTCTTAAGTGGTTATGGTGCCGCTAATTCTTCTGTCTTTTTAAAATGGACATCAACACCCCTGATACAAATTGCCAGTTGGGCAGTATCTACCATATCCGTGCTTTCATCCAATGCTAGAGCATAAAATATAAACTCGGATGCTCGACTTTTCAAATTATCTTCAGTATGTTTTCCAATGTTGTCCAAACGCCTAGTAATAGTCTGATGAGACAGATTTATGTTTTGAGATATCCTCCTTCTTTTCTGAACACAGAATTTCAACGATGCTCTCCAAACAGTCCTTAACCATTTCACCATCTGAATATGGCTTCGATTTTTTTTGTTGCTAGTATCATGGCTACTGCATAACTAGCTTTTACATAGCATGTTAATATACCTAGTAAATATCTTTTGTTGTGCAGAAATTTTTTTTAAATTCATTTACTTGGTCTTGTCGAAATTGCCCTTTGTACTTATCAAACTTATTTGCATGTTTAGTCTTGTTGTGCCGTTTGATGTTATACTCTTTCAAAACAGGAACAGATTCGTTGCATATCATTTAAATTACATAAAACATTTCAGGGTTTACTTACCTTTAGAATCGATATGGTAGACAGGATACTTGGTTAAAGTAGTTTGAACTCTTATTATAAATATGATAAATAAGTATTTTAACGTCAATCGCAAAATTTCTTCGGGCGCAGTGGCGATGATAGAACAAAACTACAGAATAACACAGAACTTTGTCAAGCTGGACTGAAAGTAGTTATGAGTGTGAGCCTGATAGCGTTGCGAGCTTCCCAAAGACGCCGAAGACCACAGAACATTTATATCAGAAGCTGAAGTCTCATATTAAATTTTATCAACGCCTATCGTCAGACAAAAAAACTAAGTAACCTTGAATGTCAAATAGCGGGATATTTGAAATAACTAAAATTTATTTAGTTTCCCGAAAATGCGGGATATTTAAAATAGCTCAAAACCAATTAATTGTTTTCCAAAAATGCGAGATTTTTCAAATTTCTCTTAGCTATAATATAAAAATATATGATACGAACGACTCATGATGTAATGTTCTTTTGGTGATATGTACAATAAAGTTAACATTTATGTTCATTTGACCTAGCTCCGCGGGCCGCAACATGACTCGCGTCGGGCCTCGTGTTGGCCACCCTGTAGACCATCCTGAAATGAGGATAATGCCACATAATTGCTGCAGCCATGTTTGAAAGCTTGAATTTAGAAAGATGCTGCATTTGGGGTGTGAATTGTCATGTCTTCTGATACTCTGCATCACAAGGGGGGGGGGGGGGGGGGGGGGGGTGATTTTTCTTCATCACCTTTTTTTCCCAGACAATTCCCCCAAAATTCTGTAAATTATCTGGTACCCATTTTTGTGAAGATGGGTTGATACAAGGAGCGACTGGCCGAGTGGCTAAAATGCCGGATTCTCCTTTGGGAGACCCGGGTTCGAATCCTCGATAAGGCGTGGAGTTTTTTCTGTCGGGGGAAAAGAGAAAACTCTGACCTGCACAGTTCACGGCGACTGCACTAGCCAGGTAGCCTTAATTCCTCAGGCTCAAGACCCCCCTCCCATACACAGCAAAGTACTTATTTTTTATGTTTGTCCATCAAGAATGATGATGACCATTCATTTCATCCAGTGGGGTTGAAGGTGTGGAGCCGTGAGTTCTAAGATGACTGATAAGGCCTATTTTGGCTCGAAATGTTCTTTGACAAATAGAAATTTTCTTTATATGTCAACCGCAGTTAGGGTACCCACCAACCGCTGCTAGCTGGTTAGGTAGTGATGGAGCAGACAATGTTTAGGGCACCTTTTCTAGCCCCTTCCTCATGCTATGGAGGTGAGCAGTGTGTTCCTATAGAGGGCTGCTCAGTCGCTCAGGGGGCTGCCGAATCCCACTGCTGCTCCGGTCAGTAGAAGACGACCATATGGCCTGAGCCGCCTGTGTGCAGGTCTGCGACTACGGCTGCCAGCGTACCCACGCCTGCCGCTCGCCCATCGCCACAGGGCTTGAAGGTGATATATGACGTTGGATGAAGAATGACTTGCGCGATGACTTGGATTAAAGTGAGGAAGAGTTGCACAATTCGTCGACCTCACTCTCTCGCCTGAGTCCATCTGAGTCCAGTGGCAAGACAAGTCGAGACGACTGGAGACGAATACAGGTGCAGTGGATGACCAGGGCGCTCTACGTGCCTTGCCGTGCTCATTACGTTCCAGAACGCTTTGCAGGTAAACGCCGTCTTGCCCGTTGAATCAGGAATGATTTCTTCCGCGCAGTCTGCCAAATCCTGTCTTCACATGCTGGGTAGGCATACCCTAGTTTACCTCTTGGTGTGACACCAAATCAGATACCCATGCCTGGTTTAGCCAACCTCTCACAGTTGTTGCCCGGGGGGTGGCCGCTGTTGCATGCTGACAGCTACTAGGAGCCACAGGCACGAGCTGGGTGTCAGGCTTGGACCAGTGGGGGATGGGTCCTGAAAAGGACATGAGAGTCATCCTTACCAAAGGTGCTACCAATGCCTGACACCCCGTACCCCCCAAGCAGCAAAGTACTATATTGGCAGTAAATGACAGTTGTTTTTTTTTTATTCTGATTGTGAAAATTAATCCTCCCACTGCTGGGGGTTGAACCTGGTCCACTATGCAGACAAGACAACTAACCTCTATACCAGTATGGCTGCACCTAAATAAAGGACATTCATCATCATCATCATTTACCCTGCCAGCTGAATTTGGTGTTTTGGATCAACTCTGTTGATGATATTCCTTCATGCCACCATCTCAGTTATCCAGCATCATTTCTCTTGGTCTGCCTCTTTTCCCATTGATCTTTCCAGTTGTCACAATGTTCTCCAATACCGCTCTTTTCATCACATGGCCTCAGAAAACTATTTGACTCTTTCTTATTGTTGTATATAATGTTCTAGTTTCATTAGCCTCTTTCAGGTTGTTGTTAGTTATTCTGGCAGTTCAAACAAAAATAAAGGACGATTTTAAAATCCAGTAAATTAAGCAGAATAACAACCTGATTCTTGTTCTGTTCTATAAGACCCCATGTTTTATACGTAAGGGTGCCGTGATGGATGTGTCAAGCTATTCCACTTTGACGTAGCTAAGCAAATATATAAATGAATGTGGCAGTGCTATAGCTTATCATCCACTTTGTAATGTTATTAGTCTAGGATTTCTCTCTTTTCCCCTGTCTCTATCTACCTGTCTGTCACTCTCTCTACATTCCTTCTTGCCTCTCTCCCTCCTCCTGCTTACTGTCCCCATGTTACCAATTCCACATAAAGCTTGTGACAAGGAGTCATGGTAAGTTACACGAACAGCACAGGCAATCTTTATACATTCATAGATAACTAGGTTACTAACTGTAAACAAATAATTCTCTTGCAGATAATAGTAATGATACATAATAGTTTTTTTATTTACATATGTTTCAGAGGGAGGAAAAGCCATCTCTTTATTTGCATCTGAAAAGGTTTGGCGGCAAGAAGTCGCAGCTGACAATATATGTTAGAGATCGCTGTGTTGGAGTTGAGAGGGAGGATGGCCGTGGAATCCCAACCATCAAGGTAGTCTATGTTACGGTATTTCTTCTTCTTTTGTGTTCATCCTGAGTTTTTATAGACGTAATTGCGGTGTGATTTGTTATGCATCCTTGGGCCAAAACCCTTAGGCCAACACATCCGACTTTTGCACGTATTTTTTAAACCAGGTTAGCATTCCTGGGGGACTCTCACTTTTGTGGTGCCGTCCACAGTCCAGCTGGTCAAGTTAGAATGGTCAAAGGCTTCACAGTCTGCCCTCAAGGGAAGGCAGGGACAGTCCATGGACATTTTCAGCCATCCAAGAAGGCTTCCATAATTGCAGGGCTGACACATAGCGCTCTGGTGCTGGGCTCACCCAATGAATCACCCTGTCCTGCACATGGCTGCTTTAATTCCTCACGTCCATGTATTGGGCATTTCGTTCGCCATGAGCCGATCCCCTCACAAACCAGGAACGGTCAGTCTGCAGATGACTTCCACTCAGCAAGCTTTCGGTTCAGACATGTACGGACGCTGTACCCGAAAGACTAGATTGTCAGAGCTGTCCCAGCTGGAAGACAAGATAGTCAGAGCTGTTCCGGGCACGAGGGACATTTCACTCTGACATTTTTGCGTTGTGCCAATTTATTTGCAACCTTTAGGTCAACACATCCGACTTTTGTGGGCATCTTTTAATCAGGTTGGCCTTCCTGGAGGTTTCGAGGGACATTCTGTTGTGGTGTCGTCCACATCTCAGCTGGTCAAGTTAGAATGGCCAAAGACATCATGGTCAACCCTCAAGGGAAGGCAGGGACAGACCATGGACATTCTCTGCCATCCAAGGAGGTTTCCATATTTGCAGAGCCGGTACATAGCGCTCTGGGACTAGGCTCACCCAAGGAATCACCATGTCCTGCTCTTGGCTGCTTTAATTCCTCATTTCCATGTATTGGGTGTTTCGTTCGCCACAGGTTGCTCCCCACGCAAAACCAGGAATGGTCAGTCTGCAGACGACATCCACTCAGCAAGCTTTTGCTTCGGACTTCCATGTAATGGATTCGCTAGCCAAGCTTTCCATTTCATGTTAATGAGATGTTTTTCCACCTTAGTTTGTAGGCGACCTCCGCACAGTAAGCTATCGCTTTGAACCTCCATGTAATGGACTCGCTAGCCAAGTGTTCCATTTCGTGTTAATGAGGCGATTTTCCTCCTTTGACTATGCTCACTCAATGAGCTCTAGTACAGACTTGCATCATAACCATTGCGTGTGATTGGGTCGCTTTTAGATGATAGAGATGGGATGGGGCTGAAGGGAATGGCTGCTGTTTCTGGAGCGGTCTCGGCTGGCAAAGATTAGTTTCATCTTTGTGCCAGGGCATGCGGGTGTACAAAGGAATGAGCAGGCTGACAGGCGTGCAGGTAGGGCTACTGTGGAAGACGGATGAGCCATGGACCAGGCAGACATTCTGAATGCTCTACGAGAAGTAAGTCATTTACGAGAACCAAGCAATGACTGGGAATTTACAACCATGGCCAGGCTGCAAGAACAGCAAGCTAAAAGAGGCATGGCCAAACAAGAACACTACGCAGGGAGCCAAAGAAGAGTAGTAAACCAACACAGAACTGGTGTCGTGAGCCACGACACGCTGTGGGATTTACTGAGGAGGGGATCCGAGCACTTATGGACTGAATGGTTCGATGTGCAGTGAGGATGATCTGTCGACTAACTAACTAACTAACTAGCTGGGTCACTTTTTCACATTTGGTAATGCTCACGGGGTAGGCTACATGTGCTGCCGGTTCAGCACCTTGCCTCCATGCAGCAGAGAGTGAGTAATGGCCAGGCCCTCTCATCCGGGATCCCTCATATTCCTCGACTGAGAGCCATAGAACACTATCTGGACCAAGCATGTAGCAGGCTCAGCATATCTCACCCCCCCCCCCCCCCCCCATTTCCCCTTTAGCAGTGGGTGAGTATCGGCCCAGCCCTCACATCCGGGAGATATTGACTTTGAGGCGTTCAGTCATATCCATCAGCTGAGAGCCTTAGAGATGTGTCTGGACCAAGAATTAGTGGCGTCGTGCGCCTGATTCGGACTTTGACTACTTATCCTCAGTCTACCTGCAAGGCAGCAGGTTGTGTCTCTCTTGGTCTGGTCCCTATACCAAGACCTGTCCGACATGTAGTTGTGCTTCCGTCTGCATAGCTCTTGGAGTCATTGGGACACGCGAGCCCCTCTAATATGGCAAGGTGGATACACGTCAGAGGGGTGTTACGATATTTGCCCTCTGATTATACATTGTTCATGTGACACCTGACTTAGTGTTATATTTCTCGTTATTCCTTAAGTTGGCATCTGTTGAGAATGAAATAATGAAACCTATGGGGAAAACATGACCAACACTGGCCTATATATAGCTGGTCATCTTATAGTTGAAGTAAAGTCTTTCAGTGTGAGTCTCTATAGTGAAATGGTTGCCCCACCTGTCTCACATACCAAAGGTTGTGGGTTTGATTTCAGACTCCATCATTCGGTTTGTGAGTGGAGTTGTCACTGGAGCTATGGAGTTTGTGCTTTGTGCGGCACTTTGAACAGGCCGCCCTGCAGAGACTGAACCATATCGGATAAAACCTGGTGCAATAAAGTCGATCATCTTGTCGTTTGAACAGTGTTTCGAATGATTTACGTCCAATCATGCCTACATATTGCCTGCAACAATTGCTGTCCATTAATTTCTATTCTGTGCTGTCTTTTTACCTCGCATTTCTCATCTCTTTGCTTTATGCTTCAGCTTCTTTTCTCCAGGGTCATGTGTTTCTAAACTTTAGCCGGTTGTGTACCTTTTTAAATGTACATTTATGATACTTTAAATTTGAATTAATTTTGTGGCTTAGTACACAGCATTTTTCTCCATAATTTTGCACCATTTGTTATCATAACAAGTAGATCTGTTAACATCTTGTCATCCTTTATGAACAAAGCAATAGTTCTCTCACTCCCATGTGACAATATTACATTTATAATTCATTAAAGCATGGACTGTATTCTCTTACATTTTTGTTCAGATATACAATCCTGAGATAATTGACGATGATGATTCGTTGAACCCGGATGAATATGAGAATAGGCGGTTGATAAATCAAGCAAAAAGAAGTGCAACTGTTGAGGAAAAGGATCTGGAATCTGTTGACTTTCAGGACTGGGTCACTAGAGGTTAGTCATGAATACAAGCTGAATAGTTTTCTTATTGCCGGGGAGGTTCTGCAGTTTTATTTATCCACAACTACCATTTCCATGTTCCACTTTGGGTCATTTTCTGTCTCACCCTATCAACCTAACCAGGATGTTCTCGGTATGTCATCCTCAGAATCTGACACCCACAATTGTGTCAGTTAAGTGTGCTCTGGTCCCACTTATATTATATTGTGGCATTTTTTTAAATAGGCCCCATGTAGCACTTTTTAATCTCATCTCATCATGTTCCTCTTGTACCTTGCGGTGTTGAGGTGAAGTATAAACAGCGGGAGAGTGCCCACTTATGGGCTTCATGTATCGATATTTCCATGGACTCTGTTATTCCCTGCTTCCATTGTTTACGTGGTCGGCCTCTTCCTCTGTTTCCCTCTGGTCTATACATCGTTGCTTGTTGTGGTATACTGTTAGTTGGTAACCTACTTGCATGGCCAAACCATTTGACTTGCTGCCTTCTCATAAATTCTAGTGCAGCTATAACCCCCACTTTAGTCCTGATTTCTTCATTTCTGATCTCATCTCTTCTTGATACATTGAGTATTCTTCTCAGGAATCTCATTTCTGTTTATGTTCTTCTTCTTCTTTCGTTCGCTTGAAATATGTCTATATCTGCAATGTCGTCTCTTGCATGAATTGAACTGTTTTTTTTTTCAGTTCACACAGTGGTCCATAGAGTTTATCTTCCACTGTCGTCTCTCTAGGCCAGAAGGTTTGCCTAGATATGTTATATTTTGGGCAGTCTTGGAGTATGTGCTCTGCTGTCTGCGATGCCAATCCACATGTGCACATGGCTGTTTCACCAATCTTGAATTTTGTATACATGTGGTTGCGTAATCTATTGTGTCCTGTTCTGAGGCGCAGAATAATGACTTGTTCTGGTCTGTCCATAATGTGGTAGTCATCTTGAGCAGGTTTTGGTGGCTTTCTGACTGATTTGATCATTCTTTTCTTTTGGTGGTATGTAACGGGCACATCAGGCTGTTCCTCTTTGGCTCCTTCCTTAGCCAATTGATCAGCTCTGTCGTTTCCGGGTACTCCACAGTGGGATGGTATCCACTGTATGGTGACTTTATGCTGACTGCTAAGTTCAGAAAGTAGTGTCCTTAGTACTGGCAATTTCCCAGAGAGGAGCGCCTCGAGTACTGATTTTGCATCTGTTAGTAGCACCACAGGTTGTGTACCATTGCTGTTATTTAGTAATTTCTCTGTTGCTATCTTGATTGCCTCAATTTCGGCATCATAGTTATGGCAGTACTTTCCTGTCGGTACTCTGGCTGTGTCCCTAGTATTATTTGGGTATTCTATGTACACTCCCGCTCCTCCATTTCGAACAGCATTTTGTGCTGACCCATCTGTGTAGACTCGGATCCAGAGGTCCTGTGGGTATTCTTCATCAAGGAAGCTGAGAGTGGCTGTTCTGCGCTGCACACTGTTCTGTTCTTCCTTGTCAAATATTCCTCTCACTTTTGTCTGGATTTGTAACGATAGTCTATGCTCATCTTTCCATGGAGTTCGCTCTGGAATAGTTGTTAGGGGGATACCAACTGTGGGCAGATCAGTGGTTTCTCTGCAGAGTCGTTTGGCCTGGTGGATAAAACTACTTCTTTTCAACCGCCCCATAGCTAGGTTTTCAAATCTGTTCTTCATAGGGTGGCCTGGCAAGCTGAGGAACTTTTCTGCTTGTATTAGCGTTTTCGTATCTCTGCGCTCACTCAGTGCCTGTGTCCTCCCCATCTTCTCCATTTCCACTATAGGGGTTGATCTCATCCCTCCTGTGGTGACTCTAAGTGCTTGATTTTGCACCTTGTCCAGCTCTTGTAGTGTGGTATTTGATGCTGAACACCACGCAGTTGACCCATATTCCAGGTGTGGTCGTATGCTCTGTTGGTAAACTTTGCTAAGTATTTTCGTACTGGCTCCCCATGTGGTTCCACTTAGCTTTCTCAGGATGGCTATTTTCCTTCTGGCTTTTGCTACTGCTTTGTTGATGTGCTTTCTCCATGTCAGCTTGCCATCAAATGTTACTCCAAGGTATGTTGGTTCTTTATCTTCTCTTAGGGGTGTTCCATTTATCTGGATGATCCCTGCCTTTTGTTTTGGAGAGAGGGTAAATAGGGTGGTGCTGCACTTGTCAGTGTTTATGCTGACACACCATCTATTTGCCCATGCAGCAAATGTATCTACAGCTCTTTGTAGCAATCTGGTGGCCACTGATGCATATTCATTTGTGCTCCATAGAACCAGGTCATCGGCGTACATTGCCGCTTTAATTCCATGCGGTAGGTGAGCAACAAGATCATTGATGAAGATTAGAAAAAGTGTGGGGGACAAGACTCCGCCCTGGGGGACACCGTGACGCAGTAGTACTTTCTTGCTCTTGAGTCCGTCTATCTGTACTCGGGCTCTTCTGTTGTGCAAGTATGCTTTCACCCATTTGTACATTCTTCCATTGACTTTGCAGTTTCTCAGTTTCTTCATCAGACCTTCTTTCCAGACTTTGTCAAAGGCTTTCTTCAGATCTATCCATGCCGCAAGCACCAGCTTCTTCTCTTGGAATGCATCCTCAATTTCTTGCGAGAGGTAGGTTGTCTGGTCTTCCGTAGAGTAGCACTGCCTAAAGCCAGCCTGCTGTGGCACAAGGATGTTTTTACTTTTAATGTATCACTGCAGTCTGTGATTGATGATGCGCTCGGGTGTTTGACAGCTGGTGAGGCTAATTGGTCTGTAGCTAGAGGCAATGGAACCATCTTTCCCTGATTTTAGGAGGGGTATCATGATTGCTTCTCTCCAGGCTTGTGGAACACTGCCTAAGGTCCAGCTGTTATTGAAGATCTGCAACAGCTTTGTTTTGGCCTCTGTTCCTAGGTTCCTGATCATTTCATTGAAGATACCATCAGCTCCTGGTGACTTTCTCATTTTCAGTTTTGATATGGCTATCTCCAGTTCGCTGATTGTGATGGGTGCCTCCAGAACCTCATGTACTATTTCCTTCTGTCCTGTATGTTGTCGTTTCTCTCGAATCTCTTGTTGTTTCTCTGGACTAATTTTGATATTGCTATCTTGTGTGAACGAGTCCGCAAAATGGTCAGCTGCTTGCTTTCTTGTTAAGATTTTTCCATCTTTATGTAGTGCAATTTTTGAGTTTCTCCCTGTGCCCTCGTCATTAAGCTGTTTTATTAGCTTCCACAATTTCCTTGTGTCTCTTTCAAAGTTCAGAGACTCCGTTGTCTCCTGCCAGCTTTTCCATCTAGCCTGCAGCTTGGCCCTTTGAAATTTGGCTTTTGCATGCTGGAATTTATTGTGGTGCTCTTGGCTGGGTGTGGCCTCTGCTTGCTTTCTATACACTTCAACATCATTATGCAACTGTTCCAGTTCACTACTCCAGTAGGGTTTATATTGTTTACGGGCTCCTCTTGGTACTGTTTCTCGCGCTGCCTGTAGTATGCATTTCCCAAACTCTTCAACTGCTTTATTTATGTCTTTCTCAGTGTTCAGGTTTCTAACCAGTATGCTGGTGCGATGCTTGTACATTGCCCAGTCTGCTTTCTTGTAGTTCCACCTCGAGAGGGTGCTGCTTTCACTTACAAGCTCATTTTCTACGGTTAGAAAGACTGGCCGATGGTCACTGCCACCAAGTTGTTTCCCAACAATTCGTGTAATGTTCCACTCCAGGTCTGGTGAATGAAAAGCCAGGTCAGGTGTAGTTGTAGAGTGCCATGATCTCGAGTAGAAAGTATGTGGGTCGGACGGCTTGTTAATCAAGATGAATCTATTCTCATCCTGCCAGTCTTCCAGTCTCTCTCCTCTCTGGTCCATGTGATCATAGCCCCAGCTCTGCGAGTGGCTGTTGAAATCACCACACACAATCATTTTTTCTTTTAGTGGTAGAGTGTCCAGTGCCTGTGGGCGGTCACTTGGACAGTAGTAATTGATCAGATGTAGATCTGTATTACCTGTCTTAAGTTTAAGTGTCTGATACTCAGCCCCTTCCATGTAGACTTTGATTTGGGAAGCCATGATGTTATTTCTTACAAGGGTCAGTATCCCACCTTTTCGCCTGTCCTTTCGGTCAGATCGGTAACACTGGTAGCCTCTGATTTTGAAGGCTATATTTTCATTGAGGTGAGTTTCTTGCAAGCAACATATGCTTACTTTTTCTTGGTCCAAGATTTTTTCTAATTCTATTTTTTTGTTGCTGACTCCCTCCGCATTCCAGTGCATTATTTTAAGTCTTCGTTTAGTATGGCCAGTCGTCCTATTCTCATGTCCCCTGGCTCCACAGGACATCTGAGAAGGACCTCCAGTAGTTGGGGTTGGACCCTTTCGAGACATAGGGCCCGGCACTGCACCTGCCTGGGGGTCCAAAGCAGGGCAAGCACCATAACGATTAGCAGTAGTCGACATATTCCATTTTGCGTGATTGCGTGGCATCCTGATTTCTGTGGTGCGCCTCTTGGCTGGTTGCCTCCGTCTTCAGCACCTTTCTTTGCTAGAGCAGACTGTGGTCTCACTCGAGTGTAGATGTGTACGCGCGCACACACCTGTCTGCGCATGCATGTACGTGCATACACATCTAGAGCATACTGGTTATTTTCCAGCGCCAGAGACTCGCCGTCGCCCCTTCTCCTGTTAGTTTAAACGGGCCCGCCACGTGAAGGCCAGGAGTTGGACTTTTGCTGCATAGGTTATGTATTCACGAGCCATTGAGGTATTTGAGCAATGTTGGGCGCTCACCCCAACACCGCGCCTCGGCTACATACAGCAACATTTGGAACCCTCTGTTTATGTGATTTTTCTTTTCTGTTTTTCTGTTAATGTCTAGGTCTGGCATTGGTAACATAGATTTGGTAATTCTTTTTCTTCTTCCTCTTCAGCGTTCCGAGCCATTGAGGTTCTTTGCTGCAGATACAATCTGTCTCTATTCGTCTCTCTAGATGACCTTCTCTTGCCAGTCGTTGATTCCAAGTGCTTGTAGGTCTGTATATATATTATCTCTCCACCGTCTGCACTCAGCCATGCTGACCTTCACTTTTGTCTTCCATTGTTATACTGCTTGTGGTTTTCAATGTCAATCAATCAATCAATCATGTGCCATAGAGTTGGTAATGTTTAATGATATTCTTTGATTCTACAAAAGCACTTTTTGAGCATATTCATGTAAAGGTATAGGCACAAGAAATCAGTAGCTGTACACGCAGATTTTAATGGGGATCAGGGTGGATCTTGGCAACTGTACACTCTTTGGCGGTACATTACACAACATCTATGGTAAATGTAATTGTTGAGTGCTGATACAAATGGTAATTGCTCATATTGAAAGTGAAGTTTCCATATCATTGTACCATATTAAGAATTTACGGATATGGTGCATGCTAAGGTTATATTTTCTTGACCAAACAGAACATTGTAGATGATGTGGTCAGTATCGCACTGGCCACCAGACTCTTCCCCCCCCCCTTCTAGTTTATTTTGAACTCAAACATAGTCCACACTGGACCAAGTTTTACGTGTGGACTCAGGTGAACCCACTCCAACTTCTAAGGTACTTGTAATTTTCATCCCCAAATCAAGGACGAGAAGTCAGCAGTTTAGTCCACATGACTGGTGTAGGGGATGAACCTGCTACTTCAACATAGCACAATGGATGCTTACGAGCATGTGTGCTTATCCACTCAGCCATGCTGACCTTCACTTTTGTCTTCCATTGTGATACTGCTTGTGGTTTTCAATGTCAATCAATCATGTGCCATGCCGGAAAGCGTGGGCGGTCATGCCTCGCCATTTCACTCGATCACCAGAGTTGTGGATCAGCTCAGTGTTCCTGTCTTGTCCATGCCACATGGCCAAGCCATCCAGATATTTTCCTCTCTGTCTTCCTCTTGGTCTTTTCCCTTCGATCTTGCCAGTTGTCACTAAGTTCTGTAATCCATTTCTTCTCATAACATGTCCAAAATATTCTTACTGTCTGCGTCTAATTTCTCAAATCAATTTACGATTTCCATTTGTCTCCTGTAGTACTTGGTCATTGGTTTTTCTGTCTGTCCATGGTATTCTTTGCATTTTCCTCAGAAACCACATTTCTGCAGCCAGCAGATGTTTTTCAACTTGACTGCTTATTGTCCACGCTTTACATCCATACAAAAGAACAGGCTCTATGTATCCCCTAAACACTCTTTTTCTCGTTTAAATTGATATCTTTTTGTTGGTCAGAATGCTTTTTATCTTGCTAAAGGCTACTTTCGCCATGACGATTCTTGTTCTAATCTCTTCAAGGCATCTCCCATCAGATGTTATGACTATTCCGAGATAATTGTATCGATTCACTTGTTGAAGAATATTCCCATTTACTTGTATATTACATTGTTGTATTTCGTTCTTCCTAGTGATGACCATAATCTGTGTCTTTTTACAATTTAATTCTAACCCTAGTTGCTCACTGTGTACAACATCGCATCTACTAATTGTTGCAGATCCTGCTCATTGTCTGCAATCAATACTGTATCATCTGCATATCTAATGTTATTGATGTTTCGTCCTCCAATGCTGATTCTTCTTCTTCTTCGTTCATCCGGAGTTTTTTTTCGGACTTGATTGCGTTGTGCCTGTTTACAGCAGAGCTGCGTTCTTGCGCCGTTAGGCCGACACATCCGACTTCTGCGGGCATTTGTTGACCGGGTTAACCTTCCCGGGGGGTTTCTTAGGACGTTAGACTCTCACTGTTGTGGTGTTATCTCCCATCCCAGCTGGCCCATATAGAACAGCCAAAGGCAACCTGGTCGGCCCTCAAGGGAAGGCAGGGGCAGACCATGGGCATTCCCCGCCATCCAAGGAGGCTTCCATAATTACAGAGCCATCACACAGCGCTCTGGTACTGGGCTCACCCAAGGAATCGTCACGTCCTGCACATGGCTGCTTAGCCTCACTTCCGTATATTGGGCCTTCCGTTCACCATAGGCTGTTCTTCCAGAAGCCAGAAGAATGCAGTTTGCAGATGACATCCACACAGTGAGCTTTCGATTCGGACTTTCCACGTAATGGATTTGCTATCCAAGCAATATTCCATTTTGTGCCACTAGGACACTTTTTCCACCTTTTATGAAGCCCACACAGTCAGCTTTCGATTCGGACTTTCCACGTAATGGATTTGCTATCCAAGCAATATTCCATTTCATGCCTCTGGGAGGCTTGTGTAACCGACATGCCTATGGTATGAAGTGTGGCAGTCTAAACACTTCTTCATGTACATTTTAAATGTCAACCTGAATACAGTTAAAGTAAGCTGCAGTCGACTTCAGCTTGTTGATATCTCCATAGAGCTTGTCCTCGAATGAAGCAGGTGTGGGCCAAAATATCTTTCTCTGTTCTGCATATATTGGGCACTCTTGCAGCAAATGTTTAGCTGTCATTTTACCAGTTCCACAATTACATTCATCTGTGTCTCCTATCGTTAGTGTGTTGAACAAGTGGTATTTCAGCCTGTTATGTCCTGTGCGGAGTCTGAAGATTGCTACTTGTTCTCTTCGGTCGAGTTTGTAATATGCATCATCCTTCTGGTGGCCTGGATGCTCTGATTCCCATTTGGTTCTATAAGTGCTTTTTATCAACCTCTTTGCCTCATTATAGGTTATGTCTATGTCGTGCTGTGGTAGTCGTCCACCCTCTTTTGCCAGTCTGTCAGCCTCTTCATTTCCAGGTATACTGCAATGTGATGGGATCCACTGTATTACAACTTTTTTGGATTTTTGGCATAGACCATGGAGTGCTGCTCTTAGGTCAGCTAGTTCTGTGCTGTTTTTGCTCTTCAGTATTGAGACAGCTGACTTTGCATCTGTAAAGATAGCTATTTGCGTCTCTTTATTTTCCTCCATCAAGAGCATTTCTGCTGCAGTTTTCAGAGCCTCTACCTCCGCTTTGAAGTTACTTGAGAACTTTCCAGTTGCCACTGAATGTGTTTTTTTCACTCCATTTTTTAAATTTAGGAGAATTCCTCCTCCTCCATTCTCTACTGAATTTTTGGCTGATCCATCTGTATATGCATGGGTCCAATTGCTGCTTGGGTAATGTTCTTTTATGTAGTTTAGGGTTATTTCTCTTCTTTCGGTTTCATGCTGAGTGTTCTTTTTCTCAATACCAGGAATGTTTTCTATCATCTCAGGCAGTTGCTGCTGTCTCCAAGCTGGGAACTTGTCTGCATTGTAAATTGGTTTGACTGTTGATATGTTAAGTATGGGATCTGCCCTAATCTTTCGTTTTGCAGTTTCTACAAAGTTGCTACGCTTCAGTCTTCCCTTTCCAAAACCACTAAACCTTTTATACATAGGGTGGTCTGTCAATCTTCTAAATTTTTCAGCTTGTTGCTGGGCTCTGCTATCTCTTCTATCCTGCATTGGTTGTAAACAAGTGATCTTTTCTAATTCATTAATAGGCGTTGTCTTCAGGCTTCCAGTTATGATTCGCATTCCTTGATTTTGGACTCTACTTATTTTGTTAAAGTTTGAATTAGCTGCTGTTGCCCAAGCTGCAATGCCATATTCCAGTACTGGCCTCACCCGTCCAGTATATAACTTCTTGAGAACTTTCTCATCTGCTCCCCACGTTGTACCAGCAAGCTTTTTCATGATTGCCATTCTTTGCCTTGCTCTTGTTCGATTTTTCTCAACCTGTGTCTTCCATGTCAGGCGACGATCAAAGGTGACTCCTAGATAGTTTGGATTTTCTTCATGGCGCAATATTTTTCCATTCAATACCAGCTTAGGTTGCTGAGTTTTAGTTGAGAGGGAGAACACTGTGCATGTTGTTTTCTCCTCACTTATCTTCACTAGCCATGATTTTGACCAGTCCTCTAGCGCTAATAGGGCTTGCTGTATTCTGCTGTTAGCTGTACTAATATATTCTTCAGATGTCCATATGGCTAGGTCATCTGCAAAGGATGATGTGTGTACTTTGGCTGGAAAATTTTCCGTGATGTCGTTTATATATGCTAGGAATAATGTTGGTGAAAGAACTCCTCCTTGGGGGACACCTTGCTCCAATAGCATCATTTTGCTGGTTTGTCCTTGTACTTTTGTCCTGGCAGTTCTGTTCTCAAGGTAGTGGCTGATCCATTTGTACATTTTCCCACAAACATGCATTTTTTGCAGTTTTACTTTCAGTCCTTCCTTCCATACTTTATCAAATGCTTTTTCTAAATCTATCCAGACCGCTAGTGTGTGCTTTTTCTCTTGGAAGGCATCCTCTATTTCCTGAGCTATATAGGTTATTTGATCTTCAGTGGATCTGTACTTTCTGAATCCTGCTTGGTGAGGTGTTAAGAGTTGGTTTTCTTCCAGATGCCATGTTAGCCTGCCATTGATAATGCGTTCCATTAATTTTCCTACACAGCTAAGAAGACTGATAGGTCGATAGCCATTTGGTTCTTCCAGGTCTTTTCCTTTCTTTGGGACTGGTATTAGTATAGCTTCCTTCCATGCCTGTGGGACTATTCCCCTCTTCCAGCTGTAATTTAGGACTGCTAGCAGTTTCTTTTTTGCCTTAGTGCCTAGTCCTATTAGCATTTCATTTGTGATTCCATCCTTTCCTGGTGATGTCTTCTTTTTTAGGGTATTCATTGCCTGTTCCATTTCTTCCATTGTTAGATTTGCCATCATATATTCTGCTGCTGTCTCTGTATATCTATTATGTATCTGATTATCTTTGATTGCTTTCTTCTGTTCGGCTGTAATATCAATGTGGTTTGCACTGGCATAGTGTTCCATTAGTGCATTTGCAGCCTTTTTTCCTGTAAGCAAGGCATTTCCTTGTTTAATTGTTATTTGTTTGTTTCTAGGTCCTTCATTGTTCATGGCTTTCACTAGTTTCCATAGTTTGTTTCCATCCCTGTCAAAATTCAGGTTTTCTGTTTTTTTCCTCCAACAATCTCTTGTTGTTTGATTTACTGTTCTTTTATATTTTGCTGAGATGGCTTTGAAAGAGATGTTCGCTTCAGTTGTTTGTTCTCTCTCTGCGGTCTTCCTAGCATCTTCAACTTTGTCCTCCAAAATTTGTAGTTCTTCAGTCCAGTATGGTTTGTAATTTTTCCTCGCTCCTCTTGGAATAGACTCGGTGGCCGCCTGTATTATTGCTCTGTTTAGACTTTCCACCATTTGCTTCATGTTTCCATATCGTGTATTTATGTTTTCACAATATTTGTCTGTTAGTATGGCAAATCTGTCCCAATCTGCTCGTTTGTAATTCCAACGGGGCAAAGGCTTTTGCTCCTGTGGAACATACTCCATATTTATTACAAGCTTGATTGGTCTGTGGTCACTACCTGCTAATTGGTCAAGCACATGGCGATCAATTTTGTGGAGGATGTCTCCTGTGCAGAAAGCTAAGTCTGGAGTAGAAGTGGTAATCCATCTTCTGGAGTAGAAGCTCGGTGTGTCATCCGCTTTGTTGAGTAGATGGAGATTTGAGTCTATTTCCCAGTCCTCCACTTCATCTCCTCTTTTGTCAGTATCTGGGTATCCCCATCTTTCTGAACGGCTATTAAAGTCTCCGACAACAATGCAATTTGTGTCAGTTATTTCCATGTTTGAGAGTCTAAGATCCTTATCTGCCGGGCTATACAGATTGTAAATTCTTATTTTCACGTCCTTTATCATTATATCAACACCTATAATTTCCGTTTGGTTGTCAGAGATCACAGATACTTCGCTGCAGGGTATTGTATTTCGTGTAAGTATTACAAATCCTCCTTTGTGTCCTTCGCGGTCGAAACGTGTGGCCTGATATCCCTCGACTGAAAATGTGTGATTGGCGTTGAGGTGTGTCTCTTGAATGCATGCCACATCTATTCTATCTTTATGAAGACGCTGTGTTAGGGAGGCTTTCTTGTTATAGACTCCTTCTGCATTCCATTGTAGTATGTTGAGTGTCCGGGGTGTTTGGTCAATAGCTCTTAACCTACTCCTCTGTGCCTTGACTCCACAGCACAGGGGAAGGTGACCACCAGTAGTCATGGGTGGACCCCCTCGAGGCAGGGGGCCCGGCACTATCACCGCCTGATGGGACTTCACGGGATTAGCACCATAACGATTAATTTTCATCTGTGGCATCATGAAATGATAAAGTTACGTTGCACTTCTTTGTCAAGCCTGTGGCTCAGTACATCCGATTTCGACAAGCATGTGTTCGGGATGCTTTCCCTAGCCTTTGACTGTCCCCAGTCTACCTACAAGGCAACAGGTTTGTACGTCTCTTCGTCTGGTCCCTCTCCCTTGACCTGTCCGACATGGGTGACCCTACCAGTAGCTGTGCTACCGTCGGCATAGCTCTTGGGGTCATTGGAACGCGCAAGCCCCTCTACCTCGTCAAGGTGGACGCACGGCAGAGGGGCAATGCTGATTCCATTTATATCTTCTACATTTCTGAAAATATTTTCACTGTATAGAGAAAAAAGATCTGGAGACATTACACATCTCTGCCTAACACCTCTTTTAATAGGCTGGTATTGACCTACATTGTTATCAATTCTGATGGCAGCTTGTTGTTTCCAATATATGTTTTTTACAAGTCTAAGGTCTTTTAGCATAAATGTTATTCAAGTATTTGCCCCAACAGAAGAATCCAGTGAAGATAGTGTAGAGGAATTTTATAATGACATAGAGTCTGCCTTAAAGAAATGTAAAATAAACATCATAATAGGGGACTTCAATGCAAAAGCAGGAAATCAAGGTGATAGATACACAGTAGGAAACTATGGTTTAGGAGAGAGAAATGAAAGAGGATACAGACTCCTAGAGTGGGCAAAAGAACAGGAAATGATTTTAGGAAATACCTGGTTTAAGCAACACCCTAGAAGATTATGGACATGGAGGAGTCCTGATAGCAGGATTAGAAACCAGATTGACTACATTCTGATTAGCAGAAGATTTAGAAATGCGTAAAATAGCAAAAACAGTTCCCAGTGCTGATTGTTATAGTGACCACAGATTACTTACAGGAAAATTGAGGATAAAGTTGAAGAATGTCAAGTATATAACAAGAAACACTAAATATGATTTGTGTACATTGAGTAATGACAAGGAAATACAAAACAAATTCAATATAGAAGTACAGAACAGATTTGATATATTGTCTGATCTAGAGATCCTATTCCAGGATGTGGATGATCAAAGGGAAATGTTGAAGAATTCAATCAGTTTGACTACAGAAACAACTATTCCAAAATTAAAGAAGGTGGGTCGCAAGAAATGGATGACTGAAGAAATTTTACACCTAATGGAAGCAAGAAGACTCAACAAAAATAATTCTGCCAAATACGAAGAAATTCACAGACAAGTCAAAATATTATATATGGAGGCAAAAGAAGCATGGCTTGAGGAAAAGTGCTTAGAAATTGAAAAACAACACAACAGTCAAAATACCAAATTAGTGCACAAAAGAATTCAGGAACTTACTAATAAAAGAACAAGTACATCAGCAGGCTGTCTAAAGACTACAGATGGCAAAATCATAATAGAAAAAGATCAGATTCTACATGTATGGACAGATTATGTGGAAAACCTTTATGATGATAACAGAGAGGAACAGTATGATATTAAATTTAGTAATGAAGGACCATCAATTTTGAAGATGGAGGTTCGAAATGTTCTTAAGCATATGAAAGCTGGCAAGGCCCCCGATGCAGATAACATCACAACAGAAATGATTAAAGCTTTAGAAGAATATGGAATAGATCAAGACAGGGAGACAGGGATGTGTAATGTCTCCAGACCTTTTTTCCCTGTACAGTGAAAACATTTTCTGAAATATAGAAGATATGGAAGGAATCAACATTGGGGGACGATACATCAATAACATTAGATATGCATATGATAGTCTTGATTGCAGACAATGAACAGGACCTGCAAAATTTAGTAGATGCGGTTGTTGCACGTTCAAAGAACACGTACATCAGCAGGCTGCCTAAAGACAAAAGATGGAAGAGTCATAATAGAAAAAGATCAGATTTTACATGTATGGTCAGATTACGTGAAAAACCTTTATGACGATAGCAGAGACGAACAATATATTGTTCAAAATAACAATGAAGGGCCAGCAATTTTGAAGATGGAGGTTCAGAATGCTCTTAATCATATGAAATCTGGCAAAACCCCCGGTCCAGACAGCGTCACAACAGAAATGATTAATGCTTTAGAAGAATATGGAATAGATAAAGTTACCAGTCTGCTTAATACAATATATGATACTGGAAACATACCTCATGAGTTATGTAATTCTGTATTTATTGCAATCCCAAAGAAATCAGGAGCCTTGGAATGTGATCAACATCGAACAATTAGTATAATGAGTCACATCACGAAGATTTTGCTAAGAATTATCATGCAAAGAGTTAGGAGGAAAATACAACCTGAAATAGGAGAAGAACAATGTGGGTTTGTAGTAGGCAAGGGTACAGTAAATGCTGTGTATATACTGAGAACCGTAATCGAACGTTCTATAGAAGTAAACAAAGATCTACACCTTTGCTTCATTGACTACACAAAGGCTTTTGATAAAGTGAGACATGTCAACATGATAAGGATGCTTGAAGATCTACAAATTGATGGGAAAGACCTTAGACTTGTAAAAAACATATATTGGAAACAACAAGCTGCCATAAGAGTTGATAATGAAGTAAGCCAATATCAGCCTATTAAGAGAGGTGTGAGACAGGGATGTGTAATGTCTCCAGATCTGTTTTCCCTGTACAGTGAAAATATTTTCAGAAATATTGAAAATATGGAAGGAATCAACATTGGGGGACGATGCATCAATAACATTAGATATGCAGATGATACAGTCTTGATTGCAGACAATGAACAGGACCTGCAAAATTTAGTAGATGCGGTTGTTACACATAGTGAACAACAAGGGTTAGAATTAAATTGTAAAAAGACACAGATTATGGTCGTCACTAAGAAGAAAGAAATACCACAGTGTAATATACAAGTAAATGGGAATACTCTTCAACAAGTGAATAGGTACAATTACCTCGGAACAGTAATAACATCTGATGGGAGATGCCTTGAAGAGATTAGAACAAGAATCGCCATGGCAAAAGTAGCCTTTAGCAAGATGAAAAACATACTGACCAATAAAAAGATGTCAATTGAAACGAGAAAAAGAGTGTTGAGATGCTACATAGAACCTGTACTTTTATATGGATGTGAAGCTTGGACAATGAGCAGCCAGGCTGAAAAATATCTGATGGCTGTAGAAATGTGGTTTCTGAGGAAAATGCAAAGAATACCATGGACAGCCAGAAAGACCAATGAACAAGTCCTTCAAGAAACAAATGAAGATCGTAAACTGATCAGAGACATTAGACGTAGACAGTCACAATTTTTTGGGCATGTTATGAGAAGAAATGATTTGGAGAACTTGGTGACAACTGGTAAGATCGAGGGGAACAGACCAAGGGGAAGACCTAGAAACAAGTATCTGGATGGCTTGGCCTTGTGGCATGGTCGAGACAAAAACACGGAACTGATCCACGACTCTGTTGATCGAGTGAGATGGCAGAACATGACCGCCCACGCTTACCGGCATGGCACATGATGGATGGATGGATGGTTGTTGCACACAGTGAACAACTAGGGTTAGAACTGAATATTAAGAAGAAACAGATTATGGTCGTCACTGGGACGAAAGAAATATCACAATGTGATATACGGGTAAATGGGCATATTCTTAAGCAAATGAATCGATAGTTATCTTGGCACAGTGATAACATCTGATGGGAGATGCCTTGAAGAGATTAAAACAAGAATTTCCATTGCAAAGGTAGCCTTTTGCAAGATGAAAAACATACTGACCAATAAAAAGATATCAATTGAAACGAGAAAAAGAGTGTTCAAGTGCTACATAGAACCTATGCTTTTGTATGGATGTGAAGCGTGGACAAATAAGCAGTCAAGCTGAAAAACAGCTGATGGCTGTGGAAATGTGGTTTCTGAGGAAAATGCAGAGAATACCATGGACAGACAGAAAAACCAATGAACAAGTCCTTCAAGAAACAAATGAAGATCATAAACTGATTAGAGACATTAGACATAGACAATCAAAATTTGTTGGGCATGTTATGAGAAGAAATGAATTGGAGAACTTGGTGACGATTGGCAAGATTGAAGAGAAGAGACCAAGGGGAAGACCGAGAAGTAAATACCTGGATTGCTTGGCCACGTGGCATGATCGAGACAAGAACACAGAGCTGATCTACAACTCTGGTGATCGAGTGACATGGCAGTACATGACCACCCACGCTTATTGGCATGGCGCATTATGGATGGATGGAAAAGGTCTGCCACTTAATTTAACTAGTAGAACTCTGTCCGACACGGCCCAATATCCTTGAATAGATTTTGATGTTTTCCGGTCCAAGATAATTGCCACTCGCCTTTGTCGATCTTCTCCTCCATAATAAATTATCTTAAAATCTTCATCTATCTTGATGCATGCTCCTGTCCATCTTGTTTCGCACATCCCTAAAATATTAATTTTCTCTCTTTCCATTTCTTGTTTTATGTTATCTAATTTTCCATCGTCATTTAACGTCCTAACATTCCATGTTGCTAATTTTAATGTCTCTATCCTTGTCTTGCGATGATCAGTCTTTAGGCGAATCATAATGTACTAGGCACTTTTAAAGAGGTAGTTTGCCATTGCTTTCCTCTATGGCAGTGACCATACTGGCCGGGTGACCGCAGTCATTGTCTCGTGAAAGAGATCCTCTGCCTGCCGTCGCGAAACTTGAGACCATAACCAACAAATATCTGCCGGCTGCCCTCAAAATTTCATCCACCACCTGCCTTCTGTGGCTTCTTTTGAACACTTTCAATAAACGAATACGAAATAACACCACATAATCCACAGGAAAACACTAAACAGCGTCTCCCAAAGAATAAACGCGTCACGTCATCACCATTGTACCGGAAGTTTTTAATGTGGCCATTGTCTTTCTTCTGCATAGAGCTTTCAATGTGGTTTCCATTGTGATACTGCTTGTGGTTTTTAGTGTGGCCATTGTCTCTCTTCTATTGTCATACTGTTTGTTTTCAATATCCCACAGCCAATTGAAACAGTTTGAATGCATACAAAATGAGGACAATAGTTAATTTGGGCTGCACAAGGGGCACACTCCTAATGTGCATGCAATGTGTACCAGCTATGCTGTCATCTATGATAGGCACAAGGTGCTCCAGGCAAAGAATGTACCTATAGATTACAGCAAACGAGGAGTACCCTCTGTATAAGGTATTGGATGACAAAAGAGGACACACGTTGAATAGAAGCAGTTCTTGTATGGACCAGGCTGAAGATATGATTAGGCATGTCTACGAAATTGGTAAGGTAGTATGGGAAAAGTAATGGGCCATGGCATTGTCCAACAAGGCAGCCTTACATAGATGCCGGATTAAGGGTGTTGAGAATGGACAGCAGGTAATACAGAGGCATCCATGCAACAACTGATAAATGACACCTCATATCCAATTAATGTGATAATATACATGGAGGTGTCTGTGTTGAGTAGTAAATAGAGTGGGTGGGGTTTACATGCAAAAGTTATGGTTTGCTGAGTTAAAAAGGGAGTCTGGCATATGGTATCACATCTTTCAGCATGAGAATGGAGGTGGAGACTGTCACAGTGTTGTTTTGATGGCAGGAAAATAGTACAGAATAAATAGCATGGTGCGTTTGGTGACAGGCTCGCAAAGTATGCTTTGTTAAATAGAAACTGGTATGTTCTGCATGTACATAGCTCAGAAAGACAAATCTTAAAAGGATATCATGAGTTTGTGAGAGGAAACAAAGAGGCTGATAGACTGGCTGCTGCCACTCCTTTGGGCGGCAAGCTACATTAGGACAGGAGTCAGGTGGTGAAGGCTGTGTAGGAACTAATGGAAAGTGCAGCAAAATGAATGACAAACATCTGGAGAGGTTAATTCATTGGAGGGTGATCAGAAGGTCTGGATGACATTCAATCTGTAAAGGAAAATGCAGGTGGCTATTCATTCAGGCTCCAACTGTTACATCAACATGGGGAGTCTTTGTTGGCTGCTAAAATATGGGACAACATGTTTGGGAATGTACTGACTGCAATGGTGTTGATTTTTAATTTCATATGTGGTTTTCAATGTGGTTATTGTCTCACTTCCATTGTCCGAGTGCTTATGATTTTCAATGTGGTTAATGTCCATTGTCATTTTGCTTGTGGTTTTCAATGTGGTTGTCTCACTTCCATTGTCCTACTGCTTGTGGTTTTCAATGTGGTTGTCTCACTTCCATTGTCCTACTGCTTGTGGTTTTCAATGTGGTTATTGTCTCACTTCCATTGTCCTACTGCTTGTGGTTTTCAATGTCGTTATTGTCTCACTTCCATTGTCCTAGTGCTTGTGGTTTTCAGTGTGGTTATTGTCTCACTTCTATTGTCCTACTGCTTGTGGTTTTAAATGTGGTTATTGTCTCACTTCCATTGTCCTACTGCTTGTGGTTTTCAATGTGGTTGTCTCACTTCCATTGTCCTACTGCTTGTGGTTTTCAATGTGGTTATTGTCTCACTTCCATTGTCCTACTGCTTGTGGTTTTAAATGTGGTTATTGTCTCACTTCCATTGTCCTACTGCTTGTGGTTTTAAATGTGGTTATTGTCTCACTTCCATTGTCCTACTGCTTGTGGTTTTAAATGTGGTTATTGTCTCACTTCCATTGTCCTACTGCTTGTGGTTTTAAATGTGGTTGTCTCACTTCCATTGTCCTAATGCTTGTGGTTTTCAATGTGATTATTGTCTCACTTCCATTGTCATTTTGTTTGTGGTTTTCAGTGTGGTTATTGTCTCACTTCCATTGTCATTTTGTTTGTGGTTTTCAGTGTGGTTATTGTTTCACTTCCATTGTCATTTTGCTTGTGGTTTTCAGTGTGGTTATTGTTTCACTTCCATTGTCATTTTGCTTGTGGTTTTCAATGTGGTTATTGTCTCACTTGTGCGTCTGCTGTGAAATCTTCTGACATGTAAAGGATTAGGAGGCTGGGTTGACCCCTTAATCATGTCATACATGGAAAAGATTGTATTAAGAAACAAAAGATTGAAAGGATGGTACTAGAAAATTATTGAATACTCATTGTATTTTGTGCGATACAGAGAACATTGCCATAGTCACAGAAGATGCATTTTTATATTTAGAAAATGAAATGTTTCAATGTTCTTGGTAACAGTTGTAGTAAGCGTACATGGCTGAACATTATTTAGTTATATAGATAGTTGCAGAAGTCAGACTGAAGCTGTACTGTGCTCTTATACATTTCAGAATTGCGGAGGGCTAAAGAAAAGTATGATTCAAGGAAGCGATCACCTTCCCCAGGGTAAGGATATAGTTGATGAAAATTTTCTTTCAGAAATTGTTTTGTATTCTTGAACCAAGGAAACACATACTACATGGCCACTCTCTATAAGTGGAAATAAACACCAGAACATAGACAACCAATTTTTAAACACAATTGAAATGCTAACCAGTAAGAGGTCAGTTTTGATGCTGAAATATAGTGTTGTTTTCATGGCACAAAGAGGTAAATGAAATGGCTGATTATTAGATTCGGTCTTTGAAGCTTCAAGAGTGTAGTTGACATCAGACAGAGAACTAAAAATTGCCACACACATAAAATGTTGAGTTAAGAACCGACATCACTGCACTCAGGACATTCCCATACATGCTCCGTTCCCTCGTTCAACAGCCAGCAAAGAGCCATACTACTAATTGTTCCCACCGCTATATGATTAAAAGTTCTGGTCTTCCCTCTCAGTTTTGAGATTCTTCCAGAACCCCTGCCGATCCCCAATCTCATTCTTTCCACATATGGGTTCTCAATCTTTTTCTCCGCCTTCTCCACCTGGTCCCACAAGCGCACGACCACCTCCCCCTTGTCCATAGGCAATCTGCCACCAAGAAGTGCATTCCTTGCTAGCCTATCAGCCTGTTCATTTCCCCGCACCCCTGCATGGCCAGGGCAAAATATCCATACAATTCTCACAATCTGTGACCTCTGAAGCGACGAGAGCCATTCCGCACTAAACATTCCTTTCTCCACCTTACTAAGCATACTCTTTGAATCCGTAATGAATACAGCGTGTGTTGCGGTAGTCTCTTGTAGCCAACGGATTGCCACTGTTACTGCCTCCACCTCCTTTCTCATGCTGGAGGTCATAGTCTCATATGCCAGACTCTCCTTTTTCAAGGCTCGACCATTAGCCTTTGCAATAAAGCCCCAGCCACTACGTCTGTTTCTCACCACTGACCCATCTGTGTAGATGACTATGTCACCTTGATGTGTGTTACTCTGGATCAGCTGTTGCACTTCAAACTCGGTGCTGCCCGCTGCCCATTCTCTGCACTCAAGACCCAGTGTTATTATTACATTGTGCCAGTCCGTCATGTCTTCCAGAACTTCAACCCACTCTCTTTCACGATTGATGGTCTCCAGATCACACACCTGACATATAGAAAGTTCTGCCTGTGCCATCCAGGACCTGCCTCGTCTTAGTCTATGTGGTATAATGATTGGTGAAGGATGGGGAATCTTCAAGATTTTAAACTCAAGTGTTGTCTAGTGTTAAGATGTCTTAGATTCAAGATATCTAAGGTTTAAAATGTTTTAGGCCCCAAGTGTAAATGATCTGACAAAGTGCCCTTGTGACGGTTGGCCAGCAATTGGCTCAAGCCCCCAAGAGTATATAGAGACGTATTTTGAAAATAAATCCCTACTCTAAATTTACAATGAAAGAATATGCTGAGCGTCCGTTCACAAAGATAAGGAAGCCCTGGGTAGTCACAGAGAGATAACTGGAGGCGTCTACTCAACTCCTGAAATATTGTTTTCCCTTTGTATTAACCCAACCATGGTGGACTTGCATACACTTCTAGAAAGATGTAAACATTGTCAGGTGAACTTATGGATACAACAGGCAACTAAGGAATTCATCAACTGAAATGTAAACAAACCACAATCTCAGATCTTCTTTTCTGTAATTTTAATGACTCTTTTGTGTGGCATAATCATCAAATAATGAATCACATTCTTAACCACAGAAATAAACCAACTAAACTATATTGTCTTTAGTATCCAGCGATGAATGTTGCACTGTTATCATGTGCATAATAAGTGTTTGCATAATTAAAAAGGGTCTCTCATAATTGAATGGTGTCAGTGTTGTGTAAAATTATATCATGCAGAGTCATTGTAAATATTACTTAGCTTGCATAGCAGCAGCAGTCGGCAACACGGACAAGTTGGCTGGACGATGGTAGGGGATACAATTTTGGCAGACATCCACTTCAGTATGGCGGAGGCAGTCACCCTCATCACAAGGTCATGATGCAAAAATCTTCAAGGAAAAAGCCGTTAAAGCAAAACCTTCCCCAGTCATCAGCACTTGTACTAAACATCACGTTGCATAGGCCAAGTAAAAGACCACCTGCCTGCAGTTCTCTCTCAAACCAAACAAACAAACAACTATATCTCTGCAGAGACTATCTAATGTGTGGTCTATGTTATGTGTCAATTATGCTGTCTTAGCTGAAATTATAAAAATAGTAATTACTGGATATTCCAGGCTTGTCCTATTGAAATGGGAGAAGACATCATGTTACATTAATTTCAAACACATCATATGATATTACATTTGTGTTGGAAATCAATCATTGCAACAATCATTTACAGAAAATAAATGTGAGTAAATAACAGACACATAGTGTGGTAAATATCTGTTAATAAAATGATCAATCATAATAATCATTGTTTATGGTAATGTTCATTAATTACCATGTGTTGTGATGGTGCTTCATGTTGATACATTGTCAAACAACAATCATCAAGATGAAATAGGAATACTCAGTTGAGAAAATGACATAGACCAAGAATTTGGTTGTCCGTCAGTGAAGACGAATTGTCATCCACAGTCACTAAGAGTTCAACATGCACAAAGTGTAAAACATACAACATAAAATGACACATGCATCTTGTTAAAATTATGATCATGCCATTTAGATAAATATCTCATCATAACAACAAAAGTTCAAACCACTCAGCATGAGATTGTCCTACCAGCCTAATTCTAAAATATAGGGGTTAAAGACATAAATCTGAACTTCAGTTCCTTCCACAGGCATTTATATTGTTGCAACATCTTCCAGTGAAATTGCTCTGAGGCATTCACTCACACTTAGGCATAGCTCTGAACGTAAATTCTGCCAGACTAAATACAGTATTTATGCATACTGGCCTTTAGTGCAACTTCCTGCGAAACACACACTGGTTAACAAAGGCTTCTTTTAATCATGAGAATTATCTTTAGCAAATATAATATTCCCAAGAATATTCCAAGAACATAATCAAGATGATGTGTGGTTGAATGAGTGGTCACATGCCTAGATAGCGATCTGTAGAATGGTCTCTTCCCTACGGAGAAGACACTTCATCAGTGCTAGAATCAAGACATGCTTTCCACAGCCAAGATGAGCGCACATTTCAAATGTTTCTGGAGCACAAGAAAGACAAGTGAATGATTTGCATTACAAGCAAGATAATTCTTGTAGCTATCAGAATGTTCCATCATTATAGTAGAAAGTCCAAGCATGGCAAACTACAGTTTGACTTAGAATGGTAATGAATTTCTAAGCTGGGTACAGCAAGTGAGAATTTTGTAATCTTTCAGATCGAACACTTTTCACTGGCACAAAATTTAGCATAATAATACATTATACTTTATTCACATTTCTGATATTAAAAATGCTTTTAAATGATATACACTTACCAAATATCCGTGAGAACACAGGTAAGTTTAGAAGAGGAAGAAAAGGACTCCAGGATGGACATAAAGGTAGACAAAAAGTCACACAGACATGGTCAGTGTTGTCACTAGTCCTGGAATATGAAAATGGTTGAAGAATCAAACTGTTATTCTGTTTTTAACAAGGCTGGCCTGTGTTGTCCAAGTCATCACTTTATGTCTCAACATCATAGGTACACTATCATTCTCCAATTGAATCCTTCCGTTCCGTGATAGACGGGTGTCATAGTATGTTCTCGAAGTTTGTGTTAATTTGCCTAGCAACTCCATTACCTTGAAAGAAATTTATATTCTGGTCATGAACTTTTAGCATGACACATTGAGGTCGTCCAATCGATGAACGGTGTTTGTGGCTTCATTCATAACTTTTGTGGAGTTTATGAATGAATTTCCAATAACGTCAAGTTATATTTAGTGCTTACTTGATCCGACGCCGTTTTGACAGAAGAATTTGGGACAAGATGACTATATTTAACTTTGGCAAATTAATTTTAGATGTGTCAACAGGCTCAGTTGTTACAATTATTGAACTTAGGTTGGTTCGTGAAATTTGAGAAGAGAAATGGGGCTGATTGAAAAAGACCGTAATGTCACAGTCTATGACCCTTGACTATATCCATGGCTGCATAGAACTGGTGATTCCTATCTGCAGCAACTCTCAGGTACCATTTGGCCTGAAGGACCCTATGCCTATCCGTCGTTGTTGGTAGTGCCAGGATATGCCTCATGCATATAATTGGTGTTTCCTTTGTGCACCCCAGGATTAACCGCATGGCAGCATTCTGTATGCGCTCCAACCTTTCAAGCTGGCTCTTTGATACTGTCAGCAGCCCCAAACCATACTCAATGACAGAAATTATTAACTGCTGAAAGAGCCTGTACAGTATCCTCTGATCTACCCCGGTTGCTGCCATAGCCCTCAATGCATTAAGTCCCCTACCAGCCTTCACCACCACAGCCTCCATATGATCCTAAAAGGCAAACACCTGTCAGAGGTGATACCCAAGTACTTCAGTTTACTCTCTTGCCTAAGTGGACATCCATTCAACATAATACCTGGGACATCTGCCTTGACGATCTGGTTATCCAGGGAGTACCACACAACCGATGCCTTGTCTGGGTGTATAATGCCCCTGCGTCCCTGCACCACTCTGCCACCCCATTTACAGCCACATGTAAGTCTTTCGCCAAACTGGCCCTGTCTCTGCCCTGTCTGTACACCAGCACATCATCTGCAAATGTCAAGATTCTACTCACACCTGGTGTCTCAATAGCTGCAATTTTGCTGGTGTAGACATTAAAGAGCACTGGGGACAAGGCAGATCCCTGTGACAACCCAGGTGTAATAGTACATGGGTCAGAAGTCCAGGAACTAATGCGCAGTGTAACCTTACGCTCATAAAGGACAGCCGCAACCCATCTAACAAGGCAAGGGCAGACCTATATGTCCAACAGTGTGTATATTAACTGATCATACCTGACCCTGTTATACGCATCCTCCAGATCAAGAGCTACCGCCACTGTCTCTTGCTTATCCTGGAAGCCCTCGTAGATATCAAGTGCAAAAGTTGCAGCATTGGCTCAGGTGTCCTTTCCAGGCCGGTAACTTCTGAGTCCTTGGGGAAGCAGATTCCGACTTTCCAAATGTTGCTGGAGCTTGCGCGCTACTATCTTTTTGAGCACTTTGCCATCCGTGTTTTGCAGGGTTATGATTCTGTATCCATTAAGTCTGGAGTGATCCGTACCTGGCTTTGGGAGTGGGACCAGGTAGCTATGCAGTCAATCATGGGGTATTTCCACCGTATTGATGCTTAGGTTGAAACAAAGAGCCATCTCCTCCAAGTCCCCATCATTTATGTTACTCATATGGGAATACCTCACCCCATCCGGGCCTGGTGCTGTGTCTTTAAGCCCGCTTCAGTACCCCTCTAATATCCTCCACCTTAATCTCACAGTCCTCCTTCATAGTGACCCGTGACAAGCTTCTCTGACGTTATCTCTAATAGCTATATCTTGCTGATCCGTCTGTTTTAAAAATCATGCAAGAAAAGCCTTCCCTTTGTCCTTGTCAATTGTCATAGGTCAGTTGTTATTATCATAAACGGTACCATGTGTACCAGGCATCACCTGTCTCTTCATCTGCTGGTGCAGCCTCCAGAATTTTCCCAATGTCACATCCCCACCGACTTCATTGATAAACTGTTCCCACTTAATCCTTTTTGCCTCTACTGCCTGGAGTTTAAAATCCTGTACCTTTACTTTTTTTATATCTTTCAGCCTCCTCCAATTCTGTGTCAACTGAATTGGTTACTCTCCGCACCCTCTGCCCCCTCTGCCAATTCCTTATGGCCGCCCTCTTTTCCCTTCATGAATTCTCCACCTCTGGTGTCCACCATGGTGGTTGGATGAAAATTCTTCTTGTTGGTTTAGATCTTCCCTGTGATCTAAGGTGCTCCAAGAGCGAAGAGTGGTCGCAATCATAACTGAATGCCCTGCGGGCTCTTATAGCCCTAACTGTGCTGGACTTAGGTATCAGCACAGAACAGGGGAGATGGTCACTTCCATGGTCTCCAAGGACGCTCCATTTTATGTCTGATGCCGCCTCTTGGAATACAAGTGCCAGGACGATGGCCGTGTGAGGATCCCCCGGCCTCATTGCTAGCCTAGTGGGTGTCCCATCATTTAGACAGACAACATCCATCTCAAGCAAGGCCTCAGCAAGAGCAGTACCCTGTCTGTTCTCTCCCAACCTGTCCCATTCCTTGGCGCAGGCATTGAAGTCACCACATATCAGATACCTGGTACCAGAGGTGTCCACTGAACCTTTCAACCAGTTCCAACTCTCGCTGCTTATGCAAAATTCCCCTCTTACATATATATTTATCAGGTTCCAGCTGTATCGGCCGATTTTTATCCGCATTCCCTGCACCTCTTTATTCTCCTGACCCCACCCACTCATATCTAGTATCGAATGCTGTAAACCATCCTTGACCACCAGAGCTTGCCCATGTCTTCCCTTCTCAGTTGGGTTAATGTAACATGTATAGCCAGGGCACTTAAAAGAGTTTGTATTCATTTCTTGTAACATCAGGACATCAAAATCATAGACCAGTTTCTCCAGTATTGGTCCTTGTTGCTTTGCACTATGGCAATTCCAATACCCAACTCGTACATTTTTTAGTCCCAAACGATCCGTTTTCCTTCTACCCCTTCTGGCTCCAGCCCTCGTCTTCCTTTTCCTTCCCCCCTCTCCCCTACCTCTTCTCCTCCTCTTCATTCTCTCCCCGCTGGCTGTTGTAAAAGGTATCGAGCAGAAAGCACGTACTTTATTGCTTCGGCGATAATTCTTTGTATTTTCCATGGTTGGTTTGATATGAAAGCTGGATATAATCGGTCACCCTAGTAGAGCCTACCTGCTAGGGAAAGGACAGGGGATGTCCCTCAGAAGTCCATATGCCTGGCGCCGCCCCTCCCGCATACCAGACGTTCCACGTTCACAACCAGCTCACCTGTGGCCATAAAATAAATGATGGAAAGGATTGTATTAAGGAAACAAAAGATGGAAAGGATAGTACTAAGTAAACTATTGAATACAGTATATTTTGGTACGATACAGAGAAAGTTGCCCATAGTCACAGAAGATACATTTTCATTACAAATATAAATAAATCAAATCAATAAATATAATGGATGATTGATACATTGATGATGCAACAGGAGTCTATACAGCATGTCTATTTACACTTATTCCTGAACAGAAAGTCATAGACAGTATTTTCCAGTGTCTAAACCACTTCGCCTGAAGTAAACAGAATGAATCTCTGTTTTCTGCATCTAGCACTTGGAGCATTTTTCCTGATCTTTTCTGTTGGCAAATTCACAGAGAAATCTAACAAAGTTTATATTTCATTTTTCTACTGGGCACATGTACCTCTGTTCACAAGTATACCATCATTTTGTTTAAAGAAAAACTGAATGATTAATATTTAAATTTTGTAATAGTAGTTAATCAAGAAAACAGAATCAATGATTATATCTAAGAAAAATATGACACCAAAATGTGATGTAACAATAGATGGGAGTATTCTTCTTCTTCTTCAGCGTTCAGAGCCATTGAGGTTCTTTGCTGCATATACAATCCATCTCCATTCGTCTCTCTGGTTATAGATGGGAGCATGCTTAACCAAAATGTTAAATTTAAACAATCATCCGTTGGGAGATGCGTGACCATAATTAAGAGCAGAATCATCAGTGTCACCATCATCATGTGCCAGGCAAATAAGCGTTGGTGGTCATCTCGCACAATAACCAGTCTTGGATCAAGTTTGTTCTCTTGTCTTGATTATGAAGAGAGCAGAAGAGGTCAAGCAAAAGCTTTATGCAATGAGTCACTAGAATTGAATATAAGAAAATAGTACTGAAATGTTATATAGAACCTTGTGACTCTATGGCAGTGAATCATGGAACATGAATGAACAAATTAGGATCAGCTTGGATGCAATGGAGATGTGGTTCCTGGGACGAATGTTGCGAATATCTTGGAGTGCCAGAGTAACTAGCAATTGCCGGAAGAGGCTAATAAAAGTAGAACATTATATACAGCTAAAAGGAGGAGGCAAACATTCTTTAATCATGTAATGAGAAGGGAGGCTTAGGAAAACATGTTGACTGGAAAGTTCAGCAGGAGGCGAGGAAGGCTGAGAGATGATGCTGGTTGGACTGAGATGATTGCATGAAGAATTATCATCAGCCGCGTTCATCCAAAGCACTAAGGACCAAGATCTGTGAAGAGACCTGAATGACTGCACCATTCGATGATAATGATGATGATGATTAGTAGTTAGTATAATATATGGACGCTCTCATAGCTTGCAAAAATGGGCTTAGAGTGTACAGAAAAATAGCTGCTCAGATTGATACATCTTTTGATATTTGTGGGTCAGAGGGTTAGGATTTAAAGTAAATAACATTCTTAATATTTTACCTTGATTGAATTAAATGTCTGTACATGCTCAGCCTGTTTGTGCAGCATAGATGATAGAAGCATGTCCTGGATCAGTTTTCCTACTGTTGTTTCCCTCCCCCCCTTGATTTGTCAGGAATGATGGCAATGCAGTTGTTTACGAAAGCTGTGCTTAGATCGTTTCATAGGTAAAGACAACGTCCTATACAGCGACATTGAACAGTTGAAATATAACGATATCTCAAGAGTTTTCCTACTCATATTTCAGGCTCTAATAATCGCACGTGAAAATAAATTTGTCAAATGCCTAGTTGACTGTGTGGGCAATTGTGCTTCTCCCCATCTTGCTGCTCCATCAGCATGTATCAGTTCATGTTCCATGCCATGATAAAAGGCTGTCAAGAATTTTCTGTCTTGTTTTCCATCAATCTTTCCAGTTGTCATAATACTATTAGCAACAGCCAACAACAACAAAAACAGTATAGTTTTTGCAAGTAGTTGTGTAGTGGTTAGCACTCTGGCTTATAGCAGTCTGTGGTTTAATTGAAGATACTTATTGGTGAGTTTTCTAATAGAGCTTTGCAGTTATGTCAACCTTGTCAGTTGGGAAATACTGGTGGCCAGCATAATTATGACCATATCAGCCATTGTGTGCCTGTAAACCACAGAAATTATAGGCTTAGACCCATATCTTTAATGTCTCTTAATGACATGTGAATAAGATGCTTTCATCTCGGTGTTGGGTCTTGAGCAGACATTGATGATCGTGTCTCTCCATTCCTATCTGTCATGTGATATTTTAACGAAGTTGACGTTGCCAGACTGTTTAAGCTTTCCACATAATCTTTCTCTGTCCTTTGCATTTTCCTGGATACTGCTTAGTTATATTTGTCTTTTCCACATCTTTTGTTGATATACTGGATACATTTCGTTTGTCTTTTCCTCATGATTTTGATTGATGATGTAATAACAACTGAAGTTGTCTATAGCCGGGATGTTTGCTGGGAAGTAAAGGCAGCCGATGTAATTGATGTAGTATTGTTTTTGTGACACAAAGAGTGCAGTGAACAACCAACCCATTGAGTTGACAATATGAGGATAGCACCTTATGCCCAGTATATCTCATGGCATGAAAAGGGGTCGTTTACTTACTGTCTGTCAAGAGTAGACAATCTAGCAGCATACTGTCTGTCAAGAGTAGACAACCTAGCAGCATTCTGTCTGTCAAGAGTAGACAACCTAGCAGCATTCTGTCTGTCAAGAATAGACAACCTAGCAGCATTCTGTCTGTCAAGAGTAGACAACCTAGCAGCATTATGTCTGTCAAGAGTAGACAACCTAGCAGCATTATGTCTGTCAAGAATAGACAACCTAGCAGCATTCTGTCTGTCAAGAGTAGACAACCTAGCAGCATTATGTCTGTCAAGAGTAGACAACCTAGCAGCATTAGGATCAACAACAATACTGTGTAATTATATGCCAGCTTGCTTCATTTGCCTATCGCATTTCAATGAGATCACCTCAATGAGGTTTGATGCCCACTTTACCATGACACTAGGCCAGTGAAGCTTTTTATGCCTTTGTAGTAAACATCTAATGCACACTATTACGATATAGCTACAGGTAGAACTTGGCCGCAGTGAATTGTTCGGTTTCTTCTCTTTTCCAGTGTTCTCAACATTCTTTTTAAAAAACCACATGTCCACTACCACCAGTTCCTACATTGTTTCATTACTCATTACTAGCACCCATACAAATTAGGAAGAACTTAGAAGCAACAGAGATGTGGCTCTTGAGACGAATCTTGCAAATTCCTTGGACTGCCAGAGTAACTAACAATGATTGCCTGAAAGAGGCTAATGAAACTAGAGCACTATATACAACAATAAGAAAGAGACAAACAGCTTTCTTTGGTCATGTGATGATAAGAGACATTGGAGAACATCGTGACAACTGGAAATATCGAGGGGAACAGAGGCAAAGGCAGACCAAGAGAAATGATGTTGGATGGATGGAGATGGAGGAATATCATCAGCAGAGTTGATCCAGAACATCAAAGACTTGAGATCTGTGGAGAGCCATGAATGCCTACACCAGCTGGCAGGGCACTTGATGATGATGATGATACAGGGTACAAACCATGCATAGTCTTTCAGTGAAAAGTGTTATATTACTTTTTATTCATTAATATTTTGGTTTCTGTTAAAAGTAAATCTAAGATGTCTGACCTGCCTTGAAGAATTGTTTTAATGTCTTTTTCAAACAGATCTGGAGACTATGGTAGAAGTAGACCTACAGACACATTTCGATTTGGTAACAATTGTTTTATATTTTATTTATATGAATCAAGATTGATATTTAATTATATTGTGAGAAATTATAATTGTGTGTGTGATTGAAAAGAAAATGGAGAATGGTAGTATTGTCTGTCCTCTTTTTATTTTAAAAATGTTTGTTAGTTTAACCATGAATATTTTGGTTTATCTTGCTTTCCTTTTTTTTTTTCAATATAATATGTTGTGCTGGGTGACATATCTATCACTAAACATTTTCCCTCTAGGGTAATGGAGTCTGTTGATAATGAAATACTGAAAATCCTGGAGGAAATACTACCAACCTAGACCTAATCCCAGCTAGTCCATATATCATAGTCATAACCTGGTGGCATGCTAATATGCCTCGCTGCAGATCTGAAGTTCCGCTGCTGGTCATGCCCATGCCACTGGTTTATGAACTTGGAGAGGGGAAGGAGAGGAATGCCACATGGTCCCTGTTGAGATGGTACTTTTGGCACCAGATCAGGAGACAAGTCACTGCACCAACCTGGCCCAAATAGACACAAGCCATATTCTCGTACCAGATCAGGAGACAAGTCTCTGCACCAACCTGGCCCAAATAGATGCTAGCCATATTCTTGTACCAGATCAGGAGACAAGTCACTGCACCAACCTGGCCCAAATAGATGCAAGCCATATTCTTGTACCAGATCAGGAGACAAGTCACTGCACCAACCTGGCCCAAATAGATGCAAGCCATATTCTTGTACCAGATCAGGAGACAAGTCACTGCACCAACCTGGCCCAAATAGACACAAGCCATATTCTTGTACCAGATCAGGAGACAAGTCACTGCACCAACCTGGCCCTAATAGATGCTAGCCATATTCTTGTACCAGATCAGGAGACAAGTCACTGCACCAACTTGGCCCAAATAGATGCAAGCCATATTCTTGTACCAGATCAGGAGACAAGTCACTGCACCAACCTGGCCCAAATAGATGCAAGCCATATTCTTGTACCAGATCAGGAGACAAGTCACTGCACCAACCTGGCCCAAATAGATGCTAGCCATATTCTTGTACCAGATCAGGAGACAAGTCACTGCACCAACCTGGCCCAAATAGATGCAAGCCATATTCTTGTACCAGATCAGGAGACAAGTCACTGCACCAACCGGGCCCAAATAGATGCAAGCCATATTCTTGTACCAGATCAGGAGACAAGTCACTGCACCAACCTGGCCCAAATAGATGCAAGCCATATTCTTGTACCAGATCAGGAGACAAGACACTGCACCAACCTGGCCCAAATAGATGCTAGCCATATTCTTGTACCAGATCAGGTGACAAGTCTCTGCACCAACCTGGCCCAAATAGATGCAAGCCATATTCTTGTACCAGATCAGGAGACAAGTCACTGCACCAACCTGGCCCAAATAGATGCTAGCCATATTCTTGTACCAGATCAGGAGACTAGTCACTGCAACAACCTGGCCCAAATAGATGCAACCCATATTCTTGTATCAGATGACCTTGAACAACCATCCATTCTCTCAGAAAAATGTGTATACATTCAAACATGCAATATCTGTGTTAAAATGTGTATACTACATTTCTTGTTAATGATTACTTACAAATTGTGACGTTAGGTAACATGTGCAGCATTCTTAAACAGTAGCATTGCTTGAGAATTTGGTTCCTACTAAAAGTTGGTGTTATTCTTTTGTTGCCTTCTGAATCTGCATGGCTCTTTACTGCTAACTCTGTTTGCATACATTATTTCTCTGTCTGTCAGTTTCTTATGTGGTTTGCTCTTTCAGTGTTTTAAATGCCTTAGTCCATCACATTTCATGCATTACTTCCCTTTTATCTTTCTGTGTTTTGCTAGTGTACGTAATCTTTGTTTGTGTGTCAGATTATATTTGCTGACCATGACTCACCTGAGCTGCCTATATGGTCCAGTTTCACGTTGGAGAACATGTTCGATAATTGTATGATTGATATGTGCACAATTTTAGTTAACATTTTGTAATGTTATGTACCTTCCAGATTAATATTAATGGTGTAAATTTCACTTTTGAAACAGTATTGGTGTCAGGAGTCTTTAGGATTAGTCTGAGCTGTTTAATGATCTGGAATATCAATGTCATTTGGTCTATAGTGTTGTTTTTTTTTTCCCCCAATATAAACATCCATATCTCAGTAACCGAGGGAAAATTATGAGATTTAGTATATAACCTTATCATTATGTCCACCCAACAAAAAAATTTTTGTTCTGGAGATTGTACAGCAGATTTCAATGTTTGTTTATATGCGGTATATAATTTAAGGCTTAGAGATTAAGTCCATCATTTTAAAAGTATTACAGCTTCACCAAGACACATCCGCGCTGTTTTGAAATTGTCTCGTGATTTTCGTTTTGGCACATACTGCGCGGAGTTAAATGGGTTTGTTCAGAGGTGTCTCCTATGTGGGTTCTTTCATGAAACGTGATTATATAAATAAACTAGCTGACTCGGCCCGGCTTCGCCCAGCTCCTGGCGGGGATCTATCTATCTATCTATCTATCTATCTATCTATCTATCTATCTATCTATCTATCTATCTATCTATCTATCTATCTATCTATCTATCTGTCTATCTATCTATGTATCAACCAGTCCGTGCTATTAAATATTGATAAAAGTTACTGGAAAAAATGTGAGGACCATGTGTTGAAAGAGGAAGAGGACTATTGGAGAAAGGATGGATTGAATTTTATGCAACCGAGAGCAGACCTTAATCCGCGTGCACGCTTATTGGGATATTTTGCTCCAACTATTCAGATGAATTGCAGGCCCTAAACATTACAGCATCAGCACAATGTCAATGGCAACAGTTTGCATTCCATAGTGATGAATTTTCAATTCCGCAAGCCCTCAGCGGTGACAAACAACTGTATTGAAAAAAAACACATACACACACACACTAAACGCATTGAATACCAACAGAAGAGTAATATTGCAGTGGAAACTGACATATTGTGGCATAACAAGAAACATGAGAGCAAACACGTTGTCAAATTAGGGGACAACACACATGCATACGAATCAATCTATAAACTTCAATGAAAAGAGGACCAACATTTTGGTCGTTAAGAAGAAAGCCCACTACAGAGACAACTATTTTCATAGTGCAAAACAGGTAATCATGTTCTGTCTCTGAATGGTAAACAGCAGAGTAGACAATCTTTCACGAAGACTCAAAGCGGGCCTGTCACCCATGTGTACGTGTGAACAAACTACACAGACAGCTGAACAGATCCTTAAAAATGGAAACATGATGACTAAATTGCGGTATCATTTCTGGTCACTCCGTACACACATTAACGCACAGCTATTTGGAAGCTTTCACGAACTCAATATAAAAAGCTAACATGAATACTTGTGTACACTTTATTAACCAGCAGCTGAAGAAACAAGAAGGAAATGAAAAATAAGGTAAGAAATATATTCCTTCTACTTTCCTGTTAATTTACAAATTATTTACCCCATGCCTCTGTAAATTCTCTGTCTTTACTAATATTACACATTGCACCCCTCTCGGGATTCTCCGTGGTGAAGTGGTCAAGCTGTCTGACTCGGGCTCCAAAGGTTGTATGTTCGATTCCGGGCCGCATCCTTCATTTCACGAGTGCATTTTTTCTGGAGACTCCAGAGGGTCATCGCTGGAGCTATGGAGTTTGTGCTTTGTGTGACGCTTTCCGCGCTGCGGAAAGAAACTGAGCCATATGGGATAAAAACCCGCTGCAATGCAGCCGACCCTGTCGACTTTTGAGCCAGTTCTTTCATTGCACCCACTCCCATACGAATCCGGATACGCCTTGTGTGTCATCTGAATTGGCGGGGCTTCCATTACTGTAAACATAAATTTGTTATCGAGAAATCACTAGTTGTTCAGCAATACATCAAAGAAATTTAGCCGCTTTCAATGATTTAAGTTGTTTTTGGACCTATCAAAGACATATTCCTTGGGTGGGGGTAAATATAAGACGGCTGGACAAATTTCATAACGATGCAACAGACAGTTTTCAAAATAATTGATCGTGAATGAAGGCATTCTTTGTGGGACATACTATAGTTTAGCTCCTGTTTACTTCTGATGATCTGAATCTGTAGGTCTGATTCTCCGACCTGTATCAAGTTCTCCAGGCTCGTTTGTTTAATGTTGTCTAAGGATCTTGGCTGGATGTTGTTGTAGAGTTGTTTTAAGAAGAAGAAAAGTTAGTTGCAAGTTGATGAGGCAGTCAACTCCAGCAGTTTATGGCTGTTCGTGATTCCTCTGCAAGTTTATGTTCAGTAGTTAAGAACCGACATCATTACACTAAGGGTATTTCTGTACGCACTCACTCCTCATCTTCAACAGCCAGTGAAGAATCTGCTTTTATGTCCGTCTTGCTTTACCTCTGAGTGTACCAGATCCTCTGACCACCCTTTGCTGCTGCATTCTTCTCTAGACCATGATAGTTTAACTGTACTTCTGCATTATTCACATGCTCCCAGAGGACCTTCACCACATCTGTCTTATCATGCACCTGTCTGCTTGTTCATTGCCAACCACACCAGTGTCCTGGAGAAAAGATCCAGCAACCTTTGACCTCTGAATCGATGCATACCATTCAGTATGAAGCATACCAGTCTTCACCTAGTCAGCATGCTTTGTGAATCACTTAAATCACAACATGTGTATACAGTTTGTTCTCCAACCAACCAGCGGAATGCTGCAGTAACCGCCTCCACCTCCATTCTCAGATTTTAGGTTGCGTTATCATTTGCCAAGTTCTCCTTGTAGTTACTACCCAATACCAGATGGGCCTTTGACTTCTTCCTTCTCATTTTGAAACTTTTAACAACACACCGAACTATGAAAGCACTGCATAGAACACTGAAATGTTTCATATCCAATAATTAATCGTTTTGCTTACATCAGTATAACCGCAATTCACAGACATTCACTGTATTCACTTCTTAAAATAATATCTCAATATGACAAAATCTACAATAACTTTGGCCGCAATATTAATTGTCATTGCCAACTTTGGGCTTTCCATCCATGATGTTCCCTTCAGCCCCAAGTAATACCTTTTGTGAGTCTTTTCAACTCTTGAATTAATCATCGTGAATGATATGATTAATCTACACACCACGCTTGACATGAGCCTTACTTGGCTCCTGTCAATTAGCTTCATGGAAAAGGCTAATTGAAACAGGCATATTTTATAAATCATGTGAGATGAGCATTTTCATTATAACTTTAGTACATTACCCGTAATTTCTTTATTTATGTGTGGCCATAATATCTTTAAACTGTTTAACACTTTATCGTTGTAAGTTTTCTAGTTGAATGCTGACAGTTTATTTTGTTGTTGTTTTTTCATTTGAAACAAACCAGGAAGACAGATGTTATCTCATGGTGATGCAGGAGGCAGAGATTATTCAGTGGCACGACATGTGTTTCCGTATTCACGCCAGAGAGAGATGTACATGCCACCACCACCAATACCACCACCAATACCACCCCCACTATCACCCCCACTATCACCACCCCCACTATCACCACCCCCACTATCACCACCCCCACTATCACCACCCCCACTATCACCACCACCACCACCACCACCACTACCACCACCACCACCACCACCTCCATTTGCAGTTGAAAGATATGATGCATATGTTGGTCATGGCTCTTTGCCTCCAATGACAGAACAGTATGTGAATCATCAATACAGCTCCAGTCCGGTGTTTTATCAAGCTGTTGATCCTGGTCTTGATCCAAATAGGCATCCTAATGAGTCCAGGTCTCACTTAAGTTCTAACAATGAAGTGTCAGAAAAGAAGTCTGCCATCTTGTCTGATTATGGGCATGGAAGTAGAAATGAAGAGAGAGATAGCTTCAGAACTTCTAGACGGTCACCAAGGAGCAGAGATAGATATGACATTAGCTCTTCTAAAAAGGTGGCAAAGAAGAGAAAACGTAACAGAAATGACGTTAGCACTTCCAGAAAGTTAGCGAAAAGCAGAGCAAATAAGTTTAAAGAGCTAGATGACGTCATTGTTTTTAAACAGTCGGCAAGGCGCAGAATCAATGGAAGAGATTACATTGGCACTCCCAAACAGAAAGTCAGGATCAGAATGAAGGAAAGAGATGACAGCACTCCCAGGCAGAAAATCAGAATCAGAATGGAGGAAAGAGGTGAAAATATCACTTCCAGACAGAAAATAAGGAGCAGAGCAGATGATACAGATGAAGCTGGCATTTCTAGACAATTAGACAGGAGCAGAGCAGATGAGAGAGATGAAGTTGGCACTTCTAGACAATTAGACAGGAGTAGAGCAAATAAAGGTGATGAGAGGGAGAGCATTAGTACTTCTAGACATTTATCAAGGAGCAGAGCAGATGAGAGAGATGATATCAGCAATTCTAGACAGTCAGCAAAAAGCAGGGCAGAGGAGCTAGATGAAATTAGCACTTCGAGACAGAAAGCCAAGAGGAGAGCAGATGAGGAGAATGTCAGCACATCTGTCAGCAGAGCAGATAAATGGGAAGAGGATATTCTGAATATTCTTGGGCGCAGTGACAAGAAAAAGCCACTTTACAGTTTAGCAACTCTTGGCCAAACATATTCATCACCGAAGCAAGAACCTCCATCACCGCCCAGAAAAATTAAACATCCCAAGGAACTTCCATTTTTCAAAACATATTTAGAGGTGGAATCCCAAAAGAGTCAAAAGGACAGAAGCAGTAGCAATGAATTACATTCAAATTTGGATGGTAGGAGAAATATTGTTAGAAAGGAGAGATTTGTTGAAGCACAATCAAACTCAAGAAGCCCTGATGTCACAAGGGTACACTGTAGAAGTCCAGAGAATTATGTTATTGACAGTCCACAGTCAAGTCATTTGCCAAGAAGACATGCATCGCAGAGAGTTGATTCCACAGAGTTAGTGTATTCCCAAAGAGGAAGATCACAAAGCCCAAGGAGGTCTAGGAGTCCAGCTGATGTTCCAAGGCAGCAGAGGTGCTCCAGAAGTCCAAAAGATCCAAGCCCTACTAGAATTAATAAAAAACAAGTGATTCAGGTGAGATAAATTTACGTTAGTCTTGTAGAATTGGTATTAAAGTTCAAAGCATACGATTCTTAGAAGTTAAAAGTATCCAGTGAGAGAAAATATGTTAGTCTTGTAAAATTTTGATTGAAGTTCAAATCTAATCATTTTCTAAAGTTAGAAGATGCCAGTGAGAGAAATGTATATTAGGTAGTCTTATAGAATTTGTATAGAAGTTCACAGCTAATGATTCTGCACAGTTCGCGGCGACTGCGTTAGCCAGACGGCCTTAATTCCTCAGGCTCAAGACCCCCTGCCCTACACTGCAAGGTACTATGGGCAGTAAATTGACAGTTTTTTTTTAATGATATGATGCCAATGAGAGAAATATATGTTAGTCTCGTAAAATTTGTATTGAAGTTCAAATCTAATCATTTTTAGAAGTTAGAAGATGCCAGTGAGAGAAATTTATATTAGGTATTCTTGTAGAGTTTGTATTGAAGTTCAAAGCTAGTGATTCTTAGAAGTGACATGATGCCAGTGAGTCAAGTGAGAGAAATTTATGTTAGATAGTCTTGTAGAATTTGTGTTGATGTTCAAGATAAGGATTCTTAGAAGTGACATGATACCAGTGAGTCAAGTGAGAAAAATTTATGTTAGATAGTCTTGTAGAATTTGTGTTGATGTTCAAGATAAGGATTCTTAGAAGTGACATGATGCCAGTGAGTCAAGTGAGAGAAATTTATGTTGGATAGTCTTGTAGGATTTGTGTTGATGTTCAAGATAAGGATTCTTAGAAGTGACATGATGCCAGTGAGGCAAGTGAGAGAAATTTATGTTGGATAGTCTTGTAGGATTTGTATTGATGTTCAAGATAACGATTCTTAGAAGTGACATGATGCCAGTGAGTCAAGTGAGAGAAATTTATGTTGGATAGTCTTGTAGGATTTGTGTTGATGTTCAAGATAAGGATTCTTAGAAGTGACATGATGCCAGTGAGGCAAGTGAGAGAAATTTATGTTGGATAGTCTTGTAGGATTTGTGTTGATGTTCAAGATAAGGATTCTTAGAAGTGACATGATGCCAGTGAGTCAAGTGAGAGAAATTTATGTTGGATAGTCTTGTAGGATTTGTGTTGATGTTCAAGATAACGATTCTTAGAAGTGATATGATGCCAGTGAGTCAACAAGTGAGAGAAATTTATGTTGGATAGTCTTGTAGGATTTGTGTTGATGTTCAAGATAAGGAATCTTAGAAGTGACATGATGCCAGTGAGTCAAGTGAGAGAAATTTATGTTGGATAGTCTTGTAGGATTTGTGTTGATGTTCAAGATAAGGATTCTTAGAAGTGACATGATGCCAGTGAGTCAAGTGAGAGAAATTTATGTTGGATAGTCTTGTAGGATTTGTGTTGATGTTCAAGATAAGGATTCTTAGAAGTGACATGATGCCAGTGAGGCAAGTGAGAGAAATTTATGTTGGATAGTCTTGTAGGATTTGTGTTGATGTTCAAGATAACGATTCTTAGAAGTGACATGATGCCAGTGAGTCAAGTGAGAGAAATTTATGTTGGATAGTCTTGTAGGATTTGTGTTGATGTTCAAGATAACGATTCTTAGAAGTGACATGATGCCAGTGAGTCAAGAGAGAAATTTATGTTCTATAGTCTTGTAGAATTTGTGTTGATGTTCAAGATAAGGAATCTTAGAAGTGACATGATGCCAGTGAGTCAAGTGAGAGAAATTTATGTTGGATAGTCTTGTAGGATTTGTGTTGATGTTCAAGATAAGGAATCTTAGAAGTGACATGATGCCAGTGAGTCAAGTGAGAGAAATTTATGTTAGATAGTCTTGTAGGATTTGTGTTGATGTTCAAGATAATGATTCTTAGAAGTGACATGATGCAAGTGAGTCAAGTGAAAGAAATTTATGTTAGATAGTCTTGTAGGATTTGTGTTAGTTGATCAAGATAAGGAATCTTAGAAGTGACATGATGCAAGTGAGTCAAGTGAAAGAAATTTATGTTAGATAGTCTTGTAGGATTTGTGTTAGTTGTTCAAGATAATGATTCTTAGAAGTTACATGATGCAAGTGAGTCAAGTGAGAGAAATTTATGTTGGATAGTCTTGTAGAATTTGTGTTGATGTTCAAGATAAGGATTCTTAGAAGAAGGTCTGTTATTGCAGAGTCCAAAATCAACTCATTGCCTGATATTTTTTACAATGCTTAGGGACTTTCCACATTGGATCTTTATGAAATGATCTATGCATAAGTAATGTTTTGTTATTTGACGAATGTCATCTTTCTGTTCGGTGTTGTTACATCTGTTGCACAATATTTCAGGTTGCCACCCCTACAAATATTGATACAGATCCTGAAGCTGAAAGAATAGCCAATCTACTTTTAGAACTAGTATGTATTTTCTTTCTTTTCTTACTTTGAGCATTACATGGTCGTGATTTTTGTGTGACAGCGGCAACTTATGTTGGTGCATGTATATGTGAGTGAGTGGTGAAGCACAAACTGAATAGATCATATCAACATGTTTACATTATTTATAGGATGGGATAGTTCTGTGAATAGGATAAAAGATTAGTGGATTTCAGATCTGAATAAACGTCTATGTACTTCTGTCTGGGTCTCTCTGCCTGCCTGTATGTGTGTATCTCTCTATTTGTGTTTCTGTGTCTCTTTCTCCTTCCTCCTCTCTCTTTGTCTGTCTATGTTTATGTCTTTCTCTCTGTGAAAGAGGGGGAGTGAATGACACCTGTTATGGGAAAAATAAAAGCTGGTCCGTTTTATTTAGAGATGATAACAGAATAATTGTTTTTGATAGGAAAATAATCAAAGAAAACAAACAGTATTGTCATCTTGTGCTGTGTCTTCTTGCCATCTAGTCGAGCTCATTGTCAGGCCAAGAAGACCCTCAAGCTGCCTTGCAGACTCTGTTCTCCAATGTTGATCTGACTAAAGCTCTCTTGTCAAGTAAAAGCAACACAGCAGGGGTAAGTTCAGCTGTTTTAGGTGTAAATAAATACACTTGACTTGTTACCTTATTCTGTTTTGATAAGTGGTGTATGACTTATGTATGATATATGTGTCACGATTGTTGTGTAATGACATGAAGTAAATAAAGGCAGCCAATTCTTCAGATGCTGCCTTCATCTTCCAATGGAGCATTTGCCCTCAGTCAGATCATGTTAACACCTTCTATCCTTTGTTATGTTTTGTAATTTCTTCTTCTTCCCCATATTATTCATCTCTCTCTCTCTCTCTCTCTCTCTCTCTCTCTCTCTCTCTCTCTCTCTCTCTCTCTCTCTCTCTCTCTCTCTCTCTCTCTCTCGCGCGCTCTCGCTCTCGCTCTCGCTCTCTCTCTCTCTCTCTCTCTCTCTCTCTCTCTCTCTCTCTCTCTCTCTCTCCCTCCCTCCCTCCCTCCCTCCCTCCCTCCCTCCCTCCCTCCCTCCCTCCCTCCCTCCCTCCCTCCCTCTCTCTCTCTCTCTCTCTCTCTCTCTCTCTCTCTCTCTCTCTCTCTGATTCTCTTCTCAAAGTTTTGTTTTTAATCTTTATGTTTATTTGGTCTTATAAATTCCAGATAACAGACATTCCAGTTAATCTTGTTACACAATTTTTAAATGTTTGTCAGAATCAGCTTTTCCTTACTCTTTGATACATTGGAATTGGTTTAGTTCTATACACATTGGTGGTTGTGTCATACTAGTTTAGTCTTTCTGTTCTGTACAGGCCAACATTAATAAATCATTGTAATTTATTATAATTGGGTTTTTTTGGGGGGTCATTATTCTTGTTTGTGATCTATATACAGCAGTTCTGATTTGACATTAGGTTGAATATTCTAAGTTTGGTGCTGGTTTAAATTTGTTTTTACTTACTCACATTCCCAGGTGCTATGAATCTCCTCTTGTATTCTTATTTTATCTCTACCTGTCACAATTGACAATGAAATAACTAAACAATCATGGAGGAAACATTACCAACCAAGGCTTATTCTCTGCTAGTCCTTTTGTGCTGTGCTGTATCATAGCTGGGTTACATCCTAATATGCCTCACTCTACATCTACACGGATGGTTCGGTGTTGAGAGTTAGGAGAAGTGCCTGGGGATTCTTAGCAAAAGCTAATGGTCAACGTTTGGTGCAGGAGAGCCTGGCATATGATACCACAACATCTAGCTTAAGAATGGAGGTGGAGGCGGTCAGTGCAGCTTTCCGCTGGATGGAGAATACGATACACACACATAGTGATTGTAACTGACTCAGAAAGTAGGGTGAGGACAGGCAAGCTTCGTGCAGAGTGGCTTGCTTCGCTTCGGAAGTCACGGGTGGCAAGCATCGTCTGGATCTTTTCTCCGGGGCACGCTGGTGTGCTGGGGAATGGACAGATTGGCTGGCTCGGCTAAACTTGGTGGAGTATTGATGCATGACAAGGCAGACGTGGTTGCGGCCTTGTGGGAGCATGTGTACACCTCGGAGGAGCAAATAGATCACCATAGTCTGGTAAGAATGCGGCAGCGAGGTGTGACGAGGGGATCTGGTCAACGCTTGACGCTCAGATGAAAGGCGAGACGGACATATAATCAGATTGCTACTGGAACTATTAGTGTTGGAACTCTTCGCTGGCTGCTGAGGATGGGGACGGAGCGCTTATGGGAATGCCCCGAATTCTGTGATATCAGTTCCTAAATCAATCAATCAATCAATCAATCAATGCCTCACTCCAGATGTGACCAGTCTTGTACACCTCACTGGTTTCTGAGCTTGGAGAGGAGAAGGACAGCTCTGCAACAATCCTGTGGAGAAGGTATTTTGGTCACGGGGCTACACAAACCTGACTCAGGCCTCTGATGACCTTAATGCTGATGTATCAGACTTAAGCTCGCTGTCTTCCCGAGGATTCACAATCTCTACCTGTTTCTCCAACAATGTCTAGATTGCTGCCTAAAGATATGTATATGCTAGGCTATGTGTGAGGGCACGAAGCACTGGGTGTATGATGTTCTCCTCTCCAAGGGCAGGCTGGCTTAAGGGCAGGCTGGCTTGGGAGCAGGCACAATGAGCATTTGTGGAACAAGTGGAAAAACAAATTGAACATCTCGAAACGATACAAATGCATGGTATGAGAAAAACACCCACAGTCATGACCTGGATACCTTCTGAAAATGTCAAGCGCAAACATTTCATCCAGAAGGAAAGAAAAACCACAATGTAACATCCAAGAAAATAGGAGCACTCTTAAAAACATGAATTGGTGCGATAACCTTGGAACAGTCATAACATCTGATGGAAGATAAGAACAAGAATCGCCATAGCCTTAGTAGCCATTTGCAAAATGGAAAACATAATCACCACTTAAAAGCTGTCAAGTACAGCATGAAAAAGTACCATACCTTTACTGCTTTATGTATTTGAAACATAGATAAAAAGCAAACAAGCTGAGAAACATCTAATGGTAAGGGCAAATGTGGCTTCTGAGGACAATGCATATAGTATCATTGACAGACAGAAAAACAAATGAGACAGTCATTCGAGAAACAAATGAAAACCATAAATTGGTTAGAGAAATTAGAGAAACTTGAGATGTAGTCGTTGTTTAACAGATAATGGCCTACTTGCTGTGGAGTAGATTAAATGCTTTGGCAGGATTGCAAATACAAGAGAATGGTTCATTATAGAGGAATTTAATTAACCAAAAATGAGAAAACGCAGCATTTTCTAACCAATAGAAGCAACAATAGTGTTTATTATATATGATAAACCTTCATACTGCAAGAAACATTAGATAAGATTGGTCATAATGACATAACAATAATAATGGGAGATTTTAATGCAAAAATAGGTACTGGAAGTGCTGAAAATGAGAGACACGTGTTAGGAAAAGTTTGATTGGGAAACAAATGTTGCAGGTGACAAATTAATTGAATTTTGCACGGAAAATTAGTTAACAATAGCCAACGCACTTTTTCAACAACATCCAGGAAGACTTCACATGGAAGCCTCCGGACAGTACTACCAAAAACCAGACAGATTATACTTTAATACGAAGAAGATGGAGATCAAGCATAACATCAGCCCATACCTTACACAGTGCAGACTGTTTAGTTTAGTTTAGTCAATGGATCAACATCACGGCACACGGGTGCAAACCCATAAGTGCTCCGTTCTCCTCCTACCTCAAACCTGACTCTGCAGAAACTCAGCTCAGTGCACGAACTCCGTAGGACAGGCGAGGATCCTGAAATACTTTGGGTAGATTTTTAACTCGAAATTTTGCCCGGGCATCGGCGTTAGGCTACTCTTTTTCGATTTCCAACTGCCAAGGGATTTTTTACGTGCGCAACAATACACACGGGCGTCCGATCTCACTACCCAGAGACCAGGGGAATTACTAGAGGTCCAGGAGAAAAAATCCCTGTATCACCGGGGCTTGAACCCGGGACCTCCAGCGCTCGAGGCGGACACCATACCTCAAGACCACGCAGCCCCCCCTCCAGTGCAGACTGTGATATAGATCATCAGTTATTAGAAACAGGTCTGAAATTAAAACTCAAAGTGAAGTGAGGAATCGTTTTGGGGTTTTAATGTCTGTACAAGAGGAAATGACACCCGATGAACTGGCAGTACAAGCTAGAGATATCTTGATAACAGCAGCCAAAGATTTAATTCTGACCAGGACTAAGCAACATAAGCCATGGATTACACCACGCATGTTTGAATTAATAAAACAACTAAGGGAACTGAAAAAGAAAAGAGAAACCGATAACAGTAGGATGAAGTATAAATCTTTAACACGAGAAATAAGAAAGAACACAAGAAAGGACAAAAACCAGTATATACAATATTGTTGTACTAGAATAGCGCAATATCATAAGAATGGAAGAGATTACGAAGTTTTCAAGGAAATGAAGTTATTGACAAGAAATGTTCAACCTCAATTAAATGTTATCTGTGACAAGTTGGAAATTACCCCAACAGAATCTAGAAGAATCCTAGAAAGATGGAAGGAATACTGCAGTGGAATGTATGATAGGAATTAATGAGATCCATGAACCAATGACAACAGAGACAGAACCTGAACCCTCATTAGATGAAATTGTATGGGCAATAAAGAACCTGAAGAATGGTAAATCACCAGGATGTGATGAGATATACCTGCTGAATTAATTAAAGCGGGAGGAGAAGAAGGCATACAAATCTATAACGCAATATGTAAAAAGATATGGTATGTGGTCAAAAGATTGGAAGAGAACTATCTTTATTCCAATACCAAAAACTTGAAATTGTCCTGATCAGTCATGCAAGTAAAATTTTACCAAATATAATGGGAAAACTTCGTAAGGAAATGGAAGAAGAGATTAATGTGGTTCAAGCTGGATTTAAATGAGGAAGAGAAACACGAGACTACATACTCAACATGCGTTTAATAATAGAGAAGTGTAGCAAATTTAATCTAAACCTATTCTCATGTTTTGTGGATTATTCAAAGGCATTTGACTGTGTACAACATCAGAAACTTTGAGAAATTATAAGGAAAATGGGCTTTCCATCACATGTAGTACAACTCATAAAAATGCTCTATCGAGACCAACAAGCCGCGGTTAGAATAGATGGCCAGACATCAGATTGATTTGATATGAAGCGATTAGTCCATCAGGGCTGTGTGCTATCCCTCTATTTGTTTAACTTGTACGCTGAAAATATAATGAGAAATGTCAAATGATATAACCAAGGAGCAATATGATGCCCTAAATATCGGTGATTGAAATACCAGAGATTTGATATGCTGATGATACAGTATTATTATCCGCATCACAGAATGGTATAGACAACTAATAACCTCAACTCAAAAGAATACTGAAAATCACAACTTATATCTTAACATAGCAAAACCAAAGATAATGCATACAGATAAAACTACTATGGAGAAAGAAATATATGTTAATGAGGAAAAAATTTGAGGTTGTCAACGTCTCAGTCGCTCGTTGTTGTAGATGTGACAGTAATATAATACATGTGCAAATAATTCGTCAACAAATGGATCACATGTATAGCTATTTATTTCATGTTGCAGTCATTTAACATTAGTCATAATCACGCTCTAACATCTCTGGCGAATCATGCAAACATTATACAGCAAAGCACTCATGCGTTCTCGCATCACAATTCATTTTATATATTAGCGCACAGGCTATCTAATATCAACACTCTCACAACAATAGTAAATCTCTAGCGTGAGGCATTCAGCACACTCTCTTTCAGGTAACCAAAACACTCCTCTCTCAACCACAGCCAGGTCCAGTCTGTTCATTCTTGCCTCGGTCTGTGGTCACGTGGTGTTTGACCAACGTGTCGTCTGTGTTAAGTCGGATGTCTCGGTATTTTGGTATCGTCCTGTCCTTCACCCGTCTATTGATGGCTGATGTCTCAGGTTGTCTAGTCCAAGGTTGGACTGTCATTCAAGGACATGTCCAGTCTCTAACCCCATGTCCTGTCTCTCACTGGGTATACAGTCCTGTCCTACTCTACCCATGCTCTACCTAGGTCCTGTCCTTGTCCTGTGTCCTCTCTCACTCACTAGTATTCTGACAGAGGTAGTGGACAATTTTAAATATCTTGGATCATTAATTACCAACAATGGTGACATAATGAAAGAAATTCAAAGACAAATATCTATTGCTCTTTGAAAACTAAAACAACTGAATAAATTGTGGCGTGGGATAGGTAGACCTACAAAAATTAGATTGTTAAGAACATGCATCTTTCCCATTGCTTTATATGCCTGTGAGACCTGGACATTTACTCTAAACAAGCTGAGCAGCGCATAAATGCCTTTGAATATAGGGAGGAGTCCTGCTCATAAGATCAGAAATCAGATTTATTGTATTCTCATCAACAGAAGATTTTGAAATGCCTTAAAAGTCACAAAAACTATACCAAGTGCAGACTGCTACAGCGACCATAGATTAGTCATAAGCAATATACACATAAAATTAAAGAAAGTCAAATATACACCAAGAAACCTACCTCTGAAGTCGGAGTGGGTTCGCCTGATGGTGAGGGACACTGTTAATCATCATCAGCATCATCATCAAGTGCCCTGCCAGCTGACGTAGGCGTTCATGGCTCTCCACAGATCTGGTCATTGGTGTTCTGGATCAACTCTGCTGATGGTATTCTTCCATGCCACTGTCTCAATCCATCCAGCATAATTTCTCTTGGTCTGCCTCTGCCTCTCTTGCCCTCGATCTTTCCAGTTGTCACGATGTTCTCCAATGCCTCTTTTCTCATTACATGACCGAAGAAAGCTGTTTGTCTCTTTCTTATTGTTGTATATAATGTTCTAATTTCATTAGCCTGTCTCAGGCAGTCGTTGTTAGTTACTCTGGCAGTCCAAGGAATTTGCAACATTCGTCTCAGGAATCACATCTCTTTTGCTTCTAATTTCTTCCTAATTTGTTCATTTACATTCCACGATTCACTGCCATGCAGCAAAACTGGTTCTACATAGCATTTCAGCACTCTTTCTTACATTCAGCGACAGTGACTTATTGCATGAGATACTCTTCATTCATTTTCTGAATTAGGCTTTTGCTTGTCCTATTCTGCTCTTAATCTCTGTTGTACATCTTCCATCTGACGTTATAAATGCCCCTAGGTATTTAAATTTATCCACTTGGTTAAGAATTTTTCCTTCTATTTCTATTTCACATTTTGGTGTCACCATTTTCTTTTATATCACCATTGTTATTGTTTTCTTGATATTCAAGGGGAGTCCTTTCCTTGCACTCTCTGTTACTACAATGTCCAGCAATTGTTGTAGGTCTGTGAACTATCTGCCACCAATACTGTGTCATCTGCATAGCGTATATTATTTATATTATAACCTCCAACTTGTATTCCTGGCGTCTCTTTTATCTCTCTCATTATTACTTCTCTATATAGGGGGAAGAGATCTGGTGACAAGACACACCCCTGTCGTACTCCTAGCTTTATCTGTTCGTAACTACCCTTTTTATTTCCCATTTTAATTGCTGCTACTTGGTTCCAGTAAATATTCTTTATTATTCTTAAATCTTTCCCATCAATGTTGATATCTTCCAACATTTTAATCAGTTCATCATGTTTTACTTTATCAAATACTTTAGTATAATCTATGAAATATATGTCTTTCTGTTTCTCTATTGACCTTTCTATTAGTGTCCATAATGTATAAATTGCATTGTTTGTGCCCTTTCCCTCCGCAAATCCATTCTGTTCTTTACTAATTTCCATTTTTATTTTCTTTCTGGTTCTTCTCATTATGTTTCTGAGTAGAAGCTTAGTGATATGGTTTATGAGGTTAATTGTTTGAAAATCTTCACACCCAATTGCTCCTGGTCTTTTTGGTATAGCTATAAATACAGATTTCAGCATATCACTGGGTAAAAATCCACTGCTGTAAATATAATTCATTTTGGTTAATATATCTACTCCAAATTCTCCTAATCCTTCGAATTCTTCTATTGTAATTTCATCTGGCCCAGCTGTTTTTCCTCTTCATATGTTTTACAGCATCAGCAACTTCTACTTTTAGAATAGGTGGACCTTCTAAGTTACTTTCTTCTGTTAATTCTTCCCTTTCTCCATCATATAATTCTCTTATATACTCATTCCACCGCTTCATTATAGCACCATCCTCCAATAATATCTTTCCTGTTTTTGATTTCAAAAACCTTGTATTTATTCTTATTTTTCTTCCCGTGAGCTCACATTATTTGTCTGTGTATATGTTTTGTATCTTTAATGGAATTTAATTCAGTATTTTTGCACTGCTCATTCAACCAACTTTCTTTTGCATTCACACATTTGTCTTTTATTTCTTTATTTATCCTAGCATATTCTTGTTTATCATTTTTACTCTGTTTTCTTTTGTCTATCAGCATTAAGATTTCTTCATTCTTCCATTTTTTCTTAGCTATTTGGCTTCTCACTGGTAATATTTCTTTGCTAGTTTGATTAATGGAGTCCCTTAACATTTCCCATTGTTAATTTATACTCTGTATTTTAGCTATTGCATTGTACCTATTTTTCACAGTCACTCTGTATTGTTCTTGAATTTCTTTATCTACTTTCAGAACCTCTTTATTAAGTCTCAGTTTCTTAACAATTTTTTCCCCTCTCTTTAATCCTACTTTTATTTGTCCACATAGTGGTACATAATCACTATTCCCATCAGCCCCAGGATTAATTAATGCATTTCTAAATCTTTTATTAATAAGTATGTAGTCAATTTGGTTGCATATTTTCTTATCAGGGCTTTTCCGTGTGTATAGTCGTCTTTTATGGTGATTAAACCATGTGTTTCCAATTATCATATCATTGATATTTGCCCATTCTATTAGTTTTTCTCCTCTTTCACTCCTTGTACCTAAACCATAATTCCCCACTACATCCTCCATTTTTCCCATTTCTACTTTTGCATTAAAATCTCCAAGTATTATTATTATTTCTTGTGATCCATTGTGAGTCAAAGCCATTTCTATTTCATCGTAAAAGTTGGTGCATATACTTGTATATTATTTATATCTATTGGTTTACCTTTGATTTTGACCATAACTCTGACTGAAATACACCATTCTCCATTACTTGACTTGTCTGTTTCTTCGTCAAGTATTATTCCTACACTTTTTTCATGTGTATCCCCTCCAGAATAGATTATTGTGTGGTTGTCAGCTACAATTATGCCCGATCCCTTAGTATATTCATTTTCATGCTATCCATCTCTCTTAGAACACTGTTCAACTTTCCTAGCTCATTTAATGTCCTAACATTCCATGTTCCTACTCTAAATTTATTTTTTTAGTTATCTTGCTACTGTTAATAGGGAAAACTAATCCACCCGCAAAATTCAGTCCATCATGACTTTAAATAGTGTGTATGGACTACACTTGAGTTCAAAGCAAGTGAGCACAAAAAACGAAAAAACACCAAGAAACACAAAATTGTATCTACGGGCACTGAAGAGTGAGGAAATAGAAGATAAAGTCAACATAGAGGTAAAGAACAGATTCGATGCATTGTCCGATATGGAAATATTATTTCAAGATGTCAGTGACCAATGGGAAATATTAAAGAAATCAGTCAACCAAGCTGCAGAAACAACCATCCGAAAAATAAAGATAATGGAACGCAAAAAATGGATGACACAAGACATCTTACAACTCATAGAAATAAGAAAAAATAACAAGGATAAACAAGTAGAGATTCACGGAAAAATTAGGAAACTATGCAAAGAGGCAAAAAAACATGGCTTGAGGAAAATTGCTGGGAAATTGAAAACCAACACAATATCCGGAATACCAAATTAATGCACAAAAGAATTAATGACATCACTAACAAAAGAACACACACACATCAACGGATTGCCTAAAAACCAAAGATGGCAAAATCAAAATAGAAAAAGATCAGATTTTAATGCATCATCATAATCAAGTGCCGTGCCGGCTGGCGTAGGCGTTCATGGCTCTCCACAGATCTCGGGCTTTGGTGTTCTGGATCAACTCTGCTGATGATATTCCTCCATGCCATCATCTCAATCTGTCCAGCATAATTTCTCTTGGTCTGCCTCTGCCTCTCTTCCCCTCAATCTTTCCAGTTGTCACAATGTTCTCCAATGCCTCTCTTCTCATCACATGACCAAAGAAAGCTGTTTGTCTCTTTCTTATTGTTGTATATAGTGTTCTAGTTTCATTAGCCTCTTTCAGGCAATCGTAGTTAGTTACTCTGGCAGTCCAAGGAATTCGCAACATTCGTCTTAAAAGCCACATCTCTGTTGCTTCTAAGTTCTTCCTAATTTGTTCATTTACATTCCAAGATTCGCTGCCATACAGCAAAGCTGGTTCTATATAGCATTTTAGCACTCTCTTTCTTACATTCATTGTTAGCGACTTATTGCATAAGATGCTCTTCATTTTCTGAAATGCGGCTTTTGCCTGCCCTATTCTGCTCTTAATCTCTGTTGTACATCTTCCATCTGATGTTATAAGTGCCCCTAGGTATTTAAAATAATCCACTTGGTTGATAATTTCCCCTTCTATTTCTATAGCCGGCTTCGTGGCTTAGAGGTTATGACTTTTCTCCGTAATCTCGTATACTCTCGTCGGTAACATGATGACGGTGAGAATCAGCAGTGGTTTGAATCGCATCGGTAACTTAACGGGGTATGTGAGCCGGCCGCTCAGAAAGCAATGGCAAACTACCTAGCATAATCTTGCCAAGAAATCAACATACAGCTGAAAGATGCTGGTGTTGACAGCGATGTCCTGTAAAGGATATGCAAAAAAAAAAAAAAAAATTCTATGTCACATTTTGGTGTCCCCATTTTCTTTGATATCACCATTGTTACTGTTTTCTTGATATTCAAGGAGAGTCCTTTCTGTGCACTCTCTGATACTACAATGTCCATCAATTGTTGTAGGTCTGTTGCATTAACCGCCACCAATACTGTGTCATCTGCATAGCATATATTGTTTATATTATAACCTCCGATTAGTATTCCTGGCATCTCTTTGATCTCTCTCATTATTACTTCTCTATATAGGGGGAAGAGATCGGGTGACAAGATACACCCCTGTTGTACTCCTAGCTTTATCTGTTCGTAACAGCCCTCTTTATTTCCCATTTTAATTGCTGCTACTTGGTTCCAGTATATATTCTTTATTATTCTTAAATCTTTCCCATCTCTGTTGATATCTTCCAACATTTTAATCAGCTCATCATGTTTTACTTTATCAAATGCCTCAGTATAATCTATGAAGCATAAATATCAACTTTCTATTAGTGTTCGTAATATATAAATTGCATTGTTTGTACCCTTTCCTTCCATAAAACCATACTGTTCTTCGCTAATTTCCATTTTTATTTTCTTTCTTGTTCTTCTCATTATAATTCTGAGTAGAAGCTTAGTGACATTGTTTATGAGGTTAATTGTACGAAAATCTACACATTCAATTGCTCCTGGTCTCTTTGGTATTGCTATAAATACAGATTTTAGCATATCGCTAGGTGAATATCCACTGTTGTAAATATCATTCAGCATTTTGGTTAATATATCTTCCCCAAATTCTCCCAATACTTCTAATTCTTCTACTGTGATTTCATCTGGCCCAGCTGTTTTTCCTTTCTTCATATGTTTCATAGCGTCAGCGACTTCTTCTTTTAGAATAGGTGGGCCTTCTAAGTTACTTTCTTCTGTCAATTCTTCCCTTTCTCCATTATATAATTCTCTTATATACTCATTCCACCTCTTTATTATAGCACCGTCCTCCAATAATATCTTTCCTGTTTTTGATTTCAAACACCCTGTATTTATTCTTATTTTTCTTCCTGTGAGCTCACTGATTTGTCTGTGCATACTTTTTTTATCTTTAATGGAATTTAATTCAATTTTTTTTGCATTGCTCGTTTAACCAACTTTCTTTTGCCTTCACACATTTGTCTCTTATTACTTTATTTATCTTAGCATACTCTTGTTTGTCATTTTTATTCTGTTTCCTTTTGTCCATCAGCATTAAGATTTCTTCATTCATCCATTTTTTCTTAGCTTTTTGGCTTCTCTCTGGTAATATTTCTTTGCTAGTTTGATGAATGGAGTCTTTTAACATTTCCCATTGTTCATTTATACTCTGTATTTTAGCTATTGCATTGTACCTATTTTTCACAGTCACTCTGTATTGTTCTTGAATTTCTTTATCTACGTTCAGAACCTCTTTATTAAGTCTCAAGTTCTTAACCAATTTTTTCCCTCTCTTTAATCTTACTTTTATTTGTCCACATAGTGGTACATGATCACTATTACCATCAGCACCAGGCATTGTCTTTACATTAATTAATGCATTTCTAAATCTTTTATTAATAAGTATGTAGTCAATTTGGTTGCGTATTTTCATATCAGGGCTTTTCCATGTGTACAGTCGTCTTTTATGGTGTTTACACCATGTGTTTCCAATTATCATATCATTAATATTTGCCCATTCTATTAGTTTCTCTCCTCGTTCATTTCTTGTAACTAAACCATAATTCCCCACTATATCCATTTTTCTCTTTCCTACTTTTGCATTAAAATCTCCCAGTATTATTTTTATTTCTTGTGATCCAATTTGAGCTATTGCCATTTCTATTTCATCGTAAAAGTGTTGTATTTCTTCATCACTACTGCTTGTTGTTGGTGCATATACTTGTATAATATTTATATCTATTGGTTTGCCTTTGATTTTGATCATTATAACTCTATCTGAAATACACCAGTATCCATTCATAGATTTGGCTGCTTTTTCATCAAATATTATTCCTACACCTTTTTCATGTGTGTCCCCTCCAGAATAAATTATTGTGTGTTTGTCGGTTATAGTTTTGCCAGATCCCTTCCATCTCATCTCACTTATGCCTAGTATATTCATTTTCATGTTTTCCATTTCTCTTCGAACATTGTTTAACTTTCCTAGCTCATTTAATGTCCTAACATTCCATGTTCCTACTCTAAATTTATTTAGTTTAGTTGTAGTTTTAATTTTGAACTCAGTAGCTGGATGACGGTCTGGTGTCACCTGTGGCTCATGACTGTCCCTACCGGACGAGGATGTCCTAAGACAGCCATTAACGTTGTTCACTATTTCTGAAATGTGTGTCGCCCTGAAATTTTGGGAAGATAATGTGGTGGTTTCCTCTTGCCTTCCACATTCACATGGTGGTCTTTTAACTCTGCCTCTTTCTCTCTCGGGCGTCTTTCCCCTGCCATGCGAGACGTTCGGTTGATTTTGTTGACCTTGTTGTTGTACTTGTCACTTAGCTGTAAACATGTCTGCTCTCAAGCCTCCCCTCCCTCAGCCTGTGCTTACCCCTTTGTACCTGTCAGTTTTTCCAGGGCATCACTCTATCTTTCCAGAGTGTCCATCCAGCTATCCGGATTGTCTGATGGACTGACCATAAGTTAGTGGCAAAAGCTCCGCCGTGGAGCAAACATGGCAGGGGGCTTCTGATCATCAGAATACTCCCTTCCCCAAGTGTTTCGGCCCATTATACCCTTAACACTCTAGGGGCAGGCCCGTCCGGGTCATGACTCTGGGTGTCTTTCCCCTGCCATGCGAGACGTTTGGTCAATTTCGTTGTGCTTGTCCTTTAGCTGTAAACATGTCTACTCTCAAGCCTCCCTTATCTCAGAGAGGAGAGTCCATGCAGCCTGTGCTTGCCCCTTAGCACCTGTGGTCATGGGGAGTCTGCTATTATACTGGAGATATACCTCCTGAATTATGTAATTCTGTATTTATTGCAATCCCGAAGAAATCAGGGGCCTTGGAATGTGATCAACATCAAACAATTAGTATAATGAGCCACATCACAAAGATTTTGCTATGAATTATCATGGAAAGATTTAAGAAGAAAATACATCCCGAAATAGGAGAAGAACAATGTGGGTTTGTAGAAGGAAAGAGTACAGTAAACGCTGTATATATGCTGAGAACAAAAACTGAATGTTCTGAACAAGTAAACAAAGACTTACACCTTTGCTGTATTGACTACACAAAGGCTTTTGATAAAGTAAGACATGTCAACATGATAGAGATGCTTGCAAATCTACAAATTGATGGGAAAGACCTTATACTTGAAAAAAAAAACATACATTGGAAACAACAAGCTGCGATAAGAATTGATAATGAAGTAGGCCAATATCTGCCTATTAAGAGAGGTGTGAGACAGGGATGTGTAATGTCTCCAGATCTTTTTTCCCTTACAGTGAAAATATTTTTAGAAATATAGAAGATATGAAAGGAATCATCACTAGAGGAAGAAACATCAATAACATTGGATATGCAGATCCCAGGAATGCTACCTGGTCAAAAAAGCACGCTGTAGCCGGATGTGTTGGCCTACGGGTTTCGGCCCAAGGGCGCTTAACAGACACACCGCAATCACATCTGAAAAAACACTCCGGATGAACGAAAAGAAGAAGAAGATATGCAGATAATACAGTATTGGTTGCAGACAATGAGCAGGATCTGCAACATGTAGTAGATGTGGTTGTTGCACACAGTGAACAACTAGGGTTAGAATTAAATTGTAAGAAGACAAAGATATTGGTCGTCACTAGGAAGAACGAAATACCACAGTGTGATATACAAGTAAATGGTAATATTCTTAAGCAAGTGAATCAGTACAATTATCTTGGAACAGTCATAACATCGGATGGGAAATATCTTGAAGAGATTAGAACAAGAATTGCCATGGCGAAGGTAGCCTTTTGAAAGATGGAAAACATACTGACCAATAAAAAGATGTCATTTGCAACGAGAAAAAGAGCATTGAGGTACTACATGGAACCTGTGCTTTTGTATGGAAGTGAATAGTCAACAATGAGCAAACAGGCTGAAAAACATCTGATGACTGTGGAAATGTGGTTTCTGAGGAAAATGCAAAGAATACCAAGGACAGACAAAAAAAACAATGACCAAGTCCAAGAAACTAATGAAAATCATAAACTGATTATTGAAATTAGACGTAGACAGTCAAAATTGTTTGGTCACGTTATGAGAAGAAATACTGTGGAGAACTTGGTGACAACTGGCAAAATTGAGGGGAAAAAATTGATTGATTGATTGATCTTTATTTTATAAGGGTTACAAATTGGGCACGCAGACCTGTCTTACATTCGTCCCTTTCAGTCACTCATCTTTCATTCATCAATAGTGCATGATGAATTTACATAGGAATAAAACATTGTCAAATGAATGTTGTAAACATAAACAATGCATATTACCATGTTATGAGACATATCCCCCACCCACCCACACATCACCTACCCACCACACATCCACCACACACACACACACACACCCAACCACGCACACACCCCCAACCACGCACACACCCCCAACCACGCACACACCCCAGGCTTACATATGATTGCCAACATGTCAGCTGCACTAGCCACTGTACCAAATCCTGGAGCGCAGGCTCACCCCTGGAATCCAGATTTTAAACACACCGATAGAGAGAGGTGGGTCTGTATTTATCCAGCATACATTAACTGCAAAAACACTCTGAAGGAGGGGTGTAGGGTTCCCAAAAGTAAGGCCATCGAGAGCCTTGTCTGTGGAGAAATCAGAGATGTGTGTATAGCTGCTGGATTAACCCTGGGAGTTGAGAATATGGTGTACCCTAGGGAAGCAGAGCCTAGAGATGTGAAGTTCAGAGGTCGAATGAGAGTTCAGTTACATAATGAAGACGGTACTCCTGTGCAGACTTAGTTTCCTAACAGAATGTCTCTTCTGCTGTATCTGGGCCAGAAAATCCCTAAACTGAAGTCACGACCTCAATCGTCTAGTCAGTCACAGCAACAGCAGCAGCAGCAGCAACAACAGCAGTCCTCATCTAAAGGCCAGAAGAAGAAGGGGTGCAAGTGAAAGAACTCTCAAATTTACATCAGTTCTGTGCATGGTTCCAGGCTGTTCATAATTTTGTTTGCGATTTATGTTTAGGGTTTAAAGTTGTTTTCAAATTGAGTTGTAGACATTGTCTGTTCTTGTTTCAAAATCTGATGCTGAATTGCCTGGTGGTTAAAGTGTTTGGTAATTCATTATATGCATCCTTGCATATATTTAGTTAGTTAGTCGCAGTTCCAACTTCACAGCAACGGGTCGTCCCCATTATGCTCCGTTCCTGTGCCAGTGAATATCATACAAAATGCTCCCCACTGCCCAATGTGAAAAGTGGAAAAGACAGGAGTCTCGACAAACAACAGCCCGCACAGATGAACTGTGCATAATGCCGCCGCCAGAATGTCAACACAATAGTCCCCTACAAAACACCTAGTTTATTTCTGATGGAATCTGCAGTCATTTTCCCATCTGGATGTTTCCTAGATGTTAACCCACACAGTCCACGAAATACAGCTCATCGTTGAAGGTAGTGGCAGTCAACCAGAAGCCCAGCAGCCACGCATTTCTGCATAAGGCAAACACCGGTCAACTCTGGGACATAGCCATCTGCCATCGCTCCGAACATGCAGTCACGTTTCAAAAAACTTCGGGCAGATTCAAAAGCATTTCACACGAAACTCACAGCTCACAGAGTCGCGCCACGCACTCACTCAGTAGCAGGGCGACGGAACCATCAAGCCTCCTTAGTCGCCTCTTATGACATGCGTGGTAGGCTGCAGTGTTGCTATTCTTTGCTTCCCTGCATATATTTGTCTAGGTAGAAACTTTGTCAAAGAAAATAGATATAATAAAATATTAAGTCATTGATTCTCTCATCAGCATCTAATTAATATATCTTGTCTTTTATAATAAAACTTCCTTAAAGTTTTGGAACATCTTACAGATCATTTTATTTGCACTAGAGACTTGAAGGAATGTTTAGAATCATAGGCCTGTTGAAATATTTTGTCTTATTTAAAGGTATGAGGTGTTTGTAATATTGTATACATATACTCGTGCATACGCATGTGTCATAAGTTGGATATTATGTCATTTGCAGGCAGGACCTAGCAAGGTAAACTATCGATACATTGAGGGTTCATAAAGACATCACAACTGGTAGTATGATATCGGTTTTCAGATTTTCTGTCATAATTTGACCATTTTATGTGTTTTTGACTGAAGTTTTCAATGTCAGCTCCACCAGTGTCTGGTGCTTTAGTCAGGTGCATAACCATCTGGAAGCTGTGGTGGCGCAGTGGCTCGCGTGCTTACCTGCTGGCCCGGTGGTCCTGTGTTTAGCATCCTCCTCGAGGCGGGGATTTTTTTAAAAACAAATTGACCGGTACACCCAGGTAATGCCTGCCTAAAATGAGTGCCAGGAAGTGTTCTGGGAAGTAAAGGTGACGCGATATATTGGCCACATCACCCATGGTGTGCTGATGCTTCCCCGTGCACCCTCAGATATTTGCCACATCACCCATGGTGTGCTGATGCTCCCCCGTTCACCCTCAGATATTTGCCACATCACCCATGGTGTGCTGATGCTTCCCCGTTCACCCTCAGATATTGGCCATATCACCCATGGTGTGCTGATGCTTCCCTGTTTACCCTCAGATATTGACCACATCACCCATGGTGTGCTGATGCTTACCCGTTCACCCTTCTGCATATCCCTAAGTCTAACAGCCCCATAAGGTGGTGAAACTCTAAAAAAATGTTGCAGAGCAGGGGAAAACCCAAAAAGAGGATTCATTGATACTTTTAGAAAAACAGGGAACACACGTCAGTTGCCATAGCTCCCTCAATGGTGGACTTGTTTGTGTATGATGCCACATGTGCTGTGTGTCGTTGGAGGTAGATATGAATGAAGCCTTAAGGCAACGTTCAGTGCTGATATCTGATTACTGCTCAACGTGTTGTTGCTTCCCAATGGCTGTGATTGGAGACTCAGGGAGTTATGACCACACGTGCAGCCATACGTGGCCAGATGTCCAGAGCGGCGTGGGGAGGCTGCCATTCACTGCTCCATATGTGCTGCTCAGAGTGGTCATATACAATTTTGATTTTCAAAATGCAACGCTTGGGTGGGTTTAGACTAATTACCTAATCTGTCAGGGAACCATCTGCCTTGTCCCCAGTGCTCTTTAATGTCTACACCAGCAAAATCGCAGTTATTGAGACACCAGGTGTGGGTAGAATCTTGACATTTGCAAATGATGTGCTGGTGTACAAACAGGGCAGAGACAGAGCCAGTTTGGCGAAAGACTTACAGGTGGCAGTAAATGGGGTGGCAGAGTGGTGTAGGGACGCAGGGGCCGTTATAAACCCAGACAAGGCATCGGTCGTGTGGTACTCCCTGGATAACCGGATCGTCAAGGCAGATGTCCCAGGTATTATGTTGAATGGATGTCCTCTTAGGCGAGAGAGTAAATTGAAGTACTTGGGTATCACCTTTGACAGATGTTTGTCTTTTAAGGATCATGTGGAGGCTTTGGTGGTAAAGGCTGGTAGGGGACTTAATGCATTGAGGGCTATGGCAGCAACTGGGGTATACCAGAGGATGCTTTACAGGCTCTTTGAGTTAATAATTTCTGTCATTGAGTATGGTTTGGGGCTGCTGACAGTATCAAAGAGCCATTTTGAAAGGTTGGAACGCATACAGAATGCTGCCATGTGGTTAATCCTGGGGTGCACAAAGGACACACCAATTATATGCATGAGGCATATCCTGGGGCTACCAACAATGTCGGATAGGCATAGGGTCCTTCAGGCCAAATGGTACCTGAGAGTTGCTGCAGATGAGGGTTACCCCCCTGCATGAAGCCATTGATATGGTCAAGGGTCATAGACTAAGATGAGGCAGGTCTTGGATGGCACAGGTAGAACTTTCTATACGTCAGGTGTGTGATCTAGAGACCATCATTTGTGGAAGAGAGTGGGTTGAAGTTCCAGGAGACATGACGGACTGGCACAATATAATAATAACACTGGGTCGTGAGTGCAGAGAATGGGCAGTGGGCCGCACTGAGTTTGAAGTGTAACAGCTGATCCAGAGTAACACACATCAAGGTGAGTCATCTACACTGATGGGTCAGTGGTGAGAATAGTGGCTGGGGCTTTATTACAAAGGCTAATGGACGAGTCTTGAAAAAGGAGAGTCTGGCATATGAGACTATGACCTCCAATATGAGAATGGAGGTGGACATAGTAACAGCGGTATTCCGTTAGCTAGAGGAGACTACTGCAACACACTTTGTATTCATTAAGGATTCAAAGAGTGTGCTTAGTAAGGTGGAGAAAGGAATGTTTTGTGCGGAATGGCTCTCGTTGCTTCAGAGGTCACAGATTGTGAGAATTGTATGGATATTTTGCCCTGGCTATGTTGAGGTGCGGGGGAATGAACAGGCTGATAGGCTAGCAGGGAATGCACCTCTTGGTGGCAGATTGCCTATGGACAATGGGGAGGTGGTCGTGCACGTGTGGGACCAGGTGGAGAAGGCGGAGGAACAGATTGAGAACCCATATGTGGAAAGAATGAGATTGCGGCAGATCGACAGAGGTTCTGGAAGAATCTCAAAACTGAGAGGGGAGACCAGGAGCCACTTTTAATCAGATAGTAGTGGGAATGATTAGTAATATGACTCTTTGCTGGCTGTTGAACGAGGGGGCGGAGCACGTATGAGAATGTCCTGAATGCAGTGATGTCGGTTCTTAAATCAACTCAACATATGTGCCACCACACACCCACACATCCCCCACATACACATATCTCCCCTACCACATACACACATCCCTCACCCCACACACACTCGCCCAATCACACATCCTCCACCCGCACACCCCCCACCCACACAAACAGTACCTGCCAACCCACACATGCACCCACCCATACAACCACCTCCACCCACACACACATCCCACCCCTACACACATCCCCAACCCACCCCCACACACATCCACCACCCACACAATCTCCCCATCCACACATACGCCACACCCATCCACCACACACTCACCCACCCACATATCCTCTACACATCCTCCACCTACACACTCCCAATCACCCATCCACCCATCCCTCAACCACATTTCCCCTCACCCACACACACATCCCCCCTCCCTCACCAACCCACACATACACCACCCATACACTTCCCCCACACACACATCTCCCACCCATACACACATCCCCCACCCACATACTCATCCCTCAACCACTCAATCCACACATACCTACCCACCCACACATCCCCCACCTACAAACACCCTCACCACCCACACATACATCCTCCACCCACCCACACTTACTCCCACCCACACAGACATATCCCCCAACCTACACAGATCACCCATACCCCCACACCCACACATCCCTCACCCACCCACACACACATTCACTACCCACATAACCCCCTCCCACCAACACCCACACACTTCCAACCATCCCACACCCACATCCCTCATATACCCCTTCATCCATCCACACATATCCCACACACACACCCCTCCACACATACATCCTCCACACATACATCCCCCACATACACATTCACACACATCCTCACATCTAGACACATACATGATGCCTCACATAATCACTGAAACTAGTATGAACAAACTCCCACACTTTATACACACCTGCATTGACAATTGTTGTGAGCATTCTCGCAAAATTGTAAAAATATTGAGAAAAAATTGTGTATATACATTTGTAACGTAAAAATTAGTGATGCAATTCAACTCTCTCACTCTTTATCTCTCTCTCTCTCTCTCTCTCTCTCTCTCTCTCTCTCTCTCTCTCTCTCTCTCTCTCGCTCTCTCTCTCTCTTCTCTCTCTCTCTCACACACACACACACACACTCTCGAACTCTCTCACTCACTCTACAATAATGTGCATGTGTTCATATTATACATGATAAAATCAAGTGGCATATAAAATACCTCATAATACATGAGATACATGCACTCAACTCTAACTCTCTCTCTCTCTCTCTCTCTCTCTCTCTCTCTCTCTCTCTCTCTCTCTCTCTCTCTCTCTCTGTGACACACACACACTCACACTCACTCACTCTCTCTCTCTCTCACTCACTCTACAGTAATGTGCCTGTGTTCATATTATACATGATAAAATCAAGTGGCATATAAAATACCTCGTAATATGAAAGATGAGAATACATAAAAAATATGGAACAGCATGTTACATGAGATATGTATGTTCAACTCTCTCTCTCTCTCTCTCACTCAGACACACGCACTCTCACACTCATTCACTCTCTCTCACTCCCACTCACTAACTCTCTAACTCTACAGTAATGTACATGTGTTCATATTAAACATGATAAAATCAAGTGGCATTCAAAATGATAATATGAAGATGAGAATATACAGAAAATGTGGAATAGCATGTTACATGACATGCGTGCGCTCAACTCTCTCTCTTTTCTCACACACATACACATGCAAATACACACATATACCCACGCACATACACACATCCACACCCATATAGTTACACACATAACACATGAGTACAATCTCTCTCGCATACACTGCATGCATGCACACATATACACAAATACATATACACATACATACACGAACATACACACACACGCATACACACACGCACATACATATAAACACACATGTACGAACACATAAACACACATACAAACATACTCATGCATACACACACACATACACGTATGTGCATACACATACGCACATACACATATAAACACATGTATGAACACAAACACACATACAAACATACTCACGCATACACACATACACATATGTGCATACACATACGCACATACACACCCATACACGTGTATAGACATGTACACACATAAACACACACACATAGACACACATAAAAACACCTACCCACACACTCACACATACACGCTGTCTCGCATAATCACTAAAACTAATATGAATAAACTCTCACAGTTTACACACGCATACACTGACGACTATCGTGAGCATCCTCACAAGAACATTCAAATTTGGGAACAAATGGGAAAACATAAAAAATGGTGAATGAAAATATGTTATCCATTCTTCTTTTTCAGCATTCTGAGCCATTGAGGTTCTTTGCTGCAGATACAGGCCGTCTCCATTTGTCTCTCTGGTGGACCTTCTCTTGCCAGTCGTTGATTCCAAGTGCTTGTAGGTCTGTATGTATATTATCTCTCCACCGTCTTCTTGGTCTACCTCGGGGTCTACGGTCATTTATTTCTTGAGTGTAAGCAAGTTTTGTTTCCCTATTATCTTTCATTCTTTCTATATGCCTCAGCCATTGGAGTCTGAACTGATACCAGTGATTAGCGGGGACTTAAACAGATCATAAATGTCTTTGTTACTTCTTTTCCACTCTCCACTTTGTGTATCCCTAATGGGCCCAAAGATGCGTCTTAAGACTTTGTTCTCAAAGGTTTGCAACAAAGCTTCGTCTTCTTTAGTTGTACTCCAGGTTTCAGAGCTATACAGCACAACTGGTCTGATCAATGTTGTGTAAATTGTTATACATTGTGTAACGTTAAAAAATCCCCCCCCCCCCCCCCAAAAAAAAAAGGTGCAGTTCAGTCAGATAATTCCTGGAATTGACATAAACACAAAATAAGCAGTGCATGTTAAATTCAAGTGGCAGTAAAAATGCTAATATGAAAGATGAGGGTACAGAAAAAAAACATGGAATAGCATGTCACATGACATGTGTGCGCTCAGCTAGCTCTCTCTCTTTATTTTTCTTTCATGCACATTCACACACAAACTCTCTCATTGTCTCATTCTGTCGCTCTCACTCTCACTTATACTCACCCACTCTCACACTCACCCTCTCTTACTCTCTATCTCTCTCTCTCACACACACAGTGACAGACACATACTCACATATTCACTCTCTTGCTCAATCTCTCACTCGCTGTCCCATTTATACTCTCTCTCTCTCTCTCTCTCTCTCACTCTCATTCACTCTCTAAACCACTCAAACTCACTCTCTTTCTCGCACACATAGACAAGCAAACAGACACACACAATCACTCACTCTCTCGCTCATCACTTTCTCATGCACTCTCTCACTCACCCACTCTCTCTCGTACACACTCATTCACTAACTTAAACTCACTCACATGCACATACACGCATACTCACGAATTCTCTCTCTCATTGATTCTAAATCACTCTCCCACTCACACACACAGACAGACCAATGCACTCTCTCTCTCTCTCTCACTCATTCACTCTCACACACACACACTCACTCACCCAATCCCTCTCTTACACACTCACTCACTCTCACATACACACACACTCACTCACTCACCCTTACTCACTCTCCCTTACTCACTCTCCTTTACTCGCTGACTCTCTAACTCACACTTCTCGCCCACTTTCCCACTCTCTCACACAGACAAGTAGACACACAACCTCTCTCTCACACTCACTCATTCTCTCACTCAATCTCTCACACATACGTGCACACACACACACTCTTTCACTCACTCAGACACAACGCATACACACACTCTCACTCTGTCTCTCACTCACTCTCACACACAGTAAAGAATTATTGAAATATGATACCCGTAGGTGTCTTATGGAGGCATATAGTCGGTATGGAGTAAGTATTGAAAGAGTTTTCGGTTGAATAACAAGAATAAAGAACAAGAGGAAGGCAGAGAAGTAAATACCTAGATGGCTTGACCACGTGGCATGGTCAAGACAGGAACACTAAGCTGATCCACGACTGGTGAATGAGTGAGATGGGGAGACATGACCACCTATGCTTACCTGCATAGCATGTGATGATGATGATGATGATAATTGTCACAATCTCTTTTGCAACAGAATGAGATTGGTCGTTGTCTAGATCCTGATGCTCCTTCTATATCACTGCAGAGTGTAAGCTGAGTTAGCCCCATGTCCCACAACAAAAGTCATTACTGTAGTACACATCTATTAGTCACTGAACAAGATTGCGTTTGTGCACAGAATATCCCTTTAATAATGAATGAACACAGAAACAGGCCACATATATAAATCCAGTAACAGTAATTCCAGAATATATCTTCATCACAACCTAACACTCAAATAACCCTGCCTTCTCCAGGCCTTCTTAATCTAATCCACCACAACAGTTAACCAGCCACTCTCCCCAGCCCGAACTCACTCGATCCAATCCACTCTGGGTCTAGGCCTCAACTAACTATATCCAGTCCCCTGACTCCACACAACACTACTCCCCAGCCCAAGCTCTCTGCCTCACAACCACACTAGCGGGCTGACGCCTCCTCGACTCCCCCCTTAAACTCACTGCCTCCAACCTTCCCCGTCTATCTTCTTATTTGCCCTTTCCGGGGACCTACCACCCAGCCTCATTTTACCTCCGTCTATTATTTGTAGCTTGTTTATATAGTACCACTTTCGCTTAGGTCCATCACGCCCAATGTTAATGAACCCAGGTATGTTATAATAATGATGATGAACCTTAAGTAGCCATGAACTTGTAATGCTAATATTAAAAGGATATTACCTAGTTGACCATGCCCTGGAAAAATAACAGGAAAAGAAACATGTGGAATGTTTGGGGCATAGACATGTTTGAAATCATTTAATTGGTATTCTAGTTGATTCATAGTGAAGCAGTTGGAATAAATGATAGAGAAAAAACACTGATGCTTGAAAGAGAATTTGCTTAGAAACAGATTTAGTTCTTCCTCACCTGGTCATATTGTGTCAGACTATTCTGTTTTTCTTTCAGCCTTCTTGTATTCTGTGCTCAATCCAGCAGCGATGATTTAGTTTTGTATACTGAAATTTCTTACCTTTGATCTTTCTTACTTTTCATGGTTATTCAGTCTTTTCTCATCAACACAAACAAACATCAAATAAAACCTCATAATTAACACAACTCCACTATGAGTCCTATTGTTTCTGGCATTCTTCTTCAGCTGCCTCCAGTTTTAAGTTGATAGCTAAGGTCTAAGGATGTTTTTGCAAGGTAATCTTTAAACCTGTAACACTTTTGAGCCAGTGAAATGGTTTTTGAAGTTTTTTAATGCCATCAGGCAAGTAATTTGGTGAACCCCTTATGTGTGGCCATTTTTGCATTGATCAAGTTCACTCGTAACCTATTCTGTTGCCTTTATCACCCTGTGGAGTATAGGTCCTCAACCAACTCCCGTGCAGCCTGCCTCTATTTTGCCATCTTCTGCGGGTCCCTCCATGTACTACCAATATTCATATTGGTCTCCTTTCTCTTTTCATTGTTGTTTTTGTCATTGGATCTTTTCTAATTATAAGAAAATAATAAGAGAATTAAAAGATAGACCAGTAATATAAGTTGCAGGTTATAACCTAAACAATCTGCATTATGCAGATGACAGTATTGGTTCGTGAAAATTGGAACATTGCAAGGTGTAAGCAAGTCCCACGCCAACCTTCCTTAGTCATCTCTTATGATGTGAATGCAATCACCGTTGAACATTTATATTGTAGAACTCAATATCTTCTCACTCTATTAGTGCTTTCTCTGCCTCTTTAGATAGCATTAGGGCATACCTTTAACTAGGAGAAAGGGCATTTTTCCTCTGTATGGCCTGAGAAACAGCACTGTTTCACCTGTGTATTAGCTTTTTTGCATGCTCCATTCCATCTTGTTTTGCGTAATCATAAAATGCTAATCTTGCAATATTTCATTTCCCTTATCTCCTGTGCTGTCTCTCCGAATTTATAACAGGGAGTCAATTCTGGGGATGTTCTTAGGTCAAAGAAAGTAAATCCAGGATACTTCAGCATTACATCATACTTCTTCTAGAAAGGCGTTCTTTCATCATGGTTGGCTGAGTTCTTTTTATTTCCCTTTATTAAGGTAATAAGGCATGGGTGGTTGAACTCTGCAGCTAAAGTTTGCTGTGTGATGTGGTAGCAAGTCCCACGCCAACCTTCCTTAGTCATCTCTTATGGCGTGCATGCACAGACACACACACACACACATGCATATATGCTCATGGGCATGCTCGCCAACCTTCCTTAGTCATCTCTTATGGCGTGCATGCACACGTACACACGCACACACACATGCATGTATGCTTGTGGACATGCACTCACTTTTACTCATACCCACATACGTGCAGATTGAAAATGTAGGAACTGAAAGAGATAGAAGAGCAAAAAAATATGATCTTGTGTCTTTCCCTTGAAATAAAAAAGATAGAAAAGAAAGAAGTGTGATATTGAGGTTTTTCCATTGAAATCCTTGTATTTTATGGAGGGGAAAAAATTAACAAAACATATATTTAAAATAGAGAAGACATTGAGCTGTTTAAATTGAGACCGTGATGATAGATGTTTGTTCAGTGATGTACAAACAGTGGGTTAGGGTACAGACTCCAGCAGTGACATCTCTGTTTTGTCCAGGTTAGCTCTGGATGTTCAGACTCATAGAATTGATGTCTTCTTCTTCTTCTTCTTCTTCTTCAGCGTTCCGAGCCATTGAGGTTCTTTGCTGCAAATACAATCCGTCTCCATTCGTCTCTCTGGTGGACCTTCTCTTGCCAGTCGTTGATTCCAAGTGCTTGCAGGTCTGTACATGTATTATCTCTCCACCGCCTTCTTGGTCTACCTCGGGGTCTACGGTAATTTATTTCCTGAGTGTAAGCGAGTTTTGTTTCCCTATTATCTTCCATTCTTTCTATATGCCCCAGCCATTGTAGTCTATTAGCCTTCATGATACCAGTGATTAGCGGGGACTTAAACAGATCATAAATGTCTTTGTTACTTCTTCTTTTCCACTCTCCACTTTGTGTATCCCTAATGGGTCCAAAGATGCGTCTTAAAATTTTGTTCTCAAAGGTTTGTAACAATTGATGTCAATGACAGAAAATGTGGCCAATGTGATCCTGATCATATCATGGATTGTGTGCCGTTTAGTCATGAAAACTATTGACAATGTACCATGGTTTTGTCTGAACGCGGCTGCTATTACTGAACAGATAGGAGCAAGAATTACTGTCTAGTTTTCTCCAATGCTACTGTACTGTGTGGTGCTAGTCAATTTGACATTAAATCATGTTTTAAGAAATATAAAAGAAGCTGAAATTAATTAAACATTTGTGAAAAACATTAAACATATAATGCAGGTCAGGATGGCTTGCCCGAGTTTAAAGATCTGTACTGCTGTAGGTGGTAATTGATGAGAGTAATGATATTTCATGTCTGCATAGACATCTGATTGTCTTTTTCCAAGCCCTTGAAATTGTTTTGAGTCACTAGTCATTGTAGATCGCATTGTGTTTTGTTTCTGCTTCAGGGAAAGTCTTCACGGGAAAAGTCATCAGGTGAGAAAATGCACTCTGCAAAAAGGACTGAGGTTGGAGAACCATCTGGAAGGCATTATGTGAATGTTGAGCAATCTTCAAGATATATTGAAAGTCCAGACCCTTCTAGAAGATATGCACTAAATTGCACTAGAAGCCCTGAACAGACACATTCATTTGCCAGACCTGAGAGCAACAGAGTCCATGGAGGCATTTTGAAGCAGACTGCTCATTCAAAGGATAGAGTGGCCTTTTCTGTGACTGGTTTTAACAGAACACAAGGATCTCTCCCGAAGGCCTCACTTAGGGATTTTGATGATGACTCAGACGAATCTTAAATTTTCCTTGATTTCATATGCACTGTTAGAAGAATTTTGCAGTCGATTATTTTCTTTCATGTTTCATTATGTATGCACATACACATCACCGGTCTTCTTTTTTTTCTTTGTAAATGACCTAACCACAATGTGTTGTAGTTATTGTGCCTTTTGTTTAGGTAGCAAAATGTAACAATCTATCATCTGTAAAGACAGCATGGTGTCAGTGAGTGAGTGACTGAAATGATTAGATACTTTAAGTGGATAAGTTTTTGTGTGTGTGTGTGTGTGTGCATTGTCTTTAAAAACACTTAATTTTGTTTAAGTTGACGTATATTTTTTTTAATGTGTTAGTTTAACCCATTCAATACCATACAAATCACCATATATTGATCAGTTACCCTGTTATCAAAAGACGTAAATTTTGTGGATGTTTCTCGCAGGCAGTTATGTTAAAGACACATCTTTCATGCCTGTGGCAGTAACAGTTGAAATAACAAATATTAGCAATAGAACTGATTAAACTTAACAGTTGTCTAGAAGAACAGGAGTTAAAATTGTGAATAGGCTTAGATTAATATAACATTGCAATTATAGACATATTTCAAGCGAATAAAAGAAGAAGAAGAAAATTAATATAACTGACTGACACAACAGTGAAGGAAAACATGCAGCCTATGAAATAAGCTACTAAGTTTGATGAGAAGAATGGCATTGGATGTTAGAAGGTAGCGAATGGGTGGTTATAATGATTAATTTGATGTGTTACATGGTAAAGAGTGATTTATTGCTACATCAGCATACACAGTTTGTTACATTTTCAAGAGATTTCATAAACCTTTGAAGTGATTTTAGTATGACTTGAGTTCTATATTGTTTACACAGTTGTAACTTGAATTTCATGGTTAGTACATTTGAAGGCTGGTGATTGTTCTTGTTTTGCAGAATCTTTTGAAAAAATAAAAACAGAAAAGAGCTACAATCAAAACTGATTGTATCTTGCCTTGTCACTGATGGACTTGATGCAGAGCTTGATTTGGTTTTGAAAGAATATTTGATTAGATTTAGTGAAATATGGAAGCTTTTTGTTAGTTTCCAATGTCTTTACACTTGAGCATTAACTAAGTTTTTGTGTCACAGTTAGAGTTGTCATAGTTGCATTGTATTATGTAAAACTTGTATTAAGAATTTGTTGTTATATTTAGCATATTTTGTTTTATATAAATAATAAATGTTAATGGTTTTTTTTCCATCATCAGTCTTCATTTGCTTGTGTATTTTAATATAATTTCATTATGTGTTGATGAAATCAACATAAAAAGTGATTGTTTTAGCTTTAGTTTCTTTTGGGGGACAAAATGAAAAATAGATTTTATATAGTAAATTTCACCAAGTGTTTGTTATGAATTAATTTCTGCTTAGAATCCCAATTTCAGTGGGGATCTTTTTAATGACTTGGCTCCCAGGTTTACCCAGTCGAAATAATGGTACCAGAATATTTCTGGGGAGTAAAGATGGCTGACATAATATTGACATCACCCACTGAGTGCCGATTGGTAGACAAATGTGGGGCTTGCACCATATACTGAATACTTCTTGTGTGAGTAAACGGTTAAGGCCTCTGGAGTGTTTATGCTTGTGGCTACCGTTTGCATTCACATTTTCATCATGTTGAACTGAGAATACATTGTTCCGTTGCCCTGCTACTGAGTTATGTGCGTGGCACGACACTGTGAGCTGTGAAGTGCTTTTACATCTGTCTGCTGTTGTTTGTAAAGTGGACTAATGTTCGGAATAATGGCGGCCAGCTTTGTCACAGACTGGTTTACCTTATGCAGTAGTAATGTGTGGCTACTGGTTTTCTAATGACTGCCGCTTCCATCAACGATGAACTGTATTTTTCGTGGAGGACTTTTGTGTTGGCATTCTGGTGGGGGAATTATGCACAGTGTACCTGTACAGGCTGTTGGTTTGTCGAGACTCCTGTTTGTTCCACATTTCACAGTGAGGAGCATTTTGTTGCAGTGAAGTTGGAACAGCGACTAATGACTAATGATTTCTAGTGTGAAAAGGGATCCATTACTTACTATCTTTATTTGCCTAGTGCATTTCAATGAGGTGGCCTACATGATAATTGATTCCTGCTTTACTGTGGCACTAGGCCAGTGAAGCTTTTATAGTAAATATCTAATGCCCGTTATCAGGATATGGTTGTGGGTAGAACATGACTGCAGTAAATTGTATGGGGTGCTTCTCTGCTTCTAGTTCTATGTTGTTGAACTCGTAGTACCCTAGACATGATATTTAATCAGTGAAGTCACCAAATGACATGTTTCGCCTAATGTTGATTCTGAGAGGTAATCTGTGAGTGGGTGTCACATGAAAACCTTTAAAGTGTGATGACTAATAAACTACAAACATTCGATAGTTGGTGTATGCACTTAATAGAAGGACTGAAATAGTATGAAAGAGTCACCAATGTGGAGCTCATGAACAAATACCAATGAATCAAGAGGTGAGGAAAAGACTGGTGCTCAATAGAACACACATAGAGAAAACATGAGAATAATATCATTAAAAAGTCTTTTGTCAGGAACCCAGAGAGTAAACAAAATAGAGGGAATTCTAAAACTTCACTGAGAAAATTACACATCAGGGATGAATAATATGGGGAGGACATAGAGGGAGCTGCAAGAGACTTCCAAAGATAGGACTGCTTTGTGTGAGGTGGTTGAGGGTCAAACGAACGAACGAACGAACGAACAAACTTTATTTTCAAAGGGTTAAGAATTGGGCACGCAGGCCCGTCTAACATTCTGCCCTTCTATCACTCTCTTCCATACATTATTTCATTCACACGTCATTCAAGGCTAACAGAGAACAGCAACAATATAAAACTTATGCATAATAAAAGCATTGGCAAAATGCGAACATCAAAACTACACGATACAGTAACATTAGATAATGGTCAGACACTTATTAGCCATGTGGAATATACTGGCCTACCAAAAGGGGACTGGCTGTTATACTAGGGTTTTGTTATTATTATTATTATCACTATTAGTATGGGGGAAGGTAATCCGTACTGAGATAGTGTTCGAGTAATGCCTAAATGAGGGGTATAAGGCAGAAGAAGACAGTACAAAATGGACAAAAGATCCCTTGTCCATATGAAAAATGTGTGGTTAGTGTCAACTTTGAAGATAGATCCTCATTTTAGATTGTGAACAGGGTGCTAATGATTACAGTATCATGTATATCACAAATACAAATGGGTTAATCAGAATATGCTAGTAACCTTCTCGTTCACTCACTGGCACCTTGTCGTCTTGACAGACGATAGTTTGTTACAGTGTGCTTCAAAAATGCATAATTACAACCCATGGCAGTAAGACAAGAGGTGGAGTTTTCCCTCTCCATAGCACAAAGCCTGGGCTGAATTGCAGAGACCATAAGGTGCCCATGTACCATGATCCCTCTCTCGGTCTACCTAGTTTACTCCAGAGGAAAGGTAATACCAATACACCCGGAACAAGACAAACTGGAAAAGCTTTCGGATCAGCAAAGCAATGCTCTAATTGTCTTCCTGTCGAAGCTTCGATCCTAGAGCAGTCGCCGAGTACAGCCCGACCTAACTAATAATGGACTGTTGACATCAACCAACTTCATTTCACCAAAACTATGGGAATGTCGTGAACCTGAAAACTACTGCTTTTATTAGAGATATTAATGTGGAGGTCTGAGTGTGGACAAAGAAGAAGAATACTTTTATTTACAACACTCACATGCTTATTATTCGTTTTTATATGTTAATGGGGAGGGGTATCCCCTATGAATCAAAGGAGAAGTAAGGCGCCTCCGCTAGCCTACAGGGCATCCTTGGGCAAGGTGTTGTACCCGTTTAGCCCCACCCCAAATAGGGTAACGTGATGCCACGCGAGCTGGCGGTGAATCGGACATAAGAGCAGCCGACAGATAAGATAGTAATAGTTGTTGGTTATGGTTTCAAGTCAGCGACGGTGGGCAGAGGATCTCTCAATGAAGACGATGGCTACGGTCATCTGATCAGTATGGTCACTGCCAGGAAGGAAGAATGGTAGACTCCTTATTGATTCCCGGGCAAAGGAGACTCGTCAGTCTTGGTTGGTATCCCCTCTAAGAGAGGAAACTAAATTTCAAACCTCCGCTGCCTTGCGGGTATACCTAGATGGGAAAGGCTTCGGGAGTAAACCCTGAGGACAAATCCGGAGATGGAGTCCCTAAGGCAGTTCCATGTTGTAAACAACATAGTTCTGGCAACTCCTTTGACGACACCGATGCCAAGTTGCATTGGCTACTGCCTTTCCCTTGGTCAACATCGGTGGGGAGGTCACTTCAGCACCGTGTAACAGCGGTGACACAACACTGGAAGCAGCAGTTACCTTACCGGTTATAAGTCTTAATAATAGTTTTGACCCAAAAAAATCTAGAAATGGCCCAAACAACATCTAGAAGTATCTAGATTGTGTTAGTAAGCATCTAGAAATAAATCTAAATTGAGAAAGTAAGAAATTACATTTGAGCATAGCCTACGATGGGTAGCGTTGTGGTATTCTGTTGTGATAATTTGGTGGTTCCAGTGTGTGCCGCGTGGTTACACACCCGCTTCACACGCGTGATCCGGGACTGTTTCCGGATCCGGTCAGGGATATGCACTACTGACGAGCTCAAATGAGGGCGAAACTCGAGTCTAGTGCTTCCATATTGACATGGATAGGCCTTAGGTTCATACCAGAATGCGATCAGCGTTGCCAGTAGTGGGTTGTGCTCAATATTTAGAAATTACATAGATATATATTATATTGATGTGACTTACCCTATAGTATCATATCCTCATCTTCACTGATGTCTGTCTCATAAGATCCACAGGATAAACTTAGCTTGGATTATGAAGTTAAAGCTTCAGATTCAAAATGACTCTGGTATGCTTTAGCTGTTCCAATTTCTTTTAATACACGATCAGGGAGCTGATAAGTTGAACAGCATTTTCCAACTCTCATCAGGTCAAATCTTATTGTCAAGATAGCATTTAAGAGGTCAAGTTTCATCCTGTTTCTTAGTTTACATTTCATATAATTCATAGTACTGAAAACTCTTTCCACATCAGCATTTGGATGGGATAGTATCATGGCAGACATCGCACATTCAAAGACCCACAGAATGGACTGTTACCTGAGGCATCTTTAAATTGTCTTACTTCACTCCAAAAGGCTTCAGTTTCAGTTTTATTTCTCCAGTCAACCAAATTTATTTTGGTTAACTGATATCCTGCTTCCGTCACACTATTATCAGTAGCCCCTAAAGATTTCATAACTTGACAATAATTAGTTATGTCCCTTACTGGCTGAAGTATGTTGTTAACAGAAAAGAGTGAAATATTTTTCAATACATCTAAATTTTCAGGAGGTCTGTGCTTCAATTGCTTGAATAATGAGACAAAACAATCTTGACATCGCTTTTTTAAGTTGTTCTATTCATTTTCTGTTAACAGTCGTTTTGTTTTTAAACCATCAATTTTCGATTCGATTTGGTATCCCTGGTATGGCTTAGGAGCCAATTAGCTCTCTATAGTTCAAGTGAACAAATCGGCTCTAGAAGTTGGCAACATAAGTCGTTTACCAATTGATTGAAATAGCAAAGTGAGATCGTCAAGTAATTTAACTTTATCAACATTTTTAGATTCAAACAGTTTATTAACTTTTTGCATTTCACTTAGAATGGGTTGTAAAAAGAGAAGGAATGCCAAATTTTTTTCATCACTGTACATTCCATATAGTATTTCAGCTGTGTAGCACTTTTCACTTTGTCTTGTTATTTCGAAGTGTGTATTCAACTCCGACTAATGGTTCACAATTATTTCAACAGATGGTTGAATTGAAAACCAACTAGTTTTGCAATATGACATAATTTTCAGTGGTGAGGAACTATCATTTAACGCTTTATATAAATAAAGCCTCTCGAAGCCTTCTTTCTTTTCTTTCTTTTATATAAACAACTGTATTGCTGTTGTCTGATAGATCATTTGGAGAACCAGTGATGTGTTTCAGCAATAAAGAAGGTTCCAAATGTTGCTGTATGTAGCCGGTGCGCAGTGTTGGGGTGAGCGCCCAACATTGCTTAAATACCCCAATGGCTCGTGAATACATAACCTATGCAGCAAAAGTCCAACTCCTGGCCTTCACGTGGCGGAACTGATTCTACTAACAAGAGAAGGGGCGACGGCGAGTTTCTGGCGCCGAAAAATAACCAGTGTGCTCTAGATGTATATACACATACATGCATGTGCAGACACGTGTGTGCGTGTGTACACATCTAAACTCGAGTGAGACCACAGTCTGCTCTAGCAAAGGAAAGGTGCTGAAGACGGAGGCAACCAGCCAGGAGGCGCCCCACAGAAATCAGCATGCCACGCAATTACGCACAATGGAATATGTCGACTACTGCTAAATGTTATGGTGCTCGCCCTGCTTTGGACCCCCAGGCAGGTGCAGTGCCGGGCCCTATGTCTCGAAAGGGTCCAACCCCAACTACTGGAGGTCCTTCTCATATGTCCTGTGGAGCCAGGGGACATAAGATTAGAACGGCTGGCCATACTAAACAAAGACTTAAAATAAAGCACTGGAGTCAGCAACAACAACAAAATAAAATTAGAAAACATCCTGGACAAAGAAAAAGTAAGCATATGTTGCTTGCAACAAACTCACCTCAACGAAAATATAGCCTTCAAAATCAGAGGCTACCAGTGTTACCGATCTGACCGAAAGGACAGGCGAAAAGGTGGGATACTTACCCTTGTAAAAAATAACATCACTGCTTCCCAAATCGAAGTCTACATGGAAGGGGCTGAGTATCAGACACTTAAACTTAAGACAGGCTATACAGACCTACATCTGATCAATTACTACTGTCCAAGTGACCGCCCACAGGCACTGGACACACTACCATTAACAGAAAAAAATGATTGTGTGTGGCGATTTCAACAGCCACTCGCAGAGTTGGGGCTATGATCACATGGACCAGAGAGAAGAGAGACTGGAAGACTGGCAGGATGAGAATAGATTAATGTTGGTTAACAAGCCGTCCGACCCACATACTTTTTACTCGAGATCATGGCACACTACAACTACACCTGACCTGGCTTTTCATTCACCAGACCTGGAGTGGAACATTACACGAATTGTTGGGAAACAACTTGGTGGCAGTGACCATCGGCCAGTCTTTCTAACTGTAGAAAATGAGCTTGTAAGTGAAAGCAGCACCCTCTCAAGGTGGAACTACAAGAAAGCAGACTGGGCAATGTACAAGAATCGCACCAGCATACTGGTTAGAAACCTGAACACTGAGAAAGACAAAAATAAAGTAGTTGAAGAGTTTGGGAAAAGCATACTACAGGCAGCGCGAGAAACAGTACCAAGAGGAGCCCGTAAACAATATAAACCCTACTGGAGTAGTTAACTGGAACAGTTGCATAATGATGTGGAAGTGTGTAGAAAGCAAGCAGAGGCCACACCCAGCCAAGAGCACCACAATAAATTCCAGCACACAAAAGCCAAATTTCAAAGGGCCAAGCTGCAGGCTAGACGGAAAAGCTGGCAGGAAAAAACAGAGTCTCTGAACTTTGAAAGAGACACAAGGAAATTGTGGAAGCTAATAAAAAACTTAACGATGAGGGCACAGGGAGAAACTCAAAAATTGTACTACATAAAGATGGAAACATTTTCAAGAAAGCAAGCAGCTGACCATTTTGCGGACTCATTCGCACAAGATAACAATATCAAAATTAGACCAGAGAAACAACAAGAGATTCGAGAGAAACGGCAACATACAGGACAGAAGGAAATAGTACATGAGGTTCTGGAGGCACCCATCACAATCAGCGAACTGGAGCTAGCCATATCAAAACTGAAAATGAGAAAGTCACCAGGAGCTGATGGTATCTCCAATGAAATGATCAGGAACCTAAGAACAGAGGCCAAAGCAAAGCTGTTGCAAATCTTCAATAACAGTTGGACATTAGGCAGTGTTCCACAAGCCTGGAGAGAAGCAATCATGATACCCCTCCTAAAATCAGGGAAAGATAGTTCCATTGCCTCTAGCTACAGACCAATTACCCTCACCAGCTGTCTCTGCAAAACACTGGAGCGCATCATCAATCACAGACTGCAGTGGTACATTGAAAGTAAAAACATCCCTGTGCCACAGCAGGCTGGCTTTAGGCAGTGCTACTCTACGGAAGATCAGACAACCTACCTCTCTCAAGAAATTGAGGATGCATTCCAAGAGAAGAAGCTGGTGCTTGCGGCATGAATAGATTTGAAGAAAGCCTTTGACAAAGTCTGGAAAGAAGGCCTGATGAATAAACTGAGAAACTGCAAAGTCAATGGAAGAATGTACAAATGGGTGAAAGCATACTTGCATAACAGAAGAGCCCGAGTACAGATAGACGGACTAAAGAGCAAGAAAGTACTACTGTGTCACGGTGTTCCCCAGGGCGGAGTCTTGACCCCCACACTTTTTCTAATATTCATCAATGATCTCGTTGCTAATCTACCGCATGGAATTAAAGCGGCAATGTACGCCGATGACCTGGTTCTATGGAGCACAAATGAACATGCATCAGTGGCCACCAGAATGCTACAATGAGCTGTAGATACATTTGTTGCATGGGCAAATGGATGGTGTGTCAGCATAAACACTGACAAGTGCAGCACCACCCTATTTACCCTCTCTCCAAAACAAAAGGCAGGGACCATCCAGATAAATGGAACACCCTTAAGAGATGATAAAGAACCAACATACCTTGGAGTAACATTTGATGGCAGGCTGACATGGAGAAAGCACATCAACAAAGCAGTAGCAAAAGCCAGAAGGAAAATAGCCATTCTGAGAAAGTTAAGTGGAACCACATGGGGAGCCAGTGGGAAAATACTTTGCAAAGTTTATCAACAGAGCATACTACCACACTTGGAATACGAGTCAACTGCGTGGTGTTCGGCATCAAAAACCACACTACAAGAGCTGGACAAAGTGCAAAATCAAGCACTTAGAGTTACCACAGGAGGGATGAGATCAACCCCTATAGTGGAAATGGAGAAGATGGGGAGGACACAAGCACTGAGTGAGCGCAGAGATATGAAAACGCTAATACAAGCAGAAAAGTTCCTCAGCTTGCAAGGCCACCCTATGAAGAACAGATTTGAAAACCTAGCTATGGGGCGGTTGAAAAGTAGTTTTATCCACCAGGCCAAACGACTCTGCAGAGAAACCACCGATCTGTCCACAGTGGGTATCCCCCTAACAACTATTCCAGAGCGAACTCAATGGAAAGATGAGTGTGGTGAAACGCCAATGGCTCATGTCCTCATGCCTTCTTTTATTTTGGGTAAACAGGGGGAAACGGCTTTCGGAAGCTATCAGTTCTCTTGTTCGCTCAATCTCCATGAAAGATAGTTCTTTGGGGTTACCTTCATAACACAATCTTTACATGGAGCGAGTAAATATATGTTTGGTTCTTTCTGGTAGACCCGATGGAGCGCCCTGCGCCAAATGTGCACTGGTGCGGCTTCTGGAGGATTCATGTCCGTTTCTACTGATCGTTATCCACGGCCGAATGTCAAGAGTCCAAGTTAAAGATTGCGACATTCTAAAGGCAGAATACTGATGGCCTAAGAAAGGTAATCTTAGGTTGTAATTAGTTTGCACTTATAAATCTCTATTGTCTTAAAGACTGAGAGGATATGGCGAAACAGCAGTCTTGCCATATTGGGAAGGGGTGACCGTTAGCCAATCTGGCTACGCGTCTTGATCTTGGCATGGCAAGGGAACACATCTGAAGAATAAGTAGTTACCAAATGATATCGCTGGTTCTTGGCAGCTGATGGACGAGTGATATCTTTCTTCCTACGGCTTACCGTTACTTAGTAGCATCTCTCTTTTAAATATAAGCACATTAGATAGCTACGGTGTGCCGGATGGAGGGAAGGGCTCCTTGGGGATGGGGTCCACCAATCTATGATCTATCTTCTTGAGCCGGAAGAGGCTATCCATGGTGCTATCTCTTTCGTCTTTTAGTCGATAGGATGATGTGGGGATTATAAATAAACTTCGTTATCTTATTGAGAGAACCTGCATTCCTCTGAATCTATGTGTTAGGTGAGGCACTGCCAGTACATTGCGGCGACAGCTCAGACAAGAGCAGCAGCCAGAAGAGGTAGTATCTTCTTTCATATTCTTGCTGGGAATGGGGAACTACACTGCGTGCCATACAACCCCACTAATATACTATTAGTTAAAGGGGAGAAACACACAGATTACTAGGCGCACCACACCACAAGATCTTGGTTGTGAGAAAGGCATGGTTTGCAAATGAGAGGGAAGCATGGACATGAATGTGCCCAATAATAATAAAGGCTTGGTATGAGTGTGGAGAGTGAGTCTTATATGCAAAAGGTTCCTAGGGTCAAACGACAAGACCTCGTCAAGCTGAAGGCCTAGTCTAGGAAAGACGCTGCCAATCCAGGACCTCTTGTCAAGTCGGGCCAATTCAATCAGGGCTCTTGATTAGTATTATTATGTATATATTTTATTATGGCAACTGATGTGCTGAGACCATTAGGAGTACCAGAAGTTTAGGCTGGAGACTCTCACAAATGTTTGTCCTTTCCAGGGTCCTTCTTTTGGAAGTATGAACAGAGCTGAAGGTCTCGACAGGGCTCTACGCAGAAAGTATGTTTATGACTATGCCATGGCAAGGTTTGGGCCATGCCAGCTCTAAGGATATGATCTCTACGAGATAGAGCCACTTCTAACCTTGAAAGAATGACCATCAGCTGTACTGACACATCACCAGTCATCTCGATACGCTTGGATTGAGTCCTTTTGTATTATTGGCTGGACCCCGCCAATCACTCAGACACACCCATTATTATATGAGAACTATTCTCCAGGACATTACTTCCTACCTGACATTATGCCAAGTGATTCCATGGCACTTCCCTAGAACATTTGATTACTAAAGACTGTGGTCCATGGAAACGTGGAAGTTTGGTTCTACAGAAGGCTGTTGTACGTACAACCAATTACCTGGAAGGAAGGAGATTCTTGCACACGCGGTGAGCTGTATGTGGACGGATCGGACAGTGTATGAAGCTGGGTCTGTGAAGATAGCTACCTGAGGCTCTGTGCCTGAACGTTATCCTTGTTGTGTCTGTTTAGAACTATCTGTTTTATCTGCCTTGATGTTTTCCTGTGCTGTTCTTGATTAGGTTAATAAAATTACTTTCAAGTTATTCTGACGATCGCCATGTTATTTATGCGGCGGCCAGAAATACACCTTAGAGGTTAGGTCCCGAGGTTGAAAGACAGAGTGACAGTGAGTCCAGGGAACGGAGGAGGGTTGGCAAGCAAAAACCTGTCCCAGCCAGGGCAATAGAATAATATTGAAATATTGTTACATAGTTACTTGGGACCCTCCACGTAGCTTGTTACAATTTCTGGGGGCTCGTCCGTGATATTTGAAATCCTGGTGGAGTTCTGGCTGATATAGTGATAGGGGACAGATATCCTTGTCTACTATCAATAGGTTCTGCCTACCGTGCCTGGCTATTGTCTGTACTCTGCCTGACACAGACTGACCGACATATGACGTGTTGTGGTCGTATAAACTATCCAATTGTTATTTGAACGATAAAGTTTTGATATAGAACTGTATACATTTAACCGCTGAGTTAAGATGGCATCAGCGAAATTTAATGTTGCAGAAGTACAGGCTAAAGGTCGAGAGATGGGCTACGATGGTGTAGAGTTACAAAAATATGTTCAGGAAGTTGAAAGAGACTTCAGACAGGCTGAGCGCGAAGCTAGGAAATTTGAGATCGAGCGTGAAGCTAAGAAAATAGAAGCTGACCGCGAAGCTAAGAAAATGGAAGCTGAGAGCGAAATTAAGAAAAGGGAAGCAGAACAGGCCGTCAGAGACCATGAGTTCCGCATGAGGGAGTTGGAGCTTAGAGCTAAAACTGCCAAGGAAAGCGAGGGTGCAGTGGGAGGCACAGTTCTACCTGACTCAACAGCTCCTAGTGGCGGTCCATACCAGGCAATGAAGTTCCCTTTGCTCCCGTTCGATGAACACAAAGAGAAGATCGACCAGTATCTTCAAAAATTCCAGTCGATGGCTTTGGCTATGGGACTGGAACGTGGGAAATGGAACTTGAAACTCTCGCAGGGCCTGAGGGGGACCGCGTACGAGGTCTACTCAAGGTTGCCACCTGGTATGGAGAATGACTATGAAGCTCTGGAGAAAGCATTATTGAAAAGGTTCCAGATGACAGCTCATAATTATCGACAGCAGTTCAGAAAGTCGAAGAGAGAACCAGGGGAGATGTTCGCAGCCTACAGTGTTCGACTGAAGTCTTACCTTTTGAAGTGGATGTCATTAGCTGGCTTTGCTAACAACTATGAAAGTTTAGAAGAATTAGTGGTCGTGGACCAAATGAAAAGGATGATGCCGAAGCCATTGCAAACTTTCTTGCTAGAAAATGGGGCAGAGAAGTTAGACTTGGTAAATACATTAGCGGAAAGGTATGTGCTGGCTCATGGAGATACTGGGAAACTGTCACAACCCAATCCCCGATCACCAGACACTTGGTCTGGAAAGAAGAAGAACCCTAAAACAACCCACACTAAAAGGGAGGATCCTTTCGATAAAGTTCCAATTAAGAAACCCTCTGGTAAGAGTCCACCTGGATCTCCTAAAAGAAAGTGGAGTGAAAAGTGGTGCGCCTACTGCAAATCTCCCACACACAATACGGCCGATTGCCGGCGCAAACAGAAAAACTCTCACTATGCTGCCTGTCTTGTAGAAACCGGGGAAGGGTCTAACAAGGAGGTAGAAGGGAGGGGTCTTGAGAACAAAGATTCAGAGAAACCACCAGTAGTAGAAACGATACTTGTGAACGGACAACCAGTTGAGTGTCTCTATGACACAGGTCTGCAGTTTGAGGCTGTAATTTCATCACACTTAGTGAGCCCAGAGCAGTTAACCGGGGAATCTATTGAGATTCAAACGGCGACAAAGAGTGCGGTGGCGATGTCTCTTCCAATTGCGAAGGTGGACATCAAATCAAAATATGTTACCGGCACTATACAGGCAGCCGTTCTGCTCGATCCTATCTTCCCAATGATCTTGGGTTGTCGCTACGTCTTTCTAGGGATTCCAACCGAACCCATGTACGTAGGGGCGATGCAAACCAGATCTCAATCGGAGGATGAGCAGACGCCGGCCTTGATCGTGAATCCCTTGCCTGGGGAGTTACGAGCTGCTCAAAGCCAGGATGCTACTTTGCAACCTTGCTTCAACCAGTTGCCAAAAAGTTCTAACCCACCAAGACGGGGTCAGTATTATATGAAGAATCGGTTACTGTACCGGAGAGCCGGAGTGGAGGAACGCCAGCATGGACAGCTGGTAGTTCCTAAGGCTTATCGGGAACAGCTTCTTCATATGGGACACACCATTTCTTTCAGTGGACATATGGGTGTCGGGGCAACTCTCCAGCGCATTTCCTGCCATTACTACTGGCCAGGGATGACTGGAGACGTGCGTAGGTACGTCAAGTCGTGCCCAGAGTGTCAGCGTGTGGCACCAAAACACTGGACGGCTCCGGTAGTCTTGGGTGACATGCCCATTATGAACTCTCCTTTCGAGAGAGTTGCCATCGATCTTGTTGGTCCTCTTCCTCGGACTAGGAAGAGGAATAAGTACATTCTCACGATGGTGGATTGCTGTTCCATGTGGGGTGAGGCGATACCTTTGGCCACAATCGACTCTAAGCGAGTGGCTGATGCACTGATGGAGACCTTTACTCGGTTGGGATTTCCCAACCAGATCCTAACGGACAATGGGTCTCAGTTCTGTGGTAAGCTGATGGAAGAAGTCTTTCGTATCTTCCAGACTCACCACATTCGCACAAGCCCGTACCACCCTCAGTCTAATGGGCAAGTAGAGAGGTTTAATGGTACCTTGATGACCATGCTTCGGAAGCTGGCTCAAGAGAAACCAGACAGATGGGATGAGTATATCTCAGCCGCCTTGTTCGCCTATCGGGAGGTTCCCCATGGGTCGACCGGGTTACCACCAGCCACTCTACTATTCGGGAGACCTATTAAAGGTCCCTTAGAAGCCCTATTGAGATGTTGGACAGAGGAAGAAACTTCCGAAGAAGTTGTATCCTCATATAAATACGTCGAAGAGTTAAAGAAGAAACTCCAGACGGGTTGGGCTTTGGCAGCTCAGAATCTAAGGGCAGCCAGAAAGAGACACGCGGCCTACTACAATAGAAGGACAAAAGATAGGTCTCTTAAAGTGGGGGATCGGGTTCTGTTGTTACTTCCAGTGGGTTCCAATAAACTCGAAATTGGTTGGCAGGGACCTTTCCCGGTGGAAAGGGTTGTGTCCCGAACCAACTATGCCATCCGGATCAGGGGGAAATCTAAAATCTTCCACATTAACCTCCTCAAAAAGTATGAAGAACGATCTGATGGTACCTCTCTCCCACTTATGACTATGGCGGTCGCGATGGAAACTGAATCGGGCGAAGACGCGGATAGGGAGTATCCTTTAAACTCTGGGGAAACCTATAGGGATGTACATATTAATCCTGATCTGTCGGCTGAAGACACCGACCGGGTCATCCGTTTGTTGGAGTCCCATCAGCAGATTCTTACCGATCGGCCAGGGCGAACAGGGTTAGTCGAGTTTGATATGACTCTGACTACCCAAGACCCTGTTCGCCAAAAAATATATCCAGTGCCCTTTTCGAAAGAGAAGGCCCTGGAAGCTGAAATCCAGAAGCTTCTGGACGATGACATCATCACTCCTTCGACTTCTCCTTATAATGCCGGGGTTGTCTTGTTGAGGAAGCCCAGTGGGGAGCACCGCCTATGTAATGATTACAGGCATTTAAACAGATGTACGACATTCCAAGTTGAACCGTTACCGAACACAAATCAACTGTTTGCCAGACTAAATAAGGCAAAGTACTTTTCAAAAATTGATCTAAGCAGGGGATATTATCAGATCCCTGTGAAACCCGAGGTTCGCCCCTGGCTCGCCTTCAGTACTCCGAGCGGGCATTACGAATTCAAGGTGATGCCATTTGGGCTGAGCAATGCGCCCAGTGTGTTCACTCGCATGATGAGAATGTTATTAGACCCTTTAAAGGATCCCTCTGTGGTCTCGTTTATGGATGATATTCTCATCGCGTCTGACAATCTGAGTGATCACCTGAGGTCCTTGGGACAGATCTTCAAAAGGTTAAAAGAGGAAGGGTTAACCGCCCGTCCAGCCAAATGCATGATTGGCTATCAATCCTTGGAATTTATGGGACATACTATTACCCCAGGGGGACTGGTACCGGAAGAAAAGAATATTGAAAAGGTCCGTCTCACACCCCGTCCTAAATCCAAAAAAAGATGTTAGGTCTTACTTGTCTCTGTGTGGGTTTTACCAGAAATTTATTCCAAAGTTCAACGAAATTGCGGCGCCGTTAACCGAGACTCTGAAGAAAGGATCGCCAGATCTTATAATCTGGACCCCGAGCTGTGAAGAAGCTTATGGGAGGCTGAAATAGGCTTTGGTGGATAGGCCAGTCCTGCAACTCCCAAATTTGGATAAAACGTTTGTTCTAAGAACCGACGCGAGTTACATAGGGATTGGGGCAACTTTGTTGCAGGAAGGGCGAGATGATGCTTTGGTGCTATGTCCGGTGGCGTATGCAAGTAGAAAACTGTTACCCGCCGAACTGAATTACTCCACAGTCGAACGGGAATGTCTGGCTCTAGTGTGGGCGGTACAGAAATTTCAACCTTATCTGTATGGAGTACCGTTCAAAGTGCAGTCCGACCATCAACCTCTGACCTTTTTGGCAACTTCTAAGAAACTGAACGCGAGGTTAATGAGATGGTCATTGCTCCTACAACCGTATCAGTTCACGGTCGAATACATCCCCGGAAAGGAGAATGTGGGAGCGGATTTCCTATCACGACATCCTATGGTTGAATGTGAGGGTGGGGCCATTCGAACAGAACCTCTGGCAGTAGAAAGTTCGTAGGGTTCGACTTTCTTAAGATGGGGCCTATGTGGTGAAACGCCAATGGCTCATGTCCTCATGCCTTCTTTTATTTTGGGTAAACAGGGGGAAACGGCTTTCGGAAGCTATCAGTTCTCTTGTTCGCTCAATCTCCATGAAAGATAGTTCTTTGGGGTTACCTTCATAACACAATCTTTACATGGAGCGAGTAAATATATGTTTGGTTCTTTCGGGTAGACCCGATGGAGCGCCCTGCGCCAAATGTGCACTGGTGCGGCTTCTGGAGGATTCATGTCCGTTTCTACTGATCGTTATCCACGGCCGAATGTCAAGAGTCCAAGTTAAAGATTGCGACATTCTAAAGGCAGAATACTGATGGCCTAAGAAAGGTAATCTTAGGTTGTAATTAGTTTGCACTTATAAATCTCTATTGTCTTAAAGACTGAGAGGATATGGCGAAACAGCAGTCTTGCCATATTGGGAAGGGGTGACCGTTAGCCAATCTGGCTACGCGTCTTGATCTTGGCATGGCAAGGGAACACATCTGAAGAATAAGTAGTTACCAAATGATATCGCTGGTTCTTGGCAGCTGATGGACGAGTGATATCTTTCTTCCTACGGCTTACCGTTACTTAGTAGCATCTCTCTTTTAAATATAAGCACATTAGATAGCTACGGTGTGCCGGAAGGAGGGAAGGGCTCCTTGGGGATGGGGTCCACCAATCTATGATCTATCTTCTTGAGCCGGAAGAGGCTATCCATGGTGCTATCTCTTTCGTCTTTTAGTCGATAGGATGATGTGGGGATTATAAATAAACTTCGTTATCTTATTGAGAGAACCTGCATTCCTCTGAATCTATGTGTTAGGTGAGGCACTGCCAGTACATTGCGGCGACAGCTCAGACAAGAGCAGCAGCCAGAAGAGGTAGTATCTTCTTTCATATTCTTGCTGGGAATGGGGAACTACACTGCGTGCCATACAACCCCACTAATATACTATTAGTTAAAGGGGAGAAACACACAGATTACTAGGCGCACCACACCACAAGATCTTGGTTGTGAGAAAGGCATGGTTTGCAAGTGAGAGGGAAGCATGGACATGAATGTGCCCAATAATAATAAAGGCTTGGTATGAGTGTGGAGAGTGAGTCTTATATGCAAAAGGTTCCTATGGTCAAACGACAAGACCTCGTCAAGCTGAAGGCCTAGTCTAGGAAAGACGCTGCCAATCCAGGACCTCTTGTCAAGTCGGGCCAATTCAATCAGGGCTCTTGATTAGTATTATTATATATATATATATATATTATTATGGCAACTGATGTGCTGAGACCATTAGGAGTCTCCATGTAGGCTGTACCAGAAGTTTAGGCTGGAGACTCTCACAAATGTTTGTCCTTTCCAGGGTCCTTCTTTTGGAAGTATGAACAGAGCTGAAGGTCTCGACACTGCTCTACGCAGAAAGTATGTTTATGACTATGCCATGGCAAGGTTTGGGCCATGCCAGCTCTAAGGATATGATCTCTACGAGATAGAGCCACTGCTGACCTTGAAAGAATGACCATCAGCTGTACTGACACATCACCAGTCATCTCGATACGCTTGGATTGAGTCCTTTTGTATTATTGGCTGGACCCCGCCAATCACTCAGACACACCCATTATTATATGAGAACTATTCTCCAGGACATTATTTCCTACCTGACATTATGCCAAGTGATTCCATGGCACTTCCCTAGAACATTTGATTACTAAAGACTGTGGTCCATGGAAACTTGGAAGTTTTGTTCTACAGAAGGCTGTTGTACGTACAACCAATTACCTGGAAGGAAGGAGATTCTTGCACACGCGGTGAGCTGTATGTGGACGGATCGGACAGTGTATGAAGCTGGGTCTGTGAAGATAGCTACCTGAGGCTCTGTGCCTGAACGTTATCCTTGTTGTGTCTGTTTAGAACTATCTGTTTTATCTGCCTTGATGTTTTCCTGTGCTGTTCTTGATTAGGTTAATAAAATTACTTTCAAGTTATTCTGACGATCGCCATGTTATTTATGCGGCGGCCAGAAATACACCTTAGAGGTTAGGTCCCGAGGTTGAAAGACAGAGTGACAGTGAGTCCAGGGAACGGAGGAGGGTTGGCAAGCAAAAACCTGTCCCAGCCAGGGCAATAGAATAATATTGAAATATTGTTACATAGTTACTTGGGACCCTCCACGTAGCTTGTTACAATGAGCATAGACTATCATTACAAATCCAGACAAAAGTGAGAGGAATATTTGACAAGGAAGCACAGAACAGTGTGCAGCGCAGAACAGCCACTCTCAGCTTCCTTGATGAAGAATACCCACAGGACCTCTGGATCCGAGTCTACACAGATGGGTCAGCACAAAATGCTGTTCTAAATGGAGGAGCGGGAGTGTACATAGAATACCCAAATAATACTAGGGACACAGCTAGAGTACCGACAGGAAAGTACTGCCATAACTACGATGCTGAAATTGAGGCAATCAAGATAGCAACAGAGAAATTACTAAATACCAGCATTGGTACACAACCTGTGGTGCTATTGACAGATGCAAAATCAGTACTCGAGGCGCTCCTGTCTGGGAAATTGCCAGTACTAAGGACACTACTTTCTGAATTTAGCAGTCACCATAAGGGGTCACCATACAGTGGATACCATCCCACTGTGGAGTACCCGAAAACGACAGAGCTGATCAATTGGCTAAGGAAGGAGCCAAAGAAGAACAGTCTGATGTGCCCGTTACATACCACCAAAAGAAAAGAATGATCAAATCAGTCAGAAAGCCACCAAAACCTGCTCAAGATGAATACCACGTTATGGAAAGACCAGAACAAGTCATTATTCTGCGCCTCAGAACAGGGCACAATAGATTACGCAACCACATGTATACAAAATTCAAGATTGGTGAAACAGCCATGTGCACATGTGGATTGGCGTCGCAGACAGCAGAGCACATACTCCAAGACTGCCCATAATATAACATATCTAGGCAAACCTTCTGGCCTAGAGAGACAACAGTGGAAGATAAAACTCTATGGACCGCTGTGTCAACTGAAAAGGACAGTTCAATTCATACAAGAGACAACATTGCAGTTATAGACATATTTCAAGCGAACGAAAGAAGAAGAAGCAATAAGGAATTCCAAATTTCTTGGTAAACATTCTGATGAGGCATGTGATAATGCTAGTTGCAAGGAATGACACGCACATTTTATGAGGATTAAAGATGGGATATCGTCCTTCAATCGTGCATAAACGCCATGGTTGATACCAACCATTACCGGGGCATTATCGGTAATAATTGCAGCCGAATTCTTCCAGTTTAAATGGTTAATGACCAAACGTGTCTTCAGTGCCTGAGCTATACTTTCTGCATCACACTTTTCCAAGTGAACTAGTCCAAGAAATGTAGAAACTACTTTGTCTTTGCTGTTGCTATAATATATAACACATACACCAAGCACTTTCAGAACCGAAATGTCATTTGATTCGTCTAACAAAAAACTATATTTATTTGTAGAAATATCACTGATCAAATCTCCTTCAAAGTGAGAAAACAAAGTACTTCTTATAATATTTGTACACTTGCTGCGATGCATATATAGAATATATGATACTGGAAATATACCTCATGAATTATGTAATTCTGTATTTATTGCAATCCCGAAGAAATCAAGAGCCTTGGAATGCGATCAACATCGAAAAGTTAGTACAATGAGACACATCACAAAGATTCTGCTGAGAAGTATCATGCAAAGAGTTAGGAAGAAAATACAACCAGAACTAGGAGAAGAACAATGTGGGTTTGTAGAAGGCAAGGGCACAGTAAATGCTGTGTATATACTGAAAACAGTAATTGAACGTTCTAAAGAAGTAAACAAAGATCTATATCTTTGCTTTATTGCCTACACAAAGGTTTTCGATAGAGTGAGACATGTCGACATGATAAGGATGTTTGAAGATCTACAAATTGATAGAAACGAGATTAGACTTGTAAAAAACATATTGAAAACAACAAGCAGCCATCAGAATTGATAACGATGTAGGTCAATATCAGCCTATTAAAAGAGGTAATGTATAATGTCTCCAGATCTTTTTTCCCTGTACAGTGAAAATATCTTTCAGAAATATAGAAGATATGGAAGGAATCAACATTGAGGAACGATACATCGATAAAATTAGATATGCAGATGATACAGTCTTGATTGCAAACAATGAACAGGACTTGCAAAATTTAATAGATGCGGCTGTTGCACACAGTGAACAACGAGGGTTAGAATTGAATATTAAGAAGACACAGATTATGGTCGTCACTGGGAAGAAGGAAATACCACAATGTGATATACGAGTAAATGGGCATATTCTTAAGCAAGTGAATCGATACAGTTATCTCGGCACAGTTATGACATCCGATGGGAGATGCCTTGAAGAGATTAGAACAAGAATTTCGGGTCATTCTGGGATGCACTAGAGACACCCCAGTAGTGTGTATGCGTTACATCCTTGGTCTGCCGACTGTTGCTGGTAGGCTCAATGTGATGCAGGCGAAGGCATACCTCAGAGTAGCTGCAGACACAGACCACCCACTGCATGAGGCGCTGGACGCAGTTAAGGGTCAGCGACTGATAAGAGGGAAATCATGGATGGCTCAGGCGGAGGATACGATCAGACAGGTGTGCCCCCTGGAGAACATTAGGCGTGGAGAGGAGTGGGTCAGAGTGCCAGCGGAGCAGTCAGACTTGTGCAGAGTTATAATCACATTAAGCCGGGAGTGCAGGGAGTGGCCAGCAGGGGCCACGGCAGTGGAAATCCAGCAACTAATTCAGGACAACGCTCACTCGAGTGATGTGATTATCTACACAGATGGTTCGGTGCCAAGAGGTGAGAGAAGTAGCTGGGGGTTCATAGCTAAAGCTAATGGTCGATGTTTGGGGCAGGAGAGCCTGGTATATGATACCACAACATCCAGATTAAGAATGGAAGTGGAGGCAGTCACTGCGGCTCTCCGCTGGATGGAGAATACGACACACACACACACACTCACACACACACATCGTGATTGTAACTGACTCAGAAAGCATGCTGACGAGGGTGAGGACGGGCAGACTTCGTGCGGAGTGGCTTGCTTCGCTTCGGAGGTCACGGGTGACAAGCATCGCCTGGATCTTTTCTCCGGGGCATGCCGGTGTGCTGGGAAATGAACAGGCGGACAGATTGGCTGGCTCTGCAGAACTTGGTGGAGTATTGATACATGACAAGACAGACGTGGTTGCGGCCTTGTGGGAGCACGTGCACACCTCGGAGGAGCAAATGGAGACAGCGAGGAGTGACGAAGGGATCTGGCCGACGCTCAATGCTCAAAGGAAAGGCGAGACGGACTTATAATCAGATTGCTACTGGTTCTGGGCAGGCAGAAAAAAGGCAACATGGTGTGGGCTTTGCAGTGAAGAATTCGCTACTGGGAATGATTGATATCCCAGCTGGAGGTAATGAAAGATTATTATCACTGCGCTTGGCAACCTCTTGTGGATTTGCCACCATTCTCACTGCATATGCACCGACACTCGCTTCCTCTGATGATGTGAAGGATACGTTCTATGAGCAGCTAGACTCTGCGATCAAGGCAGTTCCAAAATCCGACTACATTTATATGCTCGGTGATTTCAATGCTCGCGTGGGCAAGGACTCGAGTTCATGGCCAGTGTGCCTTGGAAAATACAACATCGGTCGCATGAATGATAATGGGCAAAGGCTACTGGAGCATTGCACTAGAAATGACCTATGTATTACAAACTCCTTTTTTAAAACAAAAGAGTTGCATAATGTCACATGGAGGCATCCAAGATCCGGCCATTGGCATCAGCTGGACTTCATTATCACACGGAGACATCTGAACCATACATCACTAACTCGAAGTTACCACAGTGCTGCGTTACAGATCATTCTTTGGTTGTTGCAAGGGTTAGACTGAGACCAAAGAAAATCTACACAGCTAAACACAAGTCTAGCCCCAGGATTAATATTATTAACACTCACGATCCTGGAAAGTGCTTTGAATTTCAACAGCAACTTGAAGACGCTTTCAATGATACATCAGAAAATTGTATAGTAAATCCCGGGAAGGTTAACCCGGTCAACAAATGCCCGCAGAAGTCGGATGTGTCGGCCTAACGGCGCATGAACGCAGCTCTGCTGTAAACAGGCACAACGCAGTCACATCCGAAAAAAAAAATCCGGATGAACGCAGAAGAAGAAGAAGAAGAAGAAGAAGAAGAAGAAGAAGAAGAAGAAGAAGAAGAAGAAGAAGAAGAAGAAGAAGAAGAAGAAGAAGAAGAAGAAGAAGAAGAAGAAGAAGAAGAAGAAGAAGAAGAAGAAGAAGAAGAAGAAGTATAGTAAATGATAAATGGAGTAAACTTAAGGAAACTATTTATAAAACAGCGGTAGGGGTTTACGGCACTGTGGATCATAAGAGGCAGGACTGGTTTGCGGCAAACAGCCAGATACTGCAGCCCTTGATTGATAAAAAGAAGATAGCTCTCTTAAGAAACAAGGAAAGACCAACGCGTAACACTCTGAGTGAGCTGAAGCAAGCGAGGAAGGATGTACAAAAGGCTGCCAGGCAGTGTGCGAATGACTATTGGATCAAGTTATGTGAGTCCATTCAAATCGCAAGTGATAAGAGAAACATCAGAAGCATGTATGAAGGGATAAAGAAAGCCTGTGGTCCAATGATCAAAAGAGGTGCACCGCTGAAAACCTTGACTGGAGAAATCATCACTGATAAGAAACAGCAGATGGATAGATGGGTCGAGCACTATTTGGAGCTTTACTCAAATACCAAATTAGCGGACGATGCCCTCAACGCCATAGAGGCAATGCCAACTCTTGACCACCTGGACACACTTCCCACCATAACAGAAGTTAAGTGTGCTATAAATGAGCTTGCATCTGCCAAGGCTCCAGTTAAGGATGGGATTCCAATAGAGGTAATCAGGAGTGGGCAAGACACACTCACTCTACAGATCCACCAGCTAATAGAGCAATGCTGGCGAGAAGGACAAGTCCCACAGGATTTCAAAGATTCAAACATCATAACGCTGTACAAGAACAAGGGCGATCGGAGCGACTGCAACAACTATAGTGGTATCTCACTTCTGTGTATTGTTGGGAAAGTATTTGCCAGAATTGTCCTGCGCAGACTTCAAGTCCTAGGAGATCAAGTCTACCCCGAATCAAAGTGCGGCTTCCGTCAGAACAGGTCTACCATTGATATGATATTCTCATTGAGACAGATGCAAGAAAAATGCCAGGAACAAAATCAGCTACTGTTTATTGCCTTCATCGACCTCACAAGGGCATTCGATTTGGTCAGTCGTGATGGTCTGTTCAAAGCACTAAAGAAGATTGGCTGCCCACCAACTCTTCTGTCCATTGTGAAATCGTTCCACACAGGCATGAAGGGTATAATCAAGTTTGATGGCTCAACTTCAGAAGAGTTTGAAATCAAGAGTGGAGTTAAGCAAGGCTGTGTCTACCCCCCCCCCCTCTTTGGGATATACTTCTACTGAAATATGCCTTTCGTGATCAGGATGACGGTATATACATTCACTCACGCTCAGATGGTGGCCTCTTTAATGCTCAGAGATTGAAGGCCAAGACCAAAATTAGGAGGGTACTAATCAGAGAGTTGCTTTTTGCGGACGATGCTGCGATTACGACCCACTCTGAGGAAGAATTACAACATCTACTAACTGCATTCTCCAATGCTTGTTCTGAATTTGGTTTAACAATTAACAAAAAGAAGACACAGATTATGTCACAAGGTGCACATGGTGTACCATCAATCTTTATTGACGACGCCGAACTGGAGATAGTAGACCATTTTACATATCTAGGATCAGAGGTAAATAGAAAATTATCCCTCGATCAGGAAATCAACATCAGGATTGGCAAGGCAGCAACAACAATGAACATGTTAGCAAAAAGATTCTGGGAGAACAGGAAGCTTACTGCCAAAACAAAAGTCCTCGTCTACCAAGCCTGTGTCCTTAGTACTCTTCTCTATGGCAGTAAAACCTGGACAACTTACTCACGCCAAGAGAAAGGTTTAAACAGCTTTCATATGCGGTGTCTGCGAAGAATACTTGGTATTAAGTGGCAAGACAAAATCACAAATACTGAAGTATTGGAAAGATCAGGTTGTGTGACGGTGTATTCCATGCTCAGTCTTCGTAGACTTAGATGGATAGGACATATTAGGAGGATGGATGATGGTAGAATACCAAAGGACATCTTTTTTGGTGAATTACAGACGGGTAGGAGATCTCAGGGTCGGCCTCTACTACGATACAAAGATGTGTGTAAGCGGGACATGATTGATACAGGCATAGATAATGCACATTGGGAGCAAGTCGCCGCTGAACGTGTTGCATGGAGGGCAAACATCAGAAATGGAATAAAGACAAAAGAGAAAATGATTGCAGATAAAGCACACACAGAGCGTGAGAGGCGTAAGATGGTGCACAATGGTGGAAATGACGATGTTTTCACATGCACCTACTGTGGGCAAACATTTGCAGCAAGAATTGGCCTTACCTGCCACACTCGCCACCGCCATGGGTCGTAGTTATTAAGCCTTTTTGAAGCACAATGTACCAAACTATCGTCTGTCAAGACGGAAAGGTGCCAATGACTGGTACTATTAGTGGTGGAACTCTTCGCTGGCTGCTGAGGATGGGAACGGAGCACTTATGGGAATGTCCCGAATGCTGTGATGTCGATCTCTAAATCAATCAATCATCAATCAGAACAAGAATTGCCATGGGGAAGGTAGCCTTTTGCAAGATGAAAAAATACGGACCAATAAAAAGATATCAATTGCAACGAGAAAAAGCGTGTTGAAGGGCTAGTTAGTTAGTTAGTTAGTTAGTTAGTTAGTTAGTTAGTTAGTCGACAGGTCATCCTCGTTGCACATCGAACCATTCAGTCCATAAGTGCTCGGATCCCCTCCTCAGCAAATCCAGCAGCGAGTAGCAGCTAACGACACCAGCTCTGTGTTGGTTTATCAATCTTCTATGGCTTCCTGTGTTGTGTTCTTGTTTGGCCACCCCTCTTTTAATTTGATGTTCTCGCAGTCTGGCCATGGTTTAGATTCACAATCGTCACTTGGTTCTCGCAAATGTCTTACTTCTCATAGAGCATTCAGAATGTCAGCCTGGTCCATGGCGCGTCCGCCCTCCACAGTAGCCTTACCTCCGAGCTTGTCAGCCCGCTCAGTTCCTTGTACTCCCGCATGCCCTGACACGAAGATGAAACTAATCTTTGACAGCCGAGACCGCCCCAGTGACAGCAACCATCCTCTTCGGATCCACCCCACCTCTATCCCCTTGAGCATGCTCATTGAGTCGCTAAGGAAACATGCCCAGTGAATGTCTGTGTCTCGATCCATGCTATTGCTTTACTTACTGCCATGACTTCCATAGTCAGGCTACTTGTGGTCTCAGCAGAAGCACCAGATTCCTCCTTCATAATTATCCCTCCGGCCTGAGCCGTAAAGGCCCATGAGCTTCTCACGTGTCGGACGGCCCTCAGCATCATCGTCTATCTATTTCTCGAAGATCAACGCTTTTACTTCAGCCTGCACAGCAGCCGGATTTTCTTGTCTGCATTTTCTATCTAGTTGGATGCAAACTGAAAAAGATGTGCACAAATCTGTGGGCCCTTGTACCCACTCCTCTCCAGGTTCTAAGTCCTCAAGTGAACATACCCGTTGAAGAATGTCATTGGCTTTACCTATCCACGACCGTCCTCTTTTTAACGTGCTGCCCTTCACCTTCATAATTTCACTATGCAGTGGATGTTGCGTGTTTGCGTTAACTCTGAGGTTGGCACATGCTCTGCAAACTTGTATTCTGTCTTCAAAGGTTGGAACATCTAGAAGGTAGCACATCGCCCTGCATGCTGTATCTCTTGTACATCCAAGAATAATGCGCATAGCTTCATTCTGTATCCTTTCCATCCTTTCTATCTGCTTACGGCTGAGCGTCAGGGGTGCCATCACGTACTCAAAAACAGACATGACCAGCCCCCCCCCCCCCCCCCCCCCGTACAGAAGACATAGATGGCGCTGCTCACAGTTTGCTGCCGCCATCACCCGCATCGCAGCCAAACCCCGCTTGGCCTTTGTTATCACCTGGTCTATGTGCACATTATAAGCAAGGCTTCGATCAAACCGTATCCCCAGGTAATTCATTGCCTGCGTTCTTTCCACCGTCTCTGAACACAGTTTTACAGTTGGTGTTGGAGTGTTGACAATATGATTATTCAACGAGAACCAAGTCACTATTGCCTTTGTTGGGTTGACCATTGCCCCAGCTTCATCACACCAAGTACTTATGCGATTGAGTTCGGTTTGTAGTTCCACAGCAACCTGATCTCTATCCTTACCCTGGCGATATACTAAAACATCATCGGCATATGACAATGTCCTACCAGGTCCAGTGATCTGCTCACTGGTGATTCTCACTATGCAGGCTTTGAACAGTACCGGAGATAATGGTGATCCCTGTGGTAGGCCAGGATATATCTACTTTCCGTTGGAAAAGGGCTGCAGCGATCCAACTAAGAAGACATTGACTTATTTTGAGTTCAAGAAACTGAAGCATTAAAAAATCCAATGGTACTCTGTTGTACGCGTCCTCAAGATCAATCGCTGCAGCAAAGGTTTCAATGCCTGAGGGGAAACCTTCATAGACATCAAGGGAAAAAACTGTTGCATTCGTCCAGGTTTCTCTTTTTGGACGGTACCCACCCAGGGTAGGTGGGAAAAAACCTTGCCTCTCTATCTGGCTTGATATTTTCCTGGCAATTAACTTCTCCAGTAGCTTGCCTATTGTATTAAAGGTATTAATTGTTGAAGGGCTACATATAACCTATACTTTTGTATGGATGTGAAGGGTCGACAATAAGCAGTCAAGCTGAAAATCAGCTGATGGCTGTGGAAATGTGGTTTCTTGGGAAAATGAAAAGAATACCATGGACAGACAGAAAAACCAATGAACAAGTCCTTCAAGAAACAAAAGAAGATCGCATACTGATTAGAGTCATGAGACGTAGACAGTCAAGATTTTTTGGGCATATTATGAGAAGAAATGACTTGGAGAACGTGACGACGACTGGCAAGATCGAAGGGAAAAGACCAAGGGGAAGACCGAGAAGTAAATACCTGGATGGTTTGGCCACGTGGCATGGTTGAGACAGGAACACGGAGCTGATCCACGACTTTAGTGATCGAGTGAGATGACAGAACATGACCTCCCACGCTTATCGGCATGGAACATGATAGATGGATGGATCCTATCTCTTCTTGATACATTGAGTATTCTTCTCGGGAATCTCATTTCTATCGTTGTGATTTTTCTTATCTCTTTTTCTGTCATTGTCCAGATTTGGCACTGGTAACATAGAGGTGGTTCACACCGTGTTGGTAACATACGGCATAAGTGAGCCGGGCGCTCAGAAAGCAATGGCAAACTACTCAGTGTAATCTTGCCAAAAAATTAACGACAGAGGTAAAATGCTGGTATTGACAGCAATGTCCTATAAAGGATATGCGGGGTAGGGGGAGGGGGGGGGGCATAGAGTTGGTAGGAAGATTGTGTTATAAATTACTTTCTTAGTAGTTATTGATACATTTTTGTTCTTTAGTATTGGTGCCATTTGTCCAATGAGTTGGTTTGCTTAATGCATCTATTTTCGATCTCGTCTTCTGATTTGCCATTTTATGATATTATACTTCCTATGTACTTGAAACACTTTACTTGTTTCAAGGGATGTTCGTTTATGTGAATTGTTGTTTTGTTTCTTCTTCTTTAGTTATAGTCATTATCTCTGTTTTATATTCAAATAAACCAAAAAAGTTTCTCATCGACTATAGCCTCGAGAATCTGTTGTTCAGTCAACGAACCCCAAGGAAGTTCTGAATGTGGAAATGTTTTCAGCAGGAAACGTGTGATTGTTTGATTTGATCTTTTTAGTTTCTGCCACTAACACTCTCTAATAACGTCAAATGATACGTCGACAATATTTTCTAGATAGACGTGAATGTCGCAAATGTTCTGGTACAGTTCTGCCAGTTGTTTGTTGTTCACATGATTAATCTCTTTTCCTCTAGTCATGGGGCAGTTTGGATGTCCGCAGAATAAACAACTATGAAACTGGGAAGTTGTCTTTGTGTTCCCTTCCCAACTATCTACTCGGATATCCCGGTCGCCAAGCTGAATCTCACTACAGTTACATTTTGTTATCAAATGTATGTTATTACTATGCGACACCCACGTTAACCAATATCTATTCTGACGTGTGCAACTGTGCACTTTATGTGATCTAAACCCATCCTCTCTGTTTCCAAAGGCGGGGAAATCTGTTGGCATATTGTCCGTAAGCGAAAAGAGATTTAAAGCGTTTGAATCGTAATCTTTCACACTTCTGATGAGCGCATTGCCCAAGATGCGGGTCTTATGTACTTTGTGATGACGATGAAATATGATACTCGGTTCACCCACCACGTTATCTCTTAGCGGTTTGTGTAACTTCTCTTCCTTCTTTGATCGCAGACCAAAGCAATCATCGTTATTCGTAGTGCTGAATAGATCATGTAAATTAATTCCGGGAACGGAGAGTGCCTGCTTACACGTGTCTATTTTCAAGTCGACATAAAAGACCGCTTGTTTGTCCAGGGTCTCTAGAAAGGGAAAAACTTCCTTAACGTTGTCCCAAATCAAAATGTCTCTCAAGGTAGTCATCTTGTTGTCTGCCCACACATGTTAGCAAATTGCATATTCTGTCTCGGGTCTGTTAAAGCTTTTGAGCTTCGAGAAAAATGCTGAAAGTTGTGGCAGGGTTGCCATGCTATAACTCCATTGACGTCATCTTGCCTGCACGCACTATATGGCAAGGGTTGTCTCATTTAATTTATTTAGAACTGTTAAGTACTCGTAGCAACCATGGCCTTTAGTTTCAGGTACATTACAGCTAGCCAGATACTTACTGTAGCTAAAGCCTGGCGCTGTAAAATTAGAGACATCATTGATTTTCACCCTTTCTGTCGCTATGCACATAAAATTGTTATTTACTTTTACAATAAATTTAAACGTTTTAGCCTTCTTGTCAATGAAATATTTGATCAAATACGGTTTAATAACATTAACGTCATATTTTCCACTGTTAAATTTAAAGACCGGAAGTTGATCAAGTATGCGTCAAGTGTATCACTTAATTTTAGATGTTCACTTAACTGTGAATATCGGCTTGAACTGCTCAACCGATTGCTGATAGCTCTCAGCAGATATTTCATGTAGATAGTCCAACATATCATTGACCAATTGTTGAGAATTCTCTGTCGTTGTGAAACATTGAGGGGATTCGAACCCAGGGATATTAGAAGTGACTATACACGACAATGGAACGTGTCTGGCTATGAAGGTCGTCGACTTTGATTCACTGGGCAATGTTTTATTATCGGGAAAAAACAACTTCTAGATCATACGTCAATCTGTAGGGGAACATGAAGTTTTTATCCACATCAAACCAGTGTTCACATAGCAACTTCAAGATAGACTCAGTCGGATGATATATCCCGTCTTTATACGTTTCGACGGTGGCCAAACCAGTACACGCGATTTAGAGACTTCTCAGTAGACAATTTCCATTTGTAACACCTTCCTGCATTTCCCACAAGAAAAAGTCCGTGATGCGTGTTGAATACTAGATATATACATGAAATGATGCGTGTATAGTAGAAGGTTCAGTATCTCTGGGTGTGTACAACTGCTCCTGAGTTGCTGAACCAGATGCTTCACCTCAGTAAAATTAAGTACGTTTATCTGTATTTGAAAACAATCTTCCAGAGTGAGAATATAAACTAATGTGAAACCGGGAAAATTTTTCTTGGGTTTCAATCATTTACGCAGCACCCATTGTGTGAACAGTGATCGCGTTTTTCTTCTACGGGTCCCAACAGCTCTTCCTCCTGATTTAAACACAGATACACAGCAACATACACATAAGATGTCTGTGTACAGCCGCGCTTTTGCTTAACATCGTCATCATGGTACACGACGAGCGGCGTAGCCCATGGTTTGTCGCAAGAGGTAGGCTGTTAGTGAATGGTGTCACTACACATATCATGTGCCTGGTCGTCAAATATACCCTAATAGGGGTTGTTTCTAGCAGTAATACAAGCCTTTATTCGAAGACACATCTTTATTGCAGAATGGACCCTAGATATAACCATTTTTTACGGCTCTTATTGCAAGGTCAGCGGGTTCTCGGAAAAATGTATTTGTCCAGCAGTTCCTGACCCATCTCCCAGACATGTTATACCCTATTCCAGAGGAGGTTATATGATGCTACGGGGAGTGGCAAGAGATATACGAGACTATGAAGGGTTTGCAGTTTATTGAAGGCCTGCCGGATATGGAAAAATTGACAGGGGATAGACGCCGGCTAGTTGTGATCGATTATTTAATGACCAAGACAGACGAAAGAGTGGCCAAACTATTTACTAAAGGCAGCCATCACCGCAACTTCATCGTTATGTATATAGTACAGAACCTATTTGGTAAGAATAAATAACAAAGAACCATCATGCTGAATTCGCACTACCTAGTAGTTTTTGAAACTCCCCGAGACGGATAGCAGATTACTAATTTAGCCATACAATCGAACTCAGGTCGTACTGTCTATGTCCAAGAGAGTTTTAAGGACGCAGCAGCGGGTCCTGTCGGTATTTGCTATTCAATCTTCGATATGAAACACCGGATCAGCTTCGCTTACGACATATATATTTCCCAAGCAGCGTCAAGTTGTCTTCGTCCCTAAATAATACGTCCACCAGGGTGAAACTACACAGTACCACAGTCTTGGTTGACACCAAACCAACGGCGGTGAAGACTATAATGAAAACAGCTTCCCGGACCCTGTCCAATCAATTTGCGAATCCTTGACAACGTGCTAAAAGTTAACGTTTCCCTGACACCAGCTCAGAAGAGGCGTCTGCTGCGGCACCAAAACAGTCTGAGAACACCTACGCATAAGAAACTGTCGCTCTAGAAACAGAAACGTCTTGCAAAAAGGAAGATTCATAGGCGCCTTACTAGGCCCCATATTAAATGTATTAAAGGGCGTCGTGGGTTTGTAATTGCCAAGAAACTGATCTTGATCTATCCACGAGTATTAGAGAACCAAAGACCCAATGTGCCACCCGACACGCTAAATGATAGCCTCCGTGACTTGGATCACAAAATGCAGCCAGTCGTGGAAACACTCCAGGAAAAGCCAGAATATATCAACAAACGTTACAGCGTTACCTGGCTCGTCTAGATCAGTACAGGCACAAACCAATAGGGTTCTTCTTCCTCTGCGTTCATCCGGAGAGTTGTTTGGACGTGATTGCTTAGTGCCTGTTTACAACAGAGATATGTTCTTGCACCGTTAGGCCGACACATCCGACTTCTGCGGGCATTTGTTGACCGGGTTAACCTTCGCGTGGGTTTCGTAGGACATTTGACTCTCACTGTTGTGGTATTATCCTCCATCCCAGCTCGCCAATTTAGAACAGCCAAAGACATCCCGGTAATCCTTCAAGGGAACGCAGCAGCAGACCATGGGCATTTCCCGCCATCCACGGAGGATTCCATAATTGCAGATCCGACACATAACGCTCTGGTACTGGGCTCACCCAAGGAATCATCACGTCCTGCACATGGCTGCGTAGCCTCGCTTCCGTATATTGGGTATTTCGTTCGCTACTGGCCGTTCCCCATGCAGGAAAGGTCAGTCTGCAGACTAAATTCACTCAGCAAGCTTTTGCTTCGGACTTCCACGTAATGGATTCGCTAGCTGCGTTTACCAAGCGTTCCATTTCGTGTTAATGAGACGTTGTTCCACTTTTGATTGTGCTTACTCATCGAACTTTTGATAGATTTACATCGTAGCCGTTGCGTGCGATCGGGACGTTTTTCTCCACCTTGGTAACACTCACGGGGGAGGCTGCAGATGCCGCCGGCTCAGGACCTTTCCTCTATGCAGGCCCACACATCTGAGATATATTGGCTTAGAGGCGTTTGCCATATCCCTCAGATGAGGGCCGTACAAGTGTCTGGACCAAGCATATTGCAGATTCAGCATCTCACCTCCATACAGCAGGGGTAACGGCCAGGCCCTTACACCCGGGCGATAGTGACTTAGAGGCGTTCAGCCATATCCCTCAGCTGAGAGTCGTAGATCAAGTGTCTGGACCAAGAATATAGTGGTACCTTGCAAATAATTCGAACTTTAAATGCAATGGATATGCTATGCAAGGTATATTCCTTTACGCTTCATGGGCCGTATCTGGTCGTCTTCGTGTCTCTGACTTTCGTTCTTGATTAACGAAAACATTCTTGACAAAGGCTTTTGCAGTAGCTCGTCTTGCGGCGATCCAAGAATTTCACCTCTGACGCTGCAATACAAATGTCCCCGTTTGTCCCTGTTAATCATTACCTCCAGTTCCGAAAAAAAAAAATCCTATTCCATTATTCCATGCACCATTATTCAGGCCGACGAGGCCTGCTTTGAACATTCTAATGTTTTTAAAGTAAACGCGTCCGCCACCCAGGACGCTCAACAAAGAGTACCCACGGAGATAGCCAGACAACGGTAGTGCAGGAACAAAGGGCAATGAACCAGCACTAGCTGGGCTATCCGCCTGCACTTGAGTTCCAACTATGAGCTTTTTATTTAACTGCAACAACTTTAATAAACGCTATTGGAGCTGGAATTACCGCGGCTGCTGGCACCAGACTTGCCTTCCAATAGATCCTCGTTAAATTGTTTAAAGTGTACTCATTCCAATTACGGGGCCTCGATAGAGTCCCGTATTATTATTTTTCGTTACTACGTTCCCGTGCCGGGAGTGGGTAAGGTGCACGCCTGCTGCCTCCCTTGGATGTGGTAGCCGTTTCTCATACTCCCTCTGAGAAATCGAACCCTGATTCTCCATTACCCGTTACAAATATGATAGACATGTCACGTACCACCGGCATATGTTTGTTAGTGCTCTCTTGCTTTTTGAACTCAAGCGTAGTCCATACACACTATTTATAGTAGTGGTGGACTGAATTTTCGTGTGGGTTAGATTTCAATATTAACAGTGCCCCTCGCCATCAGGCGAACCCACTCCGACTTCAGAGTTACTTGCTATTAACGTCCCCAAGTCAAGGACGACAGGTCAACATTTTAGTCCAGCTTCCGGTGTTGAGGTTGAACTGCTGATATCGGCATCAGCACACCGGATGTTTAAGAACACGGGTTCTTATCCATTCAGCCATGCGGACTTGCCCATCGATATTTGGTAGGGCAGACATTTGAAAGATGCATTGCCAGCACATATGGTCATGTGATCAGAACAAAGTTTTCCAGTCACCAGTGGGAACGCCGCGCCCTGCGAAGGGCAACGACGATTGATTCTGAACAAATCAAAGCGCTCTTTCCGCAAGGGTCGGAGCCTGGTAAGAATGTATTAGTTCTAGAATTGCCACAGTTATCCAAGTAGGATCGTGTCGTCAAAGGAACCTCGACAGATTTAATGAGCCATTCGCGATTTCACAAGGAGACAGTGTGAACTTAGGCATGGCTTATTTTTTTTTTAGACAAGCATATGACTACCAGATAGCAGGATCAACCAGATATCTATCGGACAGACGGACTATTCAGGCACACGCAGGCCAAGAGTAGCAATCGCTCAGCGCACTCCCTCGGTACCCAGTGATACATGCAAAACCACTGGACGCCTACCTACGAGTTTCCAAGCTACGCCAAGCAGGACTGACCGAAAAGCTATGCCAGCTTACTGACTGCAGACCCACTACTCATCGAGAGCGAGAGAGAGAGGGGGGAGAGAGAGAGAGATAGGTAGAGAGAGAGAGAGAGAGAGAGAGAGAGAGAGAGAGAGAGAGAGGGGGGGGGGGGGCTTATCGAGACTTTCTCGAACGGTCATACAAATTTGCTCTGTCGCCCGCTCAAACAATGACTCTGGCTTCACGATGCGGTTGCATTCTCGTAAACGCCTGCCTCGCTAAATTGTATCAACTGGGAGGATCTCGATTGGGTGCACCTCACACAGCTGTCCGAGACAACGAACGCCAGACACAGGACTGATCTTCCGAACCAGACCAGCCCTCAAGATTTTATATGAGACTATTGCAAAGACAGAACGACGGTATGTCGTACCTAGTGACGTGGTAAGTAAATATGCGTGGTCGATCCCTATCAGGAAGAAAATAGGAAAAGCGCTATAGTGTGTTAACTTTGTTGTTTTTTTTGCCCCAATATAAAATTCAATATCTCAGTAACCAACTAAGGGGAAATGATGAGATTTAGCATATAACCTTATCATTATGTCCACCCAACAAAATTTTTTTTTGTTCTCGAGATTGTACCGCGGATTTCAATGTTTGTTTATATGCGGTATATAATTTACGGCTCAGAGATTAAAGCCATCATTTTTAAAGTACTAGCTGACCCGGCCCGGCTTCGCCCAGTCCTTGGTGGGGAGCATCTCATTTAATTCATATAAGTAGTCATATAAGTTCCCGTTACCGACTATCTGTCTGTCTGTCTGTCTGTCTGACCCGGCCCGGCATCGCCCAGCTCCTGGTGTGGAGCATCTCATTTAATTCATATAAGTAGTCATATAAGCTCACGTTCCCGTTCCCGACTATCTATCTGTCTGTCTGTCTGTCTGTCTGTCTGTCTGTCTGATCCGGCCCGGCTTCGCCCAGCCCCTGATTGGGAGCATCTCATTTAATTCATATAAGTAGTCATATAAGTTCCCGTTCCCGACTGTCTGTCTGTCTGTCTGTCTGTCTGTCTAATCATTTATTGGTTGCAGTTAGAACAACCTTAGATAAACGAAGACCAACTTACAAAAAGCATTAGAAAGAGCACTTGAAAGATCTTTACATCTTCCCCAACAATTAACTTGCGTAAATGGAGCAGCGGCAGCAGCAGCAGAAGAAGAAGAAAAAGGAGTAGGAGCTGGGAGGAGGAAGAGGGAGGTGGAGGAGGGAGGAGTAGGAGGGAGGAAGAGATAGGCGGAGAGAGGAGGAGGAGGGAAGAGGAGGGAGGAGGAAGGAGGGGGAGTAGTAGGGAGGAGGAGGGATTAGGAGGAGGAGAGAGGAGGAGGGAGGAGGAGGATGAGGGAGGAGGAGGAGGTGGGAGGAGGAGGGGAGGAGGAGGGGGAGGAGGAAGAGGGAGGAGGAGGGGGAGGAGGGAGGAGGAAGAGGGAGGAGGAAGGAGGAGGAGGAGGGAGAAGGAGGGAGGAGAAGAACGCAGGAGGAGGAGGGAGGAGGAGAGGGAGGAGGAGGGAGATGGAGGAGGGAGATGGAGGAGGGAGGAGACGGGAGGAGGAGGAGGGAGTAGGAGGAGAGAGGAGGAGAAGGGAGGAGGAAGGAAGAGGAGTGATTAGGAGGAGGGAGGAGGGCGAGGAGGCAGGAGGAGGAAGAGGGAGGAGGAGGAAGAGGGAGGAGGAGGAGAAAGAGGGAAGAGGAGGAGAAAGAGGGAAGAGGAGGACGGAGGAGGGAGAGGGAGGAGGGGGAGGGGAAGAGGAAGAGGGTAGGAGGTGGAGGTGGGGAGAGGAGGAGGAGGAGGAATATAACGCATATGCCTGTAGATGTAATAATGGCTGAAGTTGTTCCATGTCTTCTTAGAGTTGGCGACAGTGTAAAGAAATATAAAATCTTCAAACTTGATAGAGATAAGGTAACTATTATTTATTTATTCTTTAAGCATAAAAAGATGAGTTACAATGTTATGCATTATGCATTATTTTTATGAAAACTTTGAAAATGCCTTAAAGATTGTATCATTATTTATTATAACTCATATGCTGGTACATAACTATGGACAAAGAGTTTATAAATCTTTGAAAACGATGCAACAATATGACTATAAGGTATACAGAAAAGTTATTCCCCTTGAAATAACTTTTACAGAGTTAAGTCCCCTGAGATATATGAAATTATAATGAAAAATTGAAAATTAAATAATATTGGGTAAGCAGCCGATTTCACACTAACAAAATATGACAGTGGGCTGCGCTAGAATGAAAGGAAGACGTGTATAAAATTTCATCTCAATCGGATGGGCCGTTCGCGAGCGCATAAAGGACATACGGACATACAGACAGACGGAGATCGCCTTTTATATATAAGACTAGCTGACCCGGCCCGGCTTCGCCCAGTCCTTGGTGGGGAGCATCTCATTTAATTCATATAAGTAGTCATATAAGTTCCCGTTCCCGTTACCGACTATCTGTCTGTCTGTCTGTCTGTCTGTCTGTCTGTCTGTCTGTCTGTCTGTCTGTCTGTCTGTCTGTCTGACCCGGCCCGGCATCGCCCAGCTCCTGGTGTGGAGCATCTCATTTAATTCATATAAGTAGTCATATAAGCTCACGTTCCCGTTCCCGACTATCTATCTGTCTGTCTGTCTGTCTATCTGTCTGTCTGTCTGTCTGATCCGGCCCGGCTTCGCCCAGCCCCTGATGGGGAGCGTCTCATTTAATTCATATAAGTAGTCATATAAGTTCCCGTTCCCGACTGTCTGTCTGTCTGTCTGTCTGTCTGTCTGTCTGTCTGTCTAATCATTTATTGGTTGCAGTTAGAACAACCTTAGATAAACGAAGACCAACTTACAAAAAGCATTAGAAAGAGCACTTGAAAGATCTTTACATCTTCCCCAACAATTAACTTGGGTAAATGGAGCAGCGGCAGCAGCAGCAGAAGAAGAAGAAAAAGGAGGAGCTGGGAGGAGGAAGAGGGAGGTGGAGGAGGGAGGAGGAGGGAGGAGTAGGAGGGAGGAAGAGATAGGCGGAGAGAGGAGGAGGAGGGAAGAGGAGGGAGGAGGAAGGAGGAGGAGTAGTAGGGAGGAGGAGGGATTAGGAGGAGGAGAGAGGAGGAGGAGGAAGGAGGAGGAAGGAGGAGGATGAGGGAGGAGGAGGGAGGAGGAGGTGGGAGGAGGAGGGGAGGAGGAGGGGGAGGAGGAAGAGGGAGGAGGAGGGAGGAGGGGGGAGGAGGGGGGAGGAAGGAGGAGGAGGAGGGAGAAGGAGGGAGGAGGAGAATAACGCAGGAGGAGGAGGGGGAGGAGGGAGGAGGAGAGGGAGGAGGAGGGAGATGGAGGAGGAGGAGTGAGGAGGAGGAGAGAGGAGGAGGAGGGAGGAGGCAGAGGGAGGAGGCAGAGGGAGATTACAGCTTCACCAAGACACATCCGCGCTTTTTTTTAAATTGTCTCGCGGTTTTCGTATTGGCACAAACTGCGCGCATTTATATGGTATTGTTCAGAAGTGTCTCCGATGTGGGTTCTTTCATGAAACGTGATTATATAAATAAATCTTACCATTAATATAATATTAATAGCTAATATTTGAATGTGTGAATATTGTTCAATGGGATTAAAAGTGAAATTGTGTACACTTCAAAGCTATGACGTTGTACACATATTTCTGTCAAGAAGCTGATCGCAGGAAACTATTTCATACTGTTACAATTCCCGAAAAAAGAACAGTGCATGCATTGGGTTTGATTAAACGGTCATTTCATCGATGAGTGCAAGAATCTGGAATGAAATCAACACGCGATAAGCAAACGGTAGGTAGAAAGGCAATTGTAGACAGCTTTGATCATCAGACGAGTTATTATAAAAATGATGGATGCCAAAGAAACAGTGACTGTAAGAAAACTGAGGATTTTGATGAGAAAGAACAATAACATAGAGCTATCCAAAACAACTTTGTGGAAAATTATAAGGACATTAGGCTTCACTTTTAGAAAGTACAAGGGAGGTAGAAATATCCTTTGCGAGCAACCGCATTTAGGAGCCATGAGAAGCAGATACCTGCGTGAAATAAGGGAAATGCGCAAAGAAAATTATGACATAGTGTACTTGGATGAGACGTGGATCAATGCGCATCACACAAGTGAAAAGGAATGGCAATAAATGGATGGAAAGATAAAGCGTTATGTGCCCAGTAGTAAAGGACAGCGTTTGGTCATAGCCTATGCTAGTAGTACTCATAATGGCTTACTACAGAATGCTGGGTTCGTGTTCGTATCAAAGCATACAGACAATAGGGATTATCATAATGAGATGAATGGTAATGTATTTAAAGATTGGCTCGAGAATACAGTACTTCCATCCTTTGATAGACCGTCTTGTCTAATCATGGACAATGCATCATATAACAATGTTGTTGCCCAAGAAGACAAAATACCTACGGCATCGAGCACAAAGGAAGCAATAAAGATATGGCTCCGAAGTGAAAATATACCATATCCAGAAACATATTTCAAGCTACAGTTGTTGTCCCTTGTAAAACAGGCGCAAAAAAAGCAAAAAATATCAAATTGACAAGTTGATAGAAGAGCATGGCTGTAGGTGCTTGAGACTTCCACCGTATCATTCTCACGTAAACCCTATAGAACTTGTGGGGGATAAAATTAAAGGACAGGTGGCAGCTGCCAATACTACATTCAAATTGTCTGACGTCAAGATACTAATCCAGTCCGCGCTATTAAATATTGATAAAAGTTACTGGAAAAAAATGTGAAGACCATGTGTTGAAAGAGGAAGAGGACTATTGGAGGAAGGATGGATTGAATTTTTGCAACCGAGAGCAATCATCAACCTACTGGAATCGTCCGACACAGATTAAGGTCTGAGCAGATCGCAGACCTTAATCTACGTACACACTTACTGGGATATTTTGCTCCAACTATTCAGACGAATTGCAGGCCCTAACAATTACAGCATCAGCATCAGCATAATGTCAATGACAACAGTTTGTATTCCATAGTGATGAATTTTCAATTCCGCAAGCCCTCAGCGGTGACAAACAACTGTATTGAAAAAAACAACAACAACACACACACACACTAAAAGCATTGAATACCAACAGAAGAGTAATATTGCGGTGGAAACTGGCATATTGTGGCATAACAAGAAACGTGAGAGCAAACACGTTGTCAAATTAGGGGACAACACACGTGCATACGAATCAATCTATAAACTTCAATGAAAAGAGGACCAACATATTGGTCGCTAAGAAGAAAGCCCACTACAGAGACACTTACAACTATTTTCATAGTGCAAAACAGGTAATCATGTTCCGTCTCTGAATGGTAAACAGCAGTAAAGACAATCTTTCACGAAGACTCAAAGCGGGTCTGTCACCCATGTGTACGTGTGAACAAACTACACAGACAGCTGAACAGATCCTTACAAATGGAAACATGATGACTAAATTGCGGTATCATTTCTGGTCACTCCATGCGCACATTAACGCACAGCTATTTGTAAGCTTTCACGAACTCAATATAAAAAGCTAACACGAATACTTGTGTACACATTATTAAACAGCAGCTGAAGAAACAAGAAGGAAATGAAAAATAAGGTAAGAAATATATTCCTTCTACTTTCCTGTCAATTTACAAATTATTTACCCCATGCCTCTGTAAATTATCTGTCTTTACTAATATTACACATTGCATCCCTCTCGGGATTCTCCATGGTGAAGTGGTCAAGCCGTCTGACTCGGGCTCCGAAGGTTGTATGTTCGATTCCGGGCCGCGTCCTTCATTTCAGGAGTGCATTTCTTTCGGAGACTCCCGAGGGTCGTCGCTGGAGGTACGGAGTTCGCGCTTTGTGTGACGCTTTCCGCGCTGCGGAAAGAAACTGAGCCATATGGGATAAAAATCCGGTGCAATGCAGCCGACCCTGTCGATTTTAAGCTACTTCTTTCATTGCATCCACTCCCATACGAATCCGGATACACCTTGTGTGTCATCTGAATTGGCGGGGTTTTCATTACTGTAAACATAAATTTGATATCGAGAAATCACTAGTTTTTCAGCAAAACATCAAAGAAATGTCGCCGCTTTCGATGATTTAAGTTGCTTTTGGACCTATCAAAGATGGGTGGGGGTAAATATAAGACGGCAGGAAAAATTTCATAACGATGCAACAGACAGTTTTCAAAATAATTGATCGTGAATGACGGCATTCTTTTCAGGACAGACTTTAGTAAAATATTTTCTGATAGCCAACCGATAATTTTTCAGACTGACAAAGGTTCGTAATTCGTCAACAGAACCTTCTTAAAATTTATGACAGACAATGGTGTGCATTTCTTTACGAAAGAGAAGGAAGATGTGAAGGTCGCTGTAGTAGAAAGATTCAACCGGGCACTTAAAGAAAAAAATATGGCATTACTTTACCAAGAAGAATACACTTCGATACGTTGATGTGATAGATAAGTTGATGAAAACTACAACGGTTCATATCACCGAAGCATTCACATGGCGCCCGTGCAAGTAAACTACGCGAATCAAGAAGAAGTGTAGAATAACTTGTACCATAAAACAGACGTGTCAAGAAAAGTTCATTTTAAAGCCGGCGACCGTGTCAGACTGGCTCAACCCAGCCAGACATTTTAGAGGGGGTATATGTGAGGGTGGACAGAAGAACTGTTTACCATCCACCCATCATGTGCAATGCTGATAAGCGTGGGCGGTCATGTTCTGCCATCTCACTCGATCACCAGAGTCGTGAATCAGCTCCGTGTTCCTGTCTCGACCGTGCCATGCGGCCAAGCCATCCAGGTATTTACTTCTCTGTCTTCCCCTTGGTCTCTTTCCTTCGATCTTGCCAGTTGTCACCAAGTTCTCCAAGTCATTTTTTCTCATAACATGTCCAAAAAATGTTGACTGTCTACGCCTAATGACTCTAATCATTTTACTATCTTCATTTATTTCTTGAAGGACTTGTTCGTTGGTTTTTCTGTCTGTCCATGGTATTCTTTGCATTTTCCTCAGAAACCGCATTTCCACAGTCATCAGATGTTTTTCAGCTTGGCTGCTCATTGTCCACGCTTCACATCCATACAAAAGTATAGGTTCTAAGTAGAACTTCAACACTCTTTTTCTCGTTTCAATTCATATCTTTTTATTGGTCAGTATGTTTTCCATCTTGCAAAAGGGTACCTTCGCAATGGCAATTCTTGTTCTAATCTCTTCGAGGCATCGCCCATCAGATGTTATGACTGTTCCGAGATAACTGTATCGATTCACTTGCTTAAGAATATGCCCATTTACTCGTATATCACATTGTGGTATTTCCTTCTTCCCGGTGACGACCATAATCTGTGTCTTCTTAATATTCAGTTCTAACACTAGTAGTTCACAGTGTGCAACAACCGCATCTAGTAAATGTTTCAGGATATGTTCATTGTCTGCAATCAAGGCTGTATCATCTGCATATCTAATGTTATCGCAGATGTATCGTCCCCCAATGTTGATTCCTTCCATATCTTCTATATTTCTGAAAATATTCTCAATGTACAGGTAAAAAAGATCTGGAGATATTACACATCCCTGTCTCACACCTCTTTTAACAGGCTGACATTGGCCTACATCGTTCTCAATTCTGATGGCAGGTTGTTTTTTCCAATATATCTTTTTTTTACAAGTTTAAGGTCTTTTCCATCAATGTGTAGATCTGAAAGCATTCTTATCATGTCGACAAGTCTCACTTTGTCGAAAGCCTTTGAGTAGTCAATAAAGCAAAGATATAGATCTTTGTTTACTTCTATAGAAGTTCAATTACTGTTCTCAGTATATACACAGCATTTACTGTACCCTTGCCTTCTACAAACCCACATTGTTCTTCTCCTATTTCGGGTTGTAGTTTCTTCCTAACTCTTTGCATGATAATTCTCAGCAAAATCTCCGTGATGTGGCTCATTATACTAATTGTTCGATGTTGATCACGCGCCAAGGGTCCTGATTTCTTCGGGATTGCAATAAATACAGAATTAAATAATTCAGGAGGTATATCTCCAGTATCGTATATTGCATTCAGCAGTCTGGTGACTTGGTCTATTCCATATTCTTCTAAGGCATTGATCATTTCTATTGTGATGTTATCTGTACCCGGGGTCTTGCCAGTTTTCATATGGTTAAGGGCATTCTGAACTTCCACCTTAAAAAGTGATGGTCCTTCATTATTATTCCGAAGATCATATTGTTCTTCTCTTGTATCATCATAAGGTCTTTCACATAATCTGACCACGCATGTAAAATCTGGTCTTTTTCTATTATGATTTTTGGTTTTTAGGATTCCCGTTAATGTGTGCGTTCTTTTGTTAGTGATGTCATTAATTCTTTTGTGTATTAATTTGGTATTCCGGGTATTGTGTTGGTTTTCAATTTCCTTGCAATTATCGCCAAGCTGTTTCTTTTGCCTCTTTGCATAGCTTTCTAATTTTCCGGTGAATCTCTTCATATTTTTCCGTGTTATTTTTGTTATTTCTTCTTATTTCCATGAGTTTTAAGATGTCTTCCGTCATCCATTTCTTGCGTCCTATTATCTTTATTTTTGGGATGGTTGTTTATGCAGCTTGGTTGACTGATTTCTTTAATATTTCCCGTTGGTCACTGACGTCTTGAAATAATATTTCCAAATCGGACAATGCATCGAATCTGTTCTTTACCTCTACGTTGAATTTCTCTTTTATCTCCTCACTCTTCAGTGCCTGTAGATAAAATTGTGTGCTTCTTGGTGAATATTTGACTTTCTTTAATTTTATATGTAAATTGTTTAAGATTAATATATGGTCGCTGTACCAGTCTGCGCTTGGTATTGTTTTTGCGACTTATAAGGCATTTCTAAATCTTCTGTTGATGAGAATATAATGAATCTGATTTCTGATCTCATGATCAGGACTTCTCCATGTCCATAATCTCCTTGGGTGCCGTTGAAACCAGGTATTTCCAATAATCAAATCCTGCTCTTTTGCTGACTGTACAAGTCTGCAACCTCTTTCATTCTGTTCACCTAGTCCAGGGATCACAAAACTTTTTTCACGGCGGGCCGGATAACTGACAAAAATGACGAGCGCGGGCCGGATAGTCATTCTATACAATACTTGCGCCAGTATCCGTGGCGAAGGTCATATGGATGCGGTTCGTAATCCCGTATACACAGCAGGGGTAATCATCCAACACAGTACAGGTGATCTTCCATCACAGCATGGTTAATCATCCAACACAGTAACTGTAGCCTGATACACAACATTAGCAATTATCAGACAACAAGATGGAACAAAGGTGAATCATTTAATAGTATGTCCTTTGCAGAACCTCGCTCCCATAACAACCTTCCCGAAATCCTTTCGATCATAAGCAAGATGCCACGCTTCTGATACACCCATCTGGAGATCATCCGCCACTTCCTGCACCCATCTTCTCTTTGGCCTTCCTCTTCCTCTCTTCACAGGCATATATCCCTCCATTATTGTTCTCTCCAAACTTTCGTGACGTTTCAAGAGACCACGATATTTCAATTGTCGTTGTTTTATCGTCTTTAATAGCTAATTATTCAGCTCTTGAAGTATAGATGCATTTGTTCTTTTCTTTATCCCATAAATTCTTAGAAATCATTTATATTCAAAGGCATTTTATGCGCTGTTCAGCTTGTTTAGTAAGTATGCAGGTCTCACGGGCGTACGTTGCAATGGGACAGATGCATGCTCTTAAAAATCTAATTTTGTAGTCCCACTCCACAAACTAACACCCCTATCACAATATATGCTACTCCAGACTCTTTTAGAGCCGCGGCAGGCGACTTCATTTGATAATAGAATATATCTCATAATAAGGTTTGCAAAATATATAAATAAGGCTGGCCTAAATAAACAGCCTAGAGTAGCTAGGAGGTGGGTTCCAAATGTTGCTGTATGTAGCCGAGGCGCGGTGTTGGGGTGAGCGCCCAACATTGCTTAAATACCTCAATGGCTCGTGAATACATAACCTATGCAGCAAAAGTCCAACTCCTGGCCTTCACGTGGCGGACCTGTTTAAACTAACAGAAGAAGGGGCGACGGCGAGTCTCTGGCGCCGGAAAATAACCAGTATGCTCTAGATGTGTATGCACGTACATGCATGCGCAGACAGGTGTGTGCGCGCGTACACATCTACACTCGAGTGAGACCACAGTCTGCTCTAGCAAAGAAAGGTGCTGAAGACGGAGGCAACCAGCCAAGAGGCGCACCACAGAAATCAGGATGCCACGCAATCACGCACAATGGAATATGTCGACTACTGCTAATCGTTATGGTGCTCGCCCTGCTTTGGACCCCCAGGCAGGTGCAGTGCCGGGCCCTATGTCTCGAAAGGGTCCAACCCCAACTACTGGAGGTCCTTCTCAGATGTCCTGTGGAGCCAGGGGACATGAGAATAGGACGACTGGCCATACTAAACGAAGACTTAAAATAATGCACTGGAATGCAGAGGGAGTCAGCAACAACAAAATAGAATTAGAAAAAATCTTGGACCAAGAAAAAGTAAGCATATGTTGCTTGCAACAAACTCACCTCAACGAAAATATAGCCTTCAAAATCAGAGGCTACCAGTGTTACCGATCTGACCGAAAGGACAGGCGAAAAGGTGGGATACTGACCCTTGTAAAAAATAACATCATGGCTTCCCAAATCGAAGTCTACATGGAAGGGGCTGAGTATCAGACACTTAAACTTAAGACAGGTAATACAGACCTACATCTGATCAATTACTACTGTCCAAGTGACCGCCCACAGGCACTGGACACACTACCACGAAAAGAAAAAATGTTTGTGTGTGGCGATTTCAACAGCCACTCGCAGAGCTGGGGCTATGATCACATGGACCAGAGAGGAGAGAGACTGGAAGACTGGCAGGATGAGAATAGATTCATCTTGATTAACAAGCCGTCCGACCCACATACTTTCTACTCGAGATCATGGCACTCTACAACTACACCTGACATGGCTTTTCATTCACCAGACCTGGAGTGGAACATTACACGAATTGTTGGGAAACAACTTGGTGGCAGTGACCATCGGCCAGTCTTTCTAACCGTAGAAAATGAGCTTGTAAGTGAAAGCAGCACCCTCTCGAGGTGGAACTACAAGAAAGCAGACTGGGCAATGTACAAGCATCGCACCAGCATACTGGTTAGAAACCTGAACACTAAGAAAGACATAAATAAAGTAGTTGAAGAGTTTGGGAAATGCATGCTACAGGCAGCGCGAGAAACAGTACCAAGAGGAGCCCATAAACAATATAAACCCTACTGGAGTAGTGAACTGGAACAGTTGCATAATGATGTGGAAGTGTGTAGAAAGCAAGCAGAGGCCACACCCAGCCAAGAGCACCACAATAAATTCCAGCATGCAAAGGCCAAATTTCAAAGGGCCAAGCTGCAGGCTAGACGGAAAAGCTGGCAGGAGAAAACGGAGTCTCTGAACTTTGAAAGAGACACAAGGAAATTGTGGAAGCTAATAAAACAGCTTAACGATGAGGGCACAAGGAGAAACTCAAAAATTGCGCTACATAAAGATGGAAAAATCTTAACAAGAAAGCAAGCAGCTGACCATTTTGCAGACTCATTCGCACAAGATAACAATATCAAAATTAGTCCAGAGAAACAACAAGAGATTCGAGAGAAACGACAACATACAGGAGAGAAGGAAATAGTACATGAGGTTCTGGAGGCACCCATCACAATCAGCGAACTGGAGCTAGCCATATCAAAACTGAAAATGAGAAAGTCACCAGGAGCTGATGGTATCTCCAATGAAATGATCAGGAACCTAGGAACAGAGGCCAAAACAAAGCTGTTGCAGATCTTCAATAACAGCTGGACCTTAGGCAGTGTTCCACAAGCCTGGAGAGAAGCAATCATGATACCCCTCCTAAAATCAGGGAAAGATAGTTCCATTGCCTCTAGCTACAGACCAATTAGCCTCACCAGCTGTCTCTGCAAAACACTGGAGCGCATCATCAATCACAGACTGCAGTGGTACATTGAAAGTAAAAACATCCTTGTGCCACAGCAGGCTGGCTTTAGGCAGTGCTACTCTACGGAAGATCAGACAACCTACCTCTCTCAAGAAACTGAGGATGCATTCCAAGAGAAGAAGCTGGTGCTTGCGGCATGGATAGATCTGAAGAAAGCCTTTGACAAAGTATGGAAAGAAGGTCTGATGAAGAAACTGAGAAACTGCAAAGTCAATGGAAGAATGTACAAATGGGTGAAAGCATACTTGCACAATAGAAGAGCCCGAGTATAGACAGACGGACTCAAGAGCAAGAAAGTACTACTGCGTCACGGTGTTCCCCAGGGCGGAGTCTTGTCCCCCACACTTTTTCTAATCTTCATCAATGATCTTGTTGCTCACCTACCGCATGGAATTAAAGCGGCAATGTACGCCGATGACCTGGTTATATGGAGCACAAATGAATATGCATCAGTGGCCACCAGATTGCTACAAAGAGCTGTAGATACATTTGCTGCATGGGCAAATAGATGGTGTGTCAGCATAAACACTGACAAGTGCAGCACCACCCTATTTACCCTCTCTCCAAAACAAAAGGCAGGGATCATCCAGATAAATGGAACACCCCTAAGAGATGATAAAGAACCAACATACCTTGGAGTAACATTTGATGGCAGGCTGACATGGAGAACGCACATCAACAAATCAGTAGCTAAAGCCAGAAGGAAAATAGCCATTCTGAGAAAGCTAAGTGGAACCACATGGGGAGCCAGTACGAAAATACTTAGCAAAGTTTACCAACAGAGCATACGACCACACCTGGAATATGGGTCAACTGCGTGGTGTTCAGCATCAAAAACCACACTACAAGAGCTGGACAAGGTGCAAAATCAAGCACTTAGAGTCACCACAGGAGGGATGAGATCAACCCCTATAGTGGAAATGGAGAAGATGGGGAGGACATAGGCACTGAGTGAGCGCAGAGATACGAAAACGCTAATACAAGCAGAAAAGTTCCTCAGCTTGCCAGGCCACCCTATGAAGAACAGATTTGAAAACCTAGCTATGGGGCGGTTGAAAGAAGTAGTTTTATCCACCAGGCCAAACGACTCTGCAGAGAAACCACTGATCTGCCCACAGTTGGT